>OV050032.1:5884128-6406628 GCA_920105625.2 Clusia tigrina | reverse complement strand
ATGTTGGGAATTATGAACGGACGTTTTTACTGCTGCTATTGCCGGTTATAAAGCCACACACGCCCATAATAAGTGGGCTTTATGAAAAGCAACCGCCAACTTTAAAACTGGCAAACGGCTTCTGACAGCAACAGCCGCAGAAAAAGTGTTGCAAGTGCTGCGAATGCTGCTTTTGCTGCCTTTGCTGCTTGTGCTGCCTTTGCTGCTTGTGCTGCTTGTGCTGCAAGTGTTTCAACTGTTTATGCAAAGTGGGTAGCAAGCGAGTGAGCCACCAAGAAGCGGCAATATTTGTGGCTGTTGGCAATTGAAGTTGGCTTTTACGAGTGTGTGCCTGAAGACTGCCAAGCGGTTGAAGCCAACTGCGGTGCGTTTTGTGGTGTTGTCTGGCATTGCTTTGCATTTTCACTTTCGAATCAATAAATTTCCGACATGCATCTCGATAACAATGGCCTTATCCTCAGTATCGGACTCAGTCTCGGTCCCAGACTCTGACTACGACCGATGCTCAGACTCAGACTCAGCCTCAGCCTCAACGTGACAGCCAGCCTGAGCGACTCGGGATCGAGTACTCGGAGTCATTATGTTACACAATGCCAGATGACGATCATGACGACGATGACGAAGACGCTGAAAATGATGACGCGCTGCCGCATGCAGCTCGCAGCTGAGTCGTTGATAATTTTGGGCTACGATTTCCAGGCGGCTCCTCTCGGTTTCAGTTTCAGTTTCGATTAAGTTTCGATTTATTTGTTTTGCTCGCAGCATCGTGCGCAAGAGTGCTCAGCAAAATTTTTGACACTGTTTGCTGCGCCGTGAGCGGCAACGAAATTCAGTTCATTTGTGCGCCCCGCAAATGTTGCATGAAATTAGATTTCTTTTTCGTTTTTGTCGGCTCATTTCTGTTTCTCGTATGATAATCCAATATTTTGTTCATTCTTTCTTGGCAGCTGACTTTCATTTTTGTTTTGCCGCGGTGCTTTTATGGACTCGTAAGTGCACGTACTCAGGTATATCATAAATGAGTGGCATTGAGTGCAGCAGCCGAAAAAAGAAACTTTCGATTTTAATTGTGACTTGAGAGCGGCTTAAGTGCATCTGTGTTTCCTTTTCGAGCAGCTTCAGCACTGCAAGCAACAAAACAATAGTTCAAATTTTCAACAATGTAATGCAATCCACACAAGCGGTCAAAGTATTTGGGACACAGTTCCCAGCCATGTCCAAGTGGCTGCAGAGCAATATGAGACAAAGGAAACCCATGTGAACACTCTTCTGGAGGCATTCCACTAATCGCTCGCTGATATATTCGTATAAAATCATAACAATATTGGAAGTATATTGTGAAGAAACATGAATCAATGCTCGTGAATCAAAAATTTCTACAAATGAATACAGACTACATTCAAGATAGAAACATGCCAGAGATCTAGAAGATTCTGGAATGAATTTGACACCAGAACACAGGAGTTGTTTCAACGGTTAGTTCCCAAGCCAAGAGCTTCAAAGGTTCCACTAACTGAGCATAACAGTTCTAGAGGATTCTGGAATGAATTTGACACCAGAACACGGGAGTTGGTTCAGTGGTTAGTTCCCCAGTCAAGAGCTTCAAAGGTTCCACTAACTGAGCATAACAAATCTAGAAGATTATAGAATGAGTTTGACACCAGAATACGGGAGTTGGTTGAGTGGTTAGTTCCCAAGACAAGAGCTTCAAAAGTTCCACTAACCAACCAGAAGAGTACTAGAAAATTCTGGAATGATTTTGACACCAGAACACAGGATTTGTTTCAACGGTTAGTTCCCAAGCCAAGAGCTTCAAAGGTTCCACTAACTGAGCATAACAGTTCTAGAGGATTCTGGAATGAATTTGACACCAGAACACGGGAGTTGGTTCAGTGGTTAGTTCCCCAGTCAAGAGCTTCAAAGGTTCCACTAACTGAGCATAACAAATCTAGAAGATTATAGAATGAGTTTGACACCAGAATACGGGAGTTGGTTGAGTGGTTAGTTCCCAAGACAAGAGCTTCAAAAGTTCCACTAACCAACCAGAAGAGCACTAGAAAATTCTGGAATGATTTTGACACCAGAACACAGGATTTGTTTCAACGGTTAGTTCCCAAGCCAAGAGCTTCAAAAGATCCACTAACTGAGCATAACAGTTCTAGAGGATTCTGGAATGAATTTGACACCAGAACACGGGAGTTGGTTCAGTGGTTAGTTCCCAAGCCAAGAGCTTCAAAGGTTCCATTAACTGAGCATAACAGTTCTAGAGGATTCTGGAATGAATTTGACACCAGAACACGGGAGTTGGTTCAGTGGTTAGTTCCCAAGACAAGAGCTTCAAAAGTTCCACTAACTGAGCAGAACAGTTCTAGAAGATTCTAGAATGATTTTGACACCAGAACACAGGATTTGTTCCAATGGTTAGTTCCCAAGACAAGAGCTTCAAAGGTTCCATTAACTGAGCATAACAGTTCTAGAGGATTCTGGAATGAATTTGACACCAGAACACGGGAGTTGGTTCAGTGGTTAGTTCCCAAGACAAGAGCTTCAAAGGTTCCACTAACTGAGCATAACAAATCTAGAAGATTATAGAATGAGTTTGACACCAGAACACGGGAGTTGGTATCATAAGAATCGTACACACCACCCATTATTCAGTCTCGGACCCTCCAGTGAACCATTTCCATTAATGAGAATAATATCTGAAACATACGATTCTGGATGGAAGACATCTGCATTAGCGTACAAAAGGATTCAAATTAAGAAGATTCCGGAGCCCAGCTTCTGATAGACTCAGGAACACGCCCACATGTCATTCATTTAGCTCATTATTTTTGAAATGTGGTTAAAGGAAAAATCCCTGGAATGACAATAGTAACAAACGCCAAATTTTGACATGAACCGCAAGCCACACACACACACAGCCGAGAGGAGTAGTCTCTGCAGCTCACCTCGCTGCCATTTTCCATCAATTACAAAGTTTAAAGTCCAAATGCAGCCACAATTGCCGCACTTTACTCGTACTTTGCTTAAATTAGCCAATAACTTAAGAAAAACAAAAACAAAAAACAAAAACAAAGCTGAAAAAGAAAGAAAAGGAAAAAGAAAAAAGGCCCGAAGGAAAAAGCCAAAATTCCCCGCTACTGGCCACAAGCCAAATTACATAATTGAAAGTTTAAACTTCACATTGCCGTGCGGCGACGGCGGCGGTGGCGGCGCTTAGTGCGACTCCGTGCAAATAGGCAGGGTCCGTTGGTGGACGGCGACCACGCTGAGGTGCTTGCACCTTTCGACTTACGACAATTGTTTTGGCACGTCGCATGCCCATACAAAATGTTTGCTGCCAAAAATGGTTGCCAATTTACAAAAGAGAGTTAGTTTGGGGGCGTCATACAAGGCAGCCAGGCACACACACACACACACTGACTTAGCTAGCCAGACACGAAGTTAGGGACGAAATTATTGTGCAGCTGCGGTGACCGACCGCGCGCAGCTTTTTAATGAATGAAAATGTTCAGGACGCAAGTACTTCCTTCTGGTTATTTGTGCCTTCCGCGCTTTTGGACGTTTTGTAGTCTTTTTTGCACTATTACGAGTAACACCGCCGCCGGAGGCCTTAAGCCGCCTTTTCTGTTTGTGGGGACTTCATTAACCGCTGCTAATTTGCGTCAGCCACTTCAGTTGGATGACTCTGTGCGGTGCCGCTCAGCACTTCAGTGGATGACTTTGTGGGCTACCGCTCAGCACCCCCACGACCTTTAAATGGTTAAAGTTCATGGGGTCGAAGGGGCGTTTAGTGTAGCAATCTGGGCTGATTGAGTACTGCTGAGTGCGTATTGCTAGCGACTGAACGAGGGTAGCGACTGAACTAGGCTAGCGACTGAACGAGGGTAGCGACTGAACGAGGGTAGTGACTGAACTAGGCTAGCGACTGAACTAGGCTAGCGACTGAAATAGGCTGGCGACTGAACTAGGCTAGCGACTGAACTAGGCTAGCGACTGAACTAGGCTGGCGACTGAACTAGGCTGGCGACTGAACTAGGCTAGCGACTGAACTAGGCTAGCGACTGAACTAGGCTAGCGACTGAACTAGGCTAGCGACTGAACTAGGCTAGCGACTGAAGGAGGGTAGCGACTGAACTAGGCTGGCGACTGAACTAGGCTAGCGAGTGAACTAGGCTAGCGACTGAACTAGGCTAGCGACTGAACTAGGCTAGCGACTGAACTAGGCTAGCGACTGAACTAGTCTGGCGACTGAACTAGGCTAGCGACTGAACTAGGCTAGCGACTGAACTAGGCTAGCGACTGAACTAGGGTGGTCTCTTCATTAATATTTCTATGCGTAGTTGCGCCATTTTAGCTCAACGAATGGTGCCAAGTAATAATTATACTTACGGCATCTCTCAAACAGCTGATTCCACATATCAATGTTGAGCCCAGACCACCAGATAAGTACCCTCATTCTCTGGAGGAACCAGACAGGACAGAACACACAACACAAGGTAAGGAGTAAGTTGCAAGATCCTTACAAATTTGTAGCAGTGTCATTCCAGGTGAGACCTAACAGTGGTCAGGAATGGAACTCAGGTTAAACTCGTACGATTACGCAGTCCTGTATTAAAGCAGTTCACTAGTCTGTCGCCTATTTAAGTCCCAATTGCCCAGTACCCGCTAATCACTGGAACCTGTGGGCAGCGAATGCCAGTAACTTAGCATTATGTGGGTGCTCAGACTTGAGTCTAAAGGTCAGCATCGCTTCCCTCGCACAAGTAAGTGTCGGAGACTTTGTCACACTATTTGGGTCAAGGGCTGAGTACACCAGATGGAACCGTAGCTCCAACTCTATGTTGTACAAACCCAAGATATTGTATAGAAAGTAATCATCGTAGAGGATACCCTGTAATCGAAGATCAGTGATGAAGATGACATAAAATAATACGAGCCTTGAATATAAAGAGCAAAAATATTAGTTCCCATAAAATAAAAGTAAGTAATCAGGTTCATTGTTGACACCCTGTAACCGAAAATCTTCGACTAGCCACCCAACCATGTCGAATCACATAAAAAACCGTCCCAACTGCAGTCGGCAGCGAGTAACAATTTAATTTCAAAAATGTCCATGAGCTTAGATAACGCCGCTTTCTGCGGTGGCCCGGCGGTGGCCCGGCGGGGTGGGGTGAAGTGGCGGCAAGAATGCAGCAGCGCACCAAAAAGAAAATGCTTCACGTGCCTTTCTGCTGACAAGTCAAGCGTAAAAAATTGTGTCCACTTGTGAGCATGGCCAATTTTGGGCACCAGGAGGGATGTGCCGCGCGCAGAAACATGCGTCGCTGTCAAGTAGCTGCCGCCAGTGCTGCCGCCAGTGCCGCCGCACAGCACCAAAAGTGAAGGTGGACAGACGGACAGACGGTCGCAAGACAATGTGAATGTGGCTGCAGCGACCACGCTTGGCTCCGCTCAAAATGACAATAGCCATGGTTGTAAATATGCGGGTGCCTTAAACACCGGGCCTCCATTTTGGGGAGATTGTGGCACGGGCCGGTTGCACGAGCGGGCCCGGCCAAGTCCACCGCCGCCGCAGTCGCCTGTGCCACACTTTGCTGAAGGAAGTTGTCAGTTTGTGGTGGCTGCGGATTTTCTTCTTTTCTTTTCATTTCATTTTAGTTTATTTTATTATAAATTTTTTTGTTTTTGTTTTCATTCACAGTAGTCATAATTTAAATCTTTTTCGCCGGCTTTAATGCGGCTTGAACCACTCCACTGATTGGGCGGCAATACAAGGTAATGCTCAGTGAAGCGTTGTGTGTGTGTGGATGCTCCATTGTTTTTGGCTTTCCTTGCCACTGGGACCGCGGCGGGAACACTCTCCTGAATTTTGCATAAACAATTGCTTTGATTATGATTATTATTATGGGCTGTGTTGTTGTTGTTGTTATAGTTGTTGTTGTTGTTGTTATAGTTGTTGTTGTTATAGTTGTTGTTATATAGTTTGCAATGTGACTGCAGCACTTTATCAGCTGCACTGGTCTGTCTCCGCGTCGTCGACCAACTTTCGTACATTTACTCTCGCTCACATTGGCGGCTGAGCTTGGCGGGCACCTCCTACCTTCGCCTTTGCCGTTGCCGTTGTCGTTGCCATTGCGCCAGGAATATGTGCGGTAAAGGTTTGCATTTCTGTTTTTATTTTTTCCGATATTTCATTTTAATGAAATTCGCTTCGCGCACAGTTCGGACATGAATTCCTTCGAGTGTAAAATAGAGTGCAGCAGCAAGTGAGCCTTTAAATTTAGTTGCAGCAATTGACTTGTAGCAATCATTTCAACCAACTGGCTTAAACTGGTGGTGCCATTTCCATGCACGAAAAGCCATTTGCCTCAGATCGGATTACACTTTACTTGCAGTTGAATTGATTGGAGCATGCCTATATACAGGGTGAGAGGTAGTGCTCGTAATTATTCACTCATACAGACCCCGCCTGGGGATATACCGAAAAGCCAGCACAACTTTCAGCAGCATGTTCATGGATGTAACAATGTGGATGAACAGACTATGTCGTAACGTCATTGCCTCACAAAATCTATCCATTCCAGTTCAACAACATCCGAGGAGCCCTCTAAGATGTGATAGAATATCACTCACTCCTCAGACTCAGTTTAATGTTTGAAGTTGATTCCCCTCTGACAAATGAGTATATTCCCACACTACTTCACATCAAATCCTCATATAGGACGCTTCGATTTGTTAGCCTAATCCATGGAAGAATCACTCCTCAAACTTAGAATAATGTTTGAAGTTGATCCGCCTCTGACAAATGAGTATCTTCCCACATTACTTCACATCAAATCCTCATATAGGACGCTTCGATTTGTTAGCCTAATCCATGGAAGAATCACTCCTCAGACTCAGTTTAATGTTTGAAGTTGATTCGCCTCTGACAAATGAGTATATTCCCACACTACTTCACATCAAATCCTCATATAGGACGCTTCGATTTGTTAGGCTAATCCATGGAAGAATCAGAAACCTGTCTGAATACCAACACAAAAAGACAGGTTCTTATATTTTTTTTTATCATCTCCTAAGGAGGTTATTGCAGCATCAACGCAAAAGTCTGGAACCCAATTAAATACTTCCTATATGAGAATGGTGTGGAGTTCGAGTCCTCCGTCAGATATTAGGCTCCCAACAATGCACAGAATCCGTGCAGAGTGCCAGACACAATCCGATCTACTTCTAACAAAATCTTCAGGACACTTTTTTCTCCATCCTAGGCACGGGTAAATGGAAACGAGAAACAAGACCCCGACAGTTCAGGACACTTTTTTCTCCATCCTAGGCACGGGTGGAAATGGAAACGAGAAACAAGACCCCGACAGTTCAGGACACTTTTTTCTCCATCCTAGGCACGAGTAAATGAGAACGAGAAACAAGACCCCGACAGTTCAGGACACTTTTTTCTCCATCCTAGGCACGGGTGGAAATGGAAACGAGAAACAAAACCCCGACAGTTCAGGACACTTTTTTCTCCATCCTAGGCACGAGTAAATGAGAACGAGAAACAAGACCCCGACAGTTCAGGCCACTTTTTTCTCCATCCTAGGCACGGGTGGAAATGGAAACGAGAAACAAAACCCCGACAGTTTTATACAAAGGAAAAAAAGTATGGAAAGGTAGGAACTACCCTTGTATCATGGAAGAATTATGACCACCAATAACAGCAACGTTAAACTGAGAAATATCCCCTAAATGGATATGGGTAGGGAGATTACCCCGACAATTACTTGCTACGCATTGAGGCATCCTCCATTTTACAGCTTCCACAGACAACTCTTATACAGAGCACCCCTAGTAGGAGAACTTTTTAATCAGTGCTTAAAGGGCGCCACACCGTGGTATCACAATGTGCCATTATGTGGCCTCAAGTGTGCTTTTGGCACACTAGGCGGCCACTCCTACCTACCTATCTATTCAGAGCCCGGAGTGGCAACAATACCGCCGCCTCCATGCGACGAACGGAACAATATTTTTGTGTTCCATGTTCCTAAAGATCTGAAGAAAACTTCTGCCAAATATAATAAACAGCAAAGTAGTGAAAACCCAGACAGACACTCCCCCCTTCCAAGACACTGGAAATCTCTTTCGATCAGAGCAGAACAGCTTTGAAGCGAGAAAACTCATACAGAAGAAAAAGAAGTTTTGTACTCCCAAATGAGCTGCAATTGCAGAGAGATGCGCGTACCTGGCCACCAACTACAAAAAAGTTCACGAGTTGATAAATATAAATCGATAGAATTACTGCTGCTGGGAGGCGGAGGAGAGCAGCCCGCTGACTCACTGTTTCTGCGCACCATTGAAAGCGAGAGCGTACTCGTAGTTTGGCGTGGCATTTCTAATTTGAACAGTTCGAGCACTGTAATGCCAACACACACGCCTGGAATAATAACACGCAGCGATTGGATCGGCCGCCTCTAATTGCAACCACATGGAGGCCACTGGCCTAAAGTTATACGCCTGTCTATCAGCTGCAACGTTTCACAAGATCCCATCCATTAGTGCCAGTCATGGAGCTGCCTGGTGCTGAGGCTTTAGATGAGCATGCGGCCAGAGCAGCCAACTTTACATTAGCATGCACGGCCAACGAGGAAGAAACATGTACCGAGAAGCCTTACAGTCGGTCGTACCGACCGTTACAAACATATTGTAGAGGTTTAAAGATCGTCACGCCCCCACCCGCACATACAGAAGAAGTACTTCGTTCAGATTGTACCGAGAAACATGTACCGAGAATCATGGACCGAGAATAATGTACCGAGCATAGAATTTGATGACAATAAGAAAAAGGGCGTGGCACTTTAAGTTGTTCGTGATGAAGTTAATAAAATCGAATAACATTTAATAGTTACAAACAGTGTATTAATAAAAACGGGCATAGCTGCAGCCACAGTCCTCATAAAGTCCACAATTCCCTGCGACATGAAGCTCACTTATTTCGTTCTTGAGTGACATATCTGAAAATAGCAATATAGAAAGTGGGCGTAAATCTGTCCGGGGGAATGTCAGCTTTCGAAGTTGACTTAATACACAATTTTGAAGCAATGTCTGTCTTGGTGCTAGGAGTATGCCCTGACAAACAAGCGGGCACAGCTAAATCCACTCAGGAAGTAATGTTAGGAGATCACTCTTCTATAGAGGTACATATATCAGGACGTAATGTTACCAAGTCACACTCGTAAAGAGGTACATATATCAGGACGCAATGTTAGCAGATCACTCTCCTATAGAGGTACATATATCAGGACGCAATGTTAGCAGATCACTCTCCTATAGAGGTACATATATCAGGACGCAATGTTAGCAGATCACTCTCCTATAGAGGTACATATATCAGGACGCAATGTTAGCAGATCACTCTCCTATAGAGGTACATATATCAGGACGCAATGTTACCAAGTCACACTCGTAAAGAGGTACATATATCAGGACGTTATGTTAGCAGATCACTCTCCTATAGAGGTACATATATCAGGACGCAATGTTAGCAAGTCACACTCGTGAAGAAGTACATATATCAGGAAGCAATGTTAGCAGATCACTCTCCTATGCAGGTACATATATCAGGACGTTATGTTAGCAGATCACTCTCCTATAGAGGTACATATATCAGGACGCAATGTTAGCAAGTCACACTCGTGAAGAGGTACATATATCAGGACGTAATGTTAGGATATCACTCTTCTATAGAGGTACATATATCAGGAAGCAATGTTAGCAGATCACTCTCCTATAGAGGTACATATATCAGGACGCAATGTTAGCAAGTCACACTCGTGAAGAGGTACATATATCAGGACGTAATGTTAGGATATCACTCTTCTATAGAGGTACATATATCAGGAAGCAATGTTAGCAGATCACTCTCCTATGCAGGTACATATATCAGGACGTTATGTTAGCAGATCACTCTCCTATGCAGGTACATATATCAGGACGCAATGTTAGCAAGTCACACTCGTGAAGAGGTACATATATCAGGACGTAATGTTAGGATATCACTCTCCTATAGATGTACACACACACACAGACACACAAGGTTCAACAAAATCGCATCCACTCTAGAAGTCAGTGTGGGTACTGGTATATTAAAAGACAGGAACCCCAAAAAGATATCTTTAGGAGTTCAACAAAAAAATCGACAGCTACGGCACTCAAGTGAGGCCCGAGTTCTAGGAATGGCTGCACCAGACATACCATGTATAGGGTGATTTTTTAGTGTGGTACAACGTTGAACACATGTCGCTGAGAAGTCCATTGTTAGTTTCCAAAGCTGATTTGATACCTGAAATCCTAAACACCAAATATTCAATATTCAATTTGGAAGACTGGTGGTGACGCGTCCATACGCAAATGGGGCTGCTAACAGTCCCTGGCAATGAACGCTTCAAAAATAATCTACTCATACCTTATCCGATGATTTCGGAGACTCTGGAACCTACGTATAAGTGGCAGATTAGCTTCGGTTAGTTGAGGTTTCGTGGCCGTCAATCTACAGACCAGTCAGTCACTCAGACCCCTAGGATCCACTGCGATACCAACGTGTGAGAAGGTGCTTGCTTACTACCGTGAACAATGGTTGGTCTACGAAGAAGGTAGCGGAATGCATGTGGTCTAGTCTGGACTTGAATGTCACTCTATGAAAATCTGTCCAACCTAGGCAGAGGTTCGCTGGAGTCTTGTCTGTTGAATTAGGCCCATAAACCAATCACTTCTTCTGGAGTTGCAGCGATGAAGCACACAAGGAATCCATCCTTCTGAATCCATCCTTCTGAATCCATCCTTCTGAATGCATCCTTCTGAATCCATCCTTCAGAATCCATCCTTCTGAATCCATCCTTCTGAATCCATCCTTCTGAATGCATCCTTCTGAATCCATCCTTATGAATCCATCCTTCTGAATGCATCCTTCTGAATCCATCCTTATGAATGCATCCTTCTGAATCCATCCTTCAGAATCCATCCTTCTGAATGCATCCTTCTGAATCCATCCTTCAGAATCCATCCTTCTGAATGCATCCTTCTGAATCCATCCTTCAGAATCCATCCTTCTGAATGCATCCTTCTGAATCCATCCTTCTGAATCCATCCTTCTGAATGCATCCTTCTGAATCCATCCTTATGAATCCATCCTTCTGAATCCATCCTTATGAATCCATCCTATCACAGACCTGACTCTCTTCATAATAAACACGAAATTGTGCCATCAAATTAAGGGGAATTCAAGTCTTGTTCAACACAAAACGGGCCTTAACTGGTCCAAGTGTGCTTCCCAGTAGAAGCAGCCTATTTCAACCTACCCACTACCTACCCATCTACCTGCCTAATCATCGTTGGGCATGTTTTCTTTCCCATGGCAAGGGGTCCAGAGGCAACCACCAACAAAAACATTTAAAAACAAAAACAACAACAACAACAAAACAACGCCATGCTTCAGCGCTGATGAGGATTAATGCATTTTTAAGCACGGCACTACTCCAGAGGCCAAGTGTTCAGCCAACAAATTTGCGGGTTGCTCGGGCCCGCCCGTGGCTCTTTTGATGGAAAGAATTTTTTTGCATCCTTCTATGGCAGATGCCTCTCACTGCACACGACGAAGGTGGAGTAGAACAAACACAAACACACCCACACTAACACAAACACACACCACACACAAAAGCACACAAACACAAGCAGACACACCCACACAAACACAAGCAGACACACCCACACAAACACAAGCAGACACACCCACACAAACACATGTATATAAACCTGCCCATAGGTAATGCCTCCACGTACGAGTCAAGAAATTAAAAATATATACTCAGCACTTCCTCCTCATCCTCTTCGTTTGCGTGTCCCTCCCACTTGGTGGGTATGCTGCGCCATCCTGACAGGTTGACCCAATTGCCGCAGAGGAAAGAAAACTTGCGCGAAATTCTTAAAAATAAACCAACAACAACAATGTTCTATTTTATGGCTTTTGCTTTCGCTGTGGTAGCGTCGTTGTGGCATCACTGATCAACACATGTCCAGCAGAGTCCACGAGAGATGTGTGCCAGAGAGCATTATTTGCTTGAATAACTCCCGAATGACTGGACTGCATCTCAATCATATTCATTTTGAAGCTAGGTATCACATCCGCAATGGGATGCCTCCACTGGCAACTATTGGCGGTCGAGAGGAAACTCAATTATCTTCGTAGCTAACTTGCAACTGTATACAACGAATTGTGGAAAGGATTCTTACGCCATATACTGGAATAGGAGGGCAAAAACCAATCAAAGTTTGGAATTTGTAGTTCTGGTTCTAACTTAAGGAGTAGAATTGATCCCACTCCATCTCAATGCAACTTAAGCTGTGGACTGCACACTTCCAGAACTTGGAATATAAAGCTAAGCAGAGCCAAAACGCCAACAATTTTTCCACATTTCATTGGTTGAGTTTGGTTGCTACTGTAGTCCGTCCTTCGGCCAATCTAGGGGAGTATAATCAAATACCAAGTTCCAAAATTGACGACTAAATTTCACTTGAATCTCTTTGGGTTCCAGTAGCCTGATCGTTCGATCAATAATTCCAATAGGTACGGGATCACACAGAAAGTTTTACAATAGTTACAGGAACACGCTATCTTAGTATCCAGCAAGGATTTCCTTAACAATATCACACAGAATCTACTCAGAATACGTAGGTAGGTAGATAGATTGAGTGGTGGCCAAAAAAGCCACACTTAGGCCATGATTGGCCCTTTGGTATACCGCCTGAGACACATATCCCATTCCCATTCAAACGACCAACCATTGAGAACTTTTTTTGAAGCAGTTGATGGAGGTGATTTTCTTGCCTCCCAGAGAGTCCAGAAAGTAGTCACCCAGGAAAGTGCGCCTCTTTTTCAACAGCGCCAGAGACGTACGTTAAGATGTGGACATGTGGACAGACATGGACTCTTGCTCCTCCTCATCCTTGGCACTCCTGCAAAAGTCATTTGAGGCAATTGCTAGCCTTCTACCACG
Organism: Clusia tigrina; assembly: GCA_920105625.2. Taxonomy (NCBI): domain Eukaryota; kingdom Metazoa; phylum Arthropoda; class Insecta; order Diptera; family Clusiidae; genus Clusia; species Clusia tigrina. Next base: position 6,393,582 of record OV050032.1, on the reverse strand, counting down.
AGTACCCAGGGTCCTCCCTTTTCCCTATAAGACACTTATGACGGTACTTTGTCTATTTAGAGATAATAAATCTTATGAGCTTTTGAGGTTTGTTTCAGGGCAGGGTAGTCTAGCTATTTTGCATGGTGATCCTTCAGGCAAGCACCTGCTCACTGCGCCTAAGGATGAATATTCTCCTCATTAGTAGCTTGCATGTACCGTAGCTATTTTGCATGTTGATCCTTCAGCCCAGCACCTTTTTGCTGTTCCTAATGTGCTTACATGTACCAATGGGAATACCGAGGTTTGACCTGGCCGGCTGAATCGGTGTTGTAGTGTCCTCTCGGCTGAGTTTATCCGCCTTGCAGTTCCCTGGAATATCTCTGAGGCCGAGAACCCAGCTCAGCTGCAGACGAGTCTGCTAAGGTGTCTCGCCTATAGATTTGAGGAAGATCTTGACGACTTTTGATGGAATAATAGCTGAATCCAGGGAGTGGAAAGCCGCTTGGCCTTAGAAAGATTGCAAATACTTTGTCCAGATATCGTCTTCTTCTTAAGACAAGACAGTGCTGCCTCTATAGCCGCGACCTCAGCCTGAAATACGCTGCAATTTTCGAGAAGGTTAAAGGAGATGTTAATGTCCAGCTTATGTGAGAACAGATCACCGCCCACTCTTCCCTGTAGCTTGGTTTCATCCATTTGTGTAGATATAGTTCCCTTTTACATGTGTGTTTTCTGTCCTTCCATTCGTCCCTGGAGTGAATGGAGATCCTACAAATACCATTGAAGGCATAGTGCTTCGATGTAATCAAAAGAGTCAGGACTACCATCAGAAGGTCCTAAGATATATAGCCGTAGCTTCCCATTGGTGCGTAGCTTTAATCCTAACAGCGTTTTGCCAAACAGGCTGCATAGCGGGCAGCAGATTCAACATTACGTTTAAAGCAGTCGTGGGAGTCGTTCTAATGGCGCCACGTATGAACACCTCCGCCATTCTTTAAGCCTTTATTACCAACCTGTTGTACGTAGACTTGCTTAGGGACGTTCACCAAACAAGTCGTACCACAACTGTGTATATCCGAAAGGCCACTTCTGGTTGTAGCCCCACTTTCTTCAGAGTGTTCTGTTTTCCGACTGCACAAAAAGAAGCACTCCATAAAACAGGACTGGTCGTACTACAACTGTGTATATCCAGTAGACCACCTCTGGTTGTAAGCTCAATTTCTTCAGAGTGTTCTGTTTTGTTTCCTGGCTCCACAAAAGAACAACACTCTGAAGATTTCACACAGTCATGAACTGAGTTAACTGATGCTTTCGTTGTGGGAGTAACATTTTTGTATAGTCATCCCAGTCTTCCTCTCCATACCTAAACTATAATCAATCTAAAGAGAGTTTCTTGAGTATGGCGACAAAGGACGACTCTGATTCGGGGGCAATGGAATATTTTCCACACCTGGAGTTGCATTTGACTATATCTGTTTGCTTCAGGTAAATCTACTACCAGAGTTCTTACCCATCTTTCATCGCTGCAACACCACTAACTGAGAATGGACATTAGTCAAGGACATGGATAGCCGTTCAGTTGGTACATGCACCCCAGTAGAACTGTGCAGGTTAGTTCAAAGGTAGTCAAGCAATTTATGAACCCATCACTTCACAACTCGGTTCAACTTCGTTTAGAGAGTTCAGGTCCCTTCTAACATGTCTGAGCATGAGACTATACACGAATGAGCTGCAAAAGCCGCCAACAGCACTAACGAAGACCATCATGGATTGGAGCTGCACAACTATAGCAGAGGTACGCAGCTGGGGTTCGTAAGAGGGGGAAGAATGGGCTGCGAACGCCTCCAACAGCACTAACGAAGACCATCATGGATTGGAGCTGCACAACTATAGCAGAGGTACGCAGCTGGGGTTCGTAAGAGGGGGAAGAATGGGCTGCGAACGCCTTCAACAGCACTAACGAAGACCATCATGGATTGGAGCTGCACAACTATAGAAGAGGTACGAAGTTGGGGCTTGTAGGAGGTGGTCTTGCAATTAGACCCTTGCTGGCAGTGCTCTAGACATGGGTAGACGAAGCCAACCGGAAGGTGATGTCAGCAATGCTTGGCCGGTTTCTTCCAATTAAGCTTTTACCCTACGTTCCCGGCTATCACCAGGATGTAGAGTGTAATTAACTGAACAGAAAAATTTTCATAAATATTCATGAAAGAAAAACGACTCCTTATCGGGCCAACAAATGGGCACATAATTCACTTAGTTGGCCACATTTAGTGCCCGATTTGGTTGTTTGAATTGTGGCTGTTGCTGTTGTTGCTTCTGTTGTTGTTGCTTTTGTTGTTGTTGCAGTAGTCATAACAGCAACAGATGCTGTAGATTTATTGTTGGGAGCGGAAGAAAAAAAACCGTTTGTGGAAATGTGAACGAAATTTGCATTTTCTAAGCAGAAACTGCCACCAGGGAGGCGGTTCAAAGGAAAAGGAAGACAAAAACAAAGAGACAGGGGGCATGAGAAGGAGAGTGAGAGTAAGGACGCGGGAGAAAGAGGGCAGGAGCGGCAACGCAGTGCTAGGCATGTCGCCAACAATAACAACATTTAAATGGAGCAGATAACAACTGCCGCTAACAACAACAACAACAACAACAACAACCACAGCAGCAGCAGCAGCAGCAGCAGCAACATTAAAAATGACCAGCCACGTCGAGCCAGGTTAGGCCGCGACGCTGGCGAGTGTGGTTTACTTCTTTTTGGAGCCAGTAGCGAACCATAAAAACGAAAATGCTTCATTTTTATTGTGTTTCCTTTTTTAAATTATAGTTTATTTTTCCAATAATTTTGTTTTTCTAATCATATTTTATTGGACTTTTTTCTGTCGTGGCAATTTTCTCAGCGACTCGCAACTATTTTCACTCCACTTATTAAAATGGAAAATACGAAAGAAACAAAAAAGAGAAGAGAAATACAAGGAAAATCAAAGAAAATCTGAAATCAGAGCCAGAAATCGTGCTCCAAGCAAAATGCATAATTTTTGAGCTATTCCACATCCTCGGCTCAGTGGAGACCAGGCCGTCCAGACCATTGCAGTCCAGCAGCCGGCCAAGCAGCCCGCCTGCCGAACAAACGCTGCGCTCTTTTGTGGCCGGGTAATATGACATAATTTATGCTTTTATAAACAGCAACAACAACAACAACAACAGCAACAACAACAACCACCACAAACAACCGAAAACGTTCCAAATCAGTTCATTTGGTCATTTACATAATAAGCGCTTTACTTTTTACTGTGATCATCATCAGAGTAAAAGCCGCTTCCTTCTTCCCCTCAGTCGGCGGCAGCGAAAGAGCCACAAAATTTGAACAAAAGTCGCTGCTGCAGGAGCCGCGGTGCTGGCAACAGTTCTCCAAGCAGCACTTTACTGGCCACAGCTCGCTTGAGGCGTATTCCTGTAGCGGCGGGGTCATTTCTACATACTTCTGAGCCGTCGAGTTGGCATGCTGGCGGACCGTCGCCTGCTCTCTGACTGGTTATTGGCATTTCGCCGCCCTAATTGTGGGCCGTTGAAGGGGTACCAGCAATTTCGATGGCTTCTTACGCTTTAACTTTACTCTTCTACCAGTTGTTGCCATCGACGCATCAACTCTCTATTAACTTGCTCAGTGTTTTTCCACATTTAATGTACCAAAACAAAGTTGTCCACTAAACGAATCAGTTGAAGACAGTAATTAAGTGGCATTTCTGCCAAACAGAAAGCTTCCCAGCTCTTCTCTTGCTGGGGTAAGCAAGAGGTAAAACCTGGGGATTGAAGCCTACGATAGCCCAGGATTGAAGCTTTAAACTGCAGTTGTCAGGCCCGTGCTCCTACATGGAAATGTTGTCTGGTGGACTGCAGTACAGAAAAGGACCTACTACGAATTGCTTAGTAAGGCACAAAGATCAGCGGAGTTACTAATAATGCACCACCATGAAAACCACGCCAACCCTGGCATTGGATATCGTACTAAATCTGCCACCCTTAGATCTCTTCTGCATATATTTAGCGACATGCTCCGCCATTCGGTTCAAGGCGAGCTCACAATGGAAAGCGGTCCCGTATAGACATGCAACCATACTAGAATCCTACACGGACATACCCAGTGATATTGATTACCTTCCTTCTGTTCTTTGCTTCGAAAGGCATTTTTCGGTAAAAATCCAGGCTCGAGGGGGATCCATCAGCAGATACTCCCAACAAGAGATACACAGACGGATCAAAACTGAATACTGGTGTAGGATCAGGGATTTATTGCGATACGCCCTAAATCAGTGAATCCATCAAAACTAATGGATCACTGCAATGTTTTTCAAGTGGAAATAACCGCTATTCACGAAGCCTTGAGTTGGCTGAACTAATTGGTAAGGATATCCGCATTTTATCAGACAGCCAAGTCTTCCCAATGGCTTTGAATGCAACCCAAATGACATCAAAGAGTGTCTTAGACTGCAGGATACCTGCATTTTATCAGACAGCCAAGTCTTCGCTAAGGGCTTTGAATGCAACCCAAATAACATTAAGGAGTGTCTTAGACTGCCGGCGATCTCTTATAACGAGATGGCTAAACAATTCCATATCCATTTGAGCTAGCTGCCAGGTCATAGGGATGTGCCAGGGAACTGCAAGACTGATCACCTTGCGAGAGATGGCACTTGTATGCCAAATGTCAGTAGGCATATGGGTGTACCTCTCGCAACTTGCTGCTTTCTCATCAGGGAGACACTGATGAACTCTACCACTCTCAGGTGGATCTGTGCCACTACCTACGAAATCGCCTGGCAAACATGGCCGAGGCTAAATCTGCGTCTATCTAGGAATATCATTAGACTCAATAGACTACAAATTAGGACTCTAATAGGAGCCCTCACGGCACATTGTCTAATAGGAAATCATGCCAGAAGAATGGGAGTTTATACGCATGATTTCTATCGCGGATCTGCAGCAACGAGAAGGAACTGGAAACGGTCCAACATATCTTCTATACATGCTCATCTTTTGCTAGAAATAGTATCCTACTTCTTAATAAGGATCCTACTTCTTAATATGTATAGATAATCTATACCAGTCAGGAGTCAACAACCTTCTTCGCTTTATAAAAGGCTCCGGTTGGTTCAATATGGTGGGAGAAACGTAGCCAAGCCCGGCACACGCGGCTCCCAACAGACCCAACTGATAGTCTAAGTGGCATCACTGGTTTCTATTCTAGGCGATGCGGCTGCCTAACCTATCTAACTACCTACAATACACGAGTATAAATATATATTAATATTATTATTATATTTTTTTATTTTATTTATATATATTATTATTTGTTTTATTTTATTACATAATTTTTTTTATTTTATTACATAATTTTTTTTATTTTATTATATTTTTTTATTATTATATACTTTCCAATAATTTTTTATATATATTTTTTTTGTAATATTTTATTATAAAAAAATATTGTAATTAGTTGGGGAGCGGATATTATATTTATTTATTCTTATTATAATTTATATTTTTCTTATTATTTTTTATATTTATTTTATTATAATTTTGTTTTGTATTTATTGTATTATTATTTCTTATATTTATTTTATTATTATTTTTTATATTTATTTTATTATAATTCTTTTATATTTATTTTATTATAATTTTTTTATATATATTTTATTATTATTTTCTTACATTTATTTTACTATTTTATTATTATTTTTTATATTTATTTTATTATAATTTTTTTTTGTATTTATTGTATTATTATTTCTTATATTTATTTTATTATTATTTTTTATATTTATTTTATTATAATTCTTTTATATTTATTTTATTATAATTTTTTTATATATATTTTATTATTATTTTCTTACATTTATTTTACTATTTTATTATTATTTTTTACATTTATTTTATTATAATTTTTTTTTGTATTTATTTTATTATTATTTCTTATATTTATTTTATTATTATTTTTTATATCTATTTTATTATAATTCTTTTATATTTATTTTATTATAATTTTTTTATATATATTTTATTATTATTTTCTTACATTTATTTTACTATTTTATTATTATTTTTTATATTTATTTTATTATAATTTTTTTTTGTATTTATTGTATTATTATTTCTTATATTTATTTTATTATTATTTTTTATATCTATTTTATTATAATTCTTTTATATTTATTTTATTATAATTTTTTTATATATATTTTATTATTATTTTCTTACATTTATTTTACTATTTTATTATTATTTTTTACATTTATTTTATTATAATTTTTTTTTGTATTTATTGTATTATTATTTCTTATATTTATTTTATTATTATTTTTTATATTTATTTTATTATAATTCTTTTATATTTATTTTATTATAATTTTTTTATATATATTTTATTATTATTTTCTTACATTTATTTTACTATTTTATTGTTATTTTTTACATTTATTTTATTATTATTTTTTTATAATTATTTTGTAATTTTTTTATATTTTTTATATTTATTTTATTATAATTCTTTTATATTTATTTTATTATAATTTTTTTTTGTATTTATTTTATTATTATTTCTTATATTTATTTTATTATTATTTCTTATATTTATTTTATTATTATTTTTTATATTTATTTTATTATAATTCTTTTATATTTATTTTAATATTGTTTTCTTACATTTAATTTATTATTATTTTTTATATTTATTTTATTATTATTTTTTATATTTATTTTATTATTATTTTCTATATTTATTTTATTATTATTTTTTATATTTATTTTCTTTTAATTTTTTTGTATTTATTTTAATATTTTTTATATTTATTTTCTTATTATTTTCTTTATATTTATTTTATTATGATTTTATTATATATATTTTATTATTTTTTATTCATTTTATTATTTTTTATATTTATTTTACTATGATAAATTTTTAAATATTTTTTTTATATATTTTTTCTAACTTTTATCTTTATACTTTTTTATAATATTTTACAGAAGCGTAGATTATATTTAAAAACCTATTATTATTTATTATAATTATTGTATTATATATTTATATTATTATTATATATTTTATTATTATTTATATTTATTTTTATTATTTTTTTATATTTATTTTATTAATATTTTTTTATATTTATTTTATCATTAAGTTTTTATATTTATTTTATTATAATTTTTTTATATATATTTTATTATTTTTTATATTTATTTTCTTATTATTTTTTTATATTTATTTTATTATGATTTTATTATATTTATTTTCATTTTATTATTTTTTATATTTATTTTACTATGATAAATTTTTAAATATTTTTTTTTATATATTTTTTCTAACTTTTATCTTTATACTTTTTTATAATATTTTACAGAAGCGTAGATTATATTTAAAAACCTATTATTATTTATTATAATTATTGTATTATATATTTATATTATTATTATATATTTTATTATTATTTATATTTATTTTTATTATTTTTTATATTTATTTTATTATTATTGTTTTATATTTATTTTATTATTTTTTTTATATTTATTTGATTATTAGAAATTTTTCAAAATTTTTTTATATATATTTTCTAACGTTTTTTTTTATATATTTTTTCTAATATTTTTTTAATATAATTATTACTTTTTCAAATTTTTTTTTAATATATTTTTTTGAACTTTTTTTAAAATTTTTCTAAGTTTGTTTTTTAAAAATATTTCTATCTCTTTGCTTTATACTCTTTTATAATATTTTGCTATTATATATGTAATATTATATTTAGTTGTGTAAGCAGATATTATATTAACAAATTATTTATTGTAATTATTATATTATAATTTTTTTATTATTATTTATATTTATTCTTATTATTTTCTATATTTATTTTATCGATCAATTTTTAAAATTTTTTATATTTTTTTACATTTTTAATGCTTTTTATATTTTTTTTATATTTTTTTACACTTTTAATTTTTTTTTATTTTTTACATTTTTAATTTTTCTAAAACTTTTTAAATATCGTTCAAATTTTTTATTTATTTTTTAAAATTTTTTAAATTTTTTTCAAATATAATTTTAATTATTTTTTGAATTTTTATTGTAATTTTGAATTTTTCTATTTTTTAAATTTATTTATTTATTTTAAAATTTTTTGAACTTCTTGATTTTTTTTTTTTTGTTGTAAATTTTTTAGTTTTTTAAAAAATTTTTTAATATTTTTAAAATTAAAAATATTTTTTAAATTTTTAAAAATTTATATTTTAATAATTTATAAAAATTCGTGTTTATACATATTTTTTGAAATTTTTTAAATATTTAAACTTGAATTCTGCATTGAATGAAATTTTGTTAACAATTGCTGGAGTGAAATGCTGTTAAATGGAATTTTAATCAATTTTAATTTATTTCAAAGAAAATTATGCAAAATTCCCTTTGAAAATTAGTTGACCCAAACCAGTGATCGAACTCGAATTATTAGTAAAACTAATTTCAACAAAAAACCTGTCTCAGAACTGGATTTCTATAATAGAGAGGTTTCTTGTATACACATGTGAAGGCTGAATGTTTATTCTTTGTTAGGATTAATTGCAACTGTTTATGGTGGTTCTTCAAAATCTTACTTTTATTCTATTCCTATCTTCACTTACAACTTTCCCCGTAGTAATAATAAAAGTGCTGAAAAGAACAAGAATTGATTCACCTTCCATCATGGTATGAGAATGCTCATGAGAATTTTTGAGGCACCCGAAAATATGCTACGAAAAAAGCACAATATTGATGGAATCAACGCCGAAGCGCATATACGAGATGCTTAAATGTAAAGGCTAATTTAATATCTTTTTATCCACAAAATGTATCATGCAACTAAGTATGGCCTCATACGAGTTTATAGTACCGCCTAAAAGTAGGCTTCCTTATGTGGTGAGATACTTGCAATTTTTTTTTTAAACTAATTTGCAGGCACCTCAACGCTCGCTACAAAAGTTGTGAAGCCATTGGAAATTCAAAGAGTGAGAAATACAAAACCGCAGGGGTGGAGGTGTGGATACGTTGGGTTCGCGTTCAAGTGTGCATTTATTATCATTCCAACACTTACCGAATGTTCCGCTAAGTGGCGCTGCAACTCATCCACACTGAATAAAGTCGCTTCAGATATTGACGGCGCACAGGCCAATTTCAGTTCCATATCGCGCAGCCACTTGCGCAAGTCTTTTGGATTCTCCAATGCGCTTCCGCTGTGTTGCGTCTCATCCAGCATCTAGTGAGAAAGAGACGCACCGAAAAGTATGCAATAAGAATTTGTGGCAACCACACACAAAAGCAGCGCTCACTAACCTTATAGCAGCACTCCACTGGGCTCTCCAAAACGTTGACAACGCCCTCGATTTCACAGCGAGCCTCCTTGCAAGTGTCCAGCAGGTTCGTGTCCATGATATAGTTGTAGTTCGTCTGGATTGCGGCCCACAAATCGTCTTTGCCCGAACCGAAGCCGAGCGTGGCGCTGCTGTGCAGACTCGACGAACTGTGACTGTGGCAGCTGCTCGCCCACGAGTACCGCTGGTGTCGGCTCATGGTGGCGAACGGTGTGCAGCCGCTGAGGTGGTTGCCGCTGCTGCGGTCGATGTTTTTCTGTGGAACAAACGTGAAAGTGGAAATAATGTGAGCGCATTTATTGGAATGTGGATGGTAAGTAAGCAAATGGTTAGAGATAATTTCTTCTCTAATCTTTGTTAACATAAAAATGGATGCATAAAAATATTTCTAATAGTACTATGAATAAATCAGCACTAACAACCCTTATTAGAGATCTTAATAGAATCATTGCTACCCACCAAAATAATTGAAGCCTCACACGATTTGCTAGAATAGAATGGAATATACACAAGTGGGGTAGGTCCGACAACCACCGAAGAAGAAGTTCTGCAAGCACTCAATCATTGATGCTCATTGTACCCTAAGTCTGTAAACATTAGGGAGGGTAGCTTCCAAACATATTTTCAAATGTCAGGCTAGAACAAATTTCCAAGAAGTCGCCCAGCTTAATGAGTTTGGTTCTAACCGCTTATTTCAATTTGCATCTTGGAATCGTATTTTAATTGGAAATACGGAGACCTTTTCTTAGCATACAACTTTGAGTTTTGGCAGAAAATCTATTGCCAGTGCTGCCAACTTTTTAGGAAACATATAATAGGATAGGACAAACTTTTGTATGGAAAAAGTTATCGAGTAAATTAATTATACTCTGATGAAACGAGCGAGTTTTTCTATCCTCGATAGAAAGTGCTGCCAAGTTGAAAACTGCTGGAAAACAAACGAGATTAAATATTACCCATGAAAATCTCTTGGGATTTTTTCTACATCGGTGCTATTTTTGAAACAGTGCTGCCAAGTATACTCATTTACTGTTTTATTGGCACAACTCGATACGAGCTCGATACAAGATACTGAAACACAAATGATTGCATACTTTTAGGATCCCATTTAAAGTTGAGATTAAGTTCAGTTACTACGAGAGTGGTGTATATAAGTCAAGACACAATCTATTCGGAGAAAAAGCTTACTCAAGAACCCCTTTCGAAGTGCAGGTAAAATTCTAGAATGTTCTAGAATGTTCTACTTCAACCATTCAAAAGGTATATAAGCCACCAGGCTATTAAAGTGGAGAGGCAGTTGAATTTTAATCGTAGCAGTGTGTACTGTGATATGCACGACTCACTTGTAGCAGTTACAGTATTAAGAAGTAATAAAGTAAGAAGTAACCGAGTGTAGGGCATTTTTAGCTAGTGCCTCTTCGACTTTAGTTGACTATTTGAATTTGTGCTATTGACCAAATGACAACTCCTTGGACCACAATTCAAGTCACTCTTTATAAATTGTAATGAAATGAGCAATTAAACTAAAATTGCAAAATTCAGCTCTGTACACCGGTACCAGCAGCACAACAACAACAATGACAGCAACAACAATGACAACAACAACAATGACAACAACAACAATAAAAACCACAACAGCAGATAAAATGATCAACTGCCGCCCAGTGATGCATTAATTTCTGGTATAATTGCTCACAAATTGCCAAATGTGGCAACAACTTTAATAGACCAAAATGCGTTGTGGCCACTCCTCCCTCTGGTACCCCCGAGTCCACCAACCACTCCAATTCCACTAAGCCACTGGCCCAGTATGCTGCAGCTATCTGGGAGCCTCTGAGCAAAACCGGCTCAAATTAATTGCAATCAACAACACAATCAATTGTTGACTTTTCTATTAGTCACACAGAAAAACGGTGTGACAGAGACGGACACACACTCGCGCATACGCTCGCACACGCACACATACACACTCAGCCAGACACAGCCATAGGCAGCAATCGTGTAGGAAGCACCGCATGCATGGCCCATATCCATGTCACCCATTTCGTTGCGTATGCGCCTGGGAATGTCGTGCCTCCTCAGGCAATTTAATGGGAGATGTATTGCGCAACACACAACCGCCAGACGCGCGCGCGCACAGACACACGCACACGCGCCTGCCTGCATGTTGGAGTGTTGCCGCGAAATTGCAGCTTGATAACTCGGAAATATCAAGGCTTAAACCGTTCACATACTCGTCTCGTAACTCGGTTACTTCCACTTCCTCGATTTGCGGCCATTTAAGAAACATTCGTCGAAATGTGGAGTTACTGTGCAGCGACAGTGGATATTTCCAGGCGAGGATAGGCCCGCAAAGCTCAAACATGGTTAGAGCGCCAGCCAGAAAACAGGTCGCCGCTATTGTTGCAGTCGGTCAGGGTCAGGTCATGTGCCCAAAATTCCACAATAAGAGGATGGTCGTGGCGTAAATGGTACTTAAAACGCAGTCGCCAGTCATTAAGGATGTTACTACGGTGTTTCGGTATTGTGATGAATTGCTGACGATGCTATCTCTTTCTCTCATACAGTATGGTGACTGACGCCCCTAATCTCTCTCTTTCATGCTCTCATTTGAGTGATTATTTTGGATGCTATCTCTCTCAGATGGTATTATGAGTGATAATTGAGGCCCCTATCTCTCTCTCTCTTTCATACTCTCTTTTGAGTGATTAATTTTGATGCTATCAATCTCAGATGGTATTATGAGTGATAATTGAGGCCCCTATCTCTCTCTCTCTTTCATACTCTCTTTTGAGTGATTAATTTTGATGCTATCAATCTCAGATGGTATTATGAGTGATAATTGAGGCCCCTATCTCTCTCTCTCTTTCATACTCTCTTTTGAGTGATTAATTTTGATGCTATCAATCTCAGATGGTATTATGAGTGATAACTAAAGCCCCTATCTCTCTCTTTCATACACTCTTTTGAGTGATTATTTTTGATGCTATCTCTCTCAGATGGTATTATGAGTGATAACTGAGGCCCCTATCTCTCTCTCTTTCATAATGTCTTTTTTGAGTGATTATTTTTGATGCTATCTCTCTCAGATGGTATTATGAGTGATAACTGAGGCCCCTATCTCTCTCTTTCATACTCTCTTTTGAGTGATTATTTTTGATGCTATCTCTCTCAGATGGTATTATGAGTGATAATTGAGGCCCCTATCTCTCTCTCTCTCTTTCATACTCTCTTTTGAGTGATTTATTTTGATGTTATCAATCTCAGATGGTATTATGAGTGATAACTGAGGCCCCTATCTCTCTCTCTCTTTCATACTCTCTTTTGAGTGATTAATTTTGATGCTATGAATCTCAGATGGTATTATGAGTGATAACTGAGGCCCCTATCTCTCTCTCTCTCTTTCATACTCTCTTTTGAGTGATTAATTTTGATGCTATGAATCTCAGATGGTATTATGAGTGATAACTGAGGCCCCTATCTCTCTCTTTCATACTCTCTTTTGAGTGATTATTTTTGATGCTATCTCTCTCAGATGGTATTATGAGTGATAATTGAGGCCCCTATCTCTCTCTCTCTTTCATACTCTCTTTTGAGTGATTTATTTTGATGTTATCAATCTCAGATGGTATTATGAGTGATAACTGAGGCCCCTATCTCTCTCTCTCTTTCATACTCTCTTTTGAGTGATTAATTTTGATGCTATGAATCTCAGATGGTATTATGAGTGATAACTGAGGCCCCTATCTCTCTCTCTCTTTCATACTCTCTTTTGAGTGATTAATTTTGATGCTATGAATCTCAGATGGTATTATGAGTGATAACTGAGGCCCCTATCTCTCTCTTTCATACACTATTTTGAGTGATTATTTTTGATGCTATCTCTCTCAGATGGTATTATGAGTGATAACTGAGGCCCCTATCTCTCTCTCTTTCATAATATCTTTTGAGTGATTATTTTTGATGCTATCAATCTCAGATGGTATTATGAGTGATAACTGAGGCCCCTATCTCTCTCTCTTTCATACTCTCTTTTGAGCGATTATTTTTGATGCTATCAATCTCAGATGGTATTATGAGTGATAACTGAGGCCCCTATCTCTCTCTCTCTCTCTTTCATACTCTCTTTTGAGTGATTTATTTTGATGCTATCTGTTTCTCTCAGATGATATTATGAGTGATAACTGAGGCCCCTATCTCTCTCTCTTTCATACTCTCTTTTGAGTGATTTATTTTGATGCTATCTGTTTCTCTCAGATGATATTATGAGTGATTACTCCGGTCCCTACTTTCATACTGTATTATAAGTACGACTCTATCTCCTTCTCTCATGTCGACTCTCTAGTCATCCCTTGCTCTCCGACAGTACTATGAGTGATTAAGGGCAACACTTAAGAAACTACTGATGAAGCTATTTCTTTCTCTGAGACTATATTATGAGTTATTAATAACGATATTTGAGTGATTATTGACGAGATTTGAGTGATTATTGACAACATTTGAGAGATTATTGACGACACTATCTCATCATTCTCTCAGACGGTATTATGAGTGATTCATATCGACACTTGAGTGATTCATATCGATAATTGATTGATTCATATCGATACTTGATTGATTCATATCGACACTTGAGTGATTCATATCGATACTTGATTGATTCATATCGATACTTGATTGATTCATATCGACACTTGAGTGATTCATATCGATACTTGATTGATTCATATCGATACTTGAGTGATTCATATCGATACTTGATTGATTCATATCGATACTTGATTGATTCATATCGACACTTGAGTGATTCATATCGATACTTGATTGATTCATATCGATACTTTATTGATTCATATCGACACTTGAGTGATCTGTTTCTTTTCGCACGCTATTGTGAGTAATTAGTGTCTCCACCATCTCTGTATTACAGCACTATGAGTGATTAATGAACTATTATGAGTCATTAATACCTATCTCGATCGATAATACCGACAAATCACGATTACGACTGCATATGCCTGAACTTTGATATTCGTTTCCCAATCAACTTTACGCAATTCTTTTGGACGATTGGATAATTCTCTGCAACTGCCCCATAAATAATGATCTCCTTTTTAGTGTGGAAAACACTTTTTCTCACCGACTTCTTCGATCGTCGTTAATGTGCGTAGAAATGACCCAAACAAGCAGTTTAATCTGTGAACAGAGCGGTTGCAATTTGAGGTCCCACGGTCGTGGAGCTGTGGAGCTGTTCCAGGCTGGAATTCACTGAAACTGACACATTGTGCGTAAATTATGCGCAGCTGTTAAACCACTTCGAGCAAGAATCTGTAAAATTCGAAATACTCGTATACGAAACGGGTTCTGACAGCTGAGCACGCAGACGTGGCCCGGGCAACCGTCCGAGCACCATTCTTATCAAGCGGGCTCAAATATCAACGAGGCAGTCTGTATTGCTGACACCGCATTTCGTGTCCAGCTTATAAAAGAAACCTGAGTTAATTGCCCAAAAGCACCTCCACTGACACGTTGGTATGCCGCAAATGAATCGAACAGCACAGAATTTGACACCCTTCAAATGTACGAGTATCCATGCTAAGCAGTAGACCAGGTAACATCCCGAGATTTGTTGGCAAAGCGAAGTCACAGTTGTCAGACCGCGAAATTTATAGTCTATGCTTTTAAGCGAGGTGAGAGCAAGGTCGTTTTCAGGATAGGGAATATGAGGGATGCCCTAGGGAATATGAGGGATGCCCTAGGGAATATGAGGGATGCCCTAGGGAGTATGAGGGATGCCCACCACAGAGAGTTCCCCATTAGTTGCTTCGCATATAAAAGGCGAACCATCAATTGACCCGACACTTCTACTGCTCTGGGAGTGCCTACTACTCTATACCTTGATATATGAAACGGCGGCTGCAGTTAACTAACGTGGCCCCCGGAGTAGGCCTACGACTTACCTTAAGACTATTGTACGGCCGCTCCACATTTAGCTTGGCCTTGATAACGTCACGACTTAGCTGTTTCTCGTCGTCGGGCGGCAGCGATGTCATCGACAATGAGGCTTTTATGTTTGAGGTGACAACCGGGGCAACACCGCCATCCGCGCCATCATTGGAGCCGCTGCCGCGATGAGTGCGTGTTTCGGTTCCGTAACGTTTCGTTGCGCTCTTATGAGCGCGATTCTTCTTCAGCGAACCGCCACTGCCGTTGCCGGCCAGTGCCAGTGGAAGTGCTGGTGCTGGTGCTGGTACCGCAAACCGTGCTGGCGCTGCTGTTGGTGCGGCCTGTGGCGTACTAGTCTCGTCGCAAGCAGCCGGTGTTGCGCTGGTTGTTGCTGTTGTTGTTGCTGTTGTTGTTGCAGCTTTAGGTGCTGCCTTAATAATTGTTATGTTGGTTGGCGGCGTTGTATGCATCACATGATCAACATCATCCGCCATGGCCACTGGTTCAGTCTCTTGGTTTCTGGACGCCTCTTCCGCTGCCGCTGCCGCAGCGGCGTTGGGCGTTGCTTCTTCGTTGTTTTGAGCATTTTCAGTTCCGAATTCGGCACTGGTCTCCTCCTCGTTTTCCTCTTCCTTTTCGTTTTCGGCAACGGTTTCGCGTTCTTCTCTACCTGCTGCTTCCATGGTGGAATGCAAGTTTTTTCTTTCCTTTGCTTTTGGTACCGATTTGCTTCTTCTTCTTATCACTCTGTTTCTTTCTATACTTTTATATATTTTTATATATAATTTAAAAATTTTTTAGATATTCAGTTTGCATAAAATTTGCATGTTGGCCATTGTTATGCCGCCTCTTCTACTTCTCCTCCGACGTGTCTATTTCTTGTTACGTTCCTCTCTCTCTCTCTCGCAGTGGGCATTCAGTACAATTTTGGTCAAATTCACGTTTAATCTGCAATTGAAAAGCAAAAAAAAGATCATTTTATTTATTGTACAAAAAATAAATTTTTATAAATTGTAATTTCAAGATGTGGAAAAGCCGCTCTATGCCGGAGAACACTCTGCCCTGGCAGCTTGCGCCAAATAAACAGTTCTTCATAAATAAACAGGATTCGCCGAACACACCCAATTGCTTCTAATAGATGAATCCATGATGCTCTGTAGCAACCTCCGATTCACCATTATCAACTCGCTTAGTTGGGATTGCAAAAAAACTTAGCGAAGTCGCTACTTTTAACGAGTTCGAAGTGCTTCACTTATCGATTTGGAACTGTGCTGCCAAGTCTTGTTTAATATGGTTTGAGCATAGAATTGAACTGGTTTTTTAGTGTTACTCGGGTGGGAGAGGGAGTGTACTAGATTAGATTCGATTTATTTAAGGCTGGGAGAGGGAGTGTACTAGATTGGATGAGATTTATTAAAGGGTGGGAGAAAGAGTGTACTAGATTAGACTAGATTTTTTAAGGGTGGGAGAAAGAGTGTACTAGATTAGACTAGATTTTTTAAGGGTGGGAGAGGGAGTGTACTAGATTAGACTAGATTTTTTAAGGGTGGGAGAGGGAGTGTACTAGATTAGATGAGATTTATTTAAGGCTGGGAGAGGGAGTGTACTAGATTGGATGAGATTTATTAAAGGTTGGGAGAAAGAGTGTTCTAGATTAGACTAGATTTTTTAAGGGTGGGAGAGGGAGTGTACTAGATTAGACTAGATTTTTTAAGGGTGGGAGAGGGAGTGTACTAGATTAGATGAGATTTATTTAAGGGTGAAAGAGGGAGTGCACTAGATTAGATTCGATTTTTTTAAGGGTGTTATACACCGCGACCTGAAAGATCGATTGTGATTGCCCCTATTTATTTGAAAGATGAGGATAGTCTCATCTACAGATCATCTGTCAGGTTCATATATTTTGGAGGACTCAAATTGAGGGATCTTGCTCATATCTAAGATATATTCTCCCAAACACCTGAGTCTTTTGTGTGCCAATGGTCCGCAGTCCGTGATCAGGTGCAGTGAGGTTTCGTCACTTTCTCCACAGATCGTATCTGAAGATATACCCAACTTGCTCATATGGTAGTTGAGTCTATAGTGTCCGCTTAAAATGCCTGCGATGATTCTTTATTTACTCCGAGGTACATTTATTAGCTCCTTAGCTCTTTTAGGATTAAAATCTCCCAGAAGAGCTTTGGACTGTCTTAATCCCGGAAGAATTTTCCAGATTTGGACAGAAAAAACCGAGAGAGACCGACAAAACACCGAGAGAGAGTGAAAAAATCGAAAGAGAGGCAGAAAAAACCGACAGTACTAAAAAAAACCAAGAGATGGCGACAAAAAACCGAGAGAGTACCAGAGTAAAAAAAAACCGAGATAGAGCCAGAAACAACCGAGATAGAACCAGAAAAACCGAAAGAGATCCAAAAAATGCCGAGACAAACCGAAAAAGCCAAGAGAGAACCAACAAAAATAGACAGAGAGTGAAAAAAACCTGGAGGGAGCCACGTTAATCTCAGCACTTCTGGAGTGTCAAGTTGAAATCCTCCTCAATTAAGATCGACCACTAAAACAGTATTGGAATAACTAATCATACTTATATTCAAGTGAGATACAGGGTGATTTGTATGCCAAGCTCGAAGTGCCGGGTTTACTGACTCTACAAAATATAACAGAGGATTTAAGCTTGAGAAGAGCATTCCTACAAATCTCCATTGGTGAACTCAACTAGGATAAACAAGCTTCTGGTATAAATGCTCAGCCGAGCTCGGCCTGCTCATAATCTATCAATCTAATTCAATTGAATGGCCCGAAGCCGCCTCAGAACACAACCAAACACAGCCATCATATCAGCCCAATAGATCGGGCAGGGCAACTTTGATAGAGAGAAGGAAACAAGGTTTGTCTCTCATGTGTGCGAGTAGAGTTGGGTTGCTCAGTAGAATACTCGGTGATACGAGTATTCTTAATTACGGCTCAAGGACTTGTGTGAGGAAAAACCACCATATGTGCCCCAACACGGTTGATCAACAACAACAACAACAACAACAACAACAACAACAACAGAAACAGCACTCAACAAATATTACTTAATTTGAAACTCACACTGAAACAGTAAAAAACACGATAAGGCCTAATCTGATCAACAGTGAAAACCACTTACGAAGCAGGCAGCCAGTCTGTCACACTTGAATCCGTATCCGAATGAACCCGTTCGCAGTCGGCCAAAGTGTAATTCTGGGCTAAATAGAATGAGGTACGATTGCAGCAGCCAAGGGAGAGGCAGCCACACACCAGTGGAGGAACCGAATGAAAACAAGAGTGCTACTTGGGACGCAGATGTGAACTGAACTTTTCGACAAACTGCCAAACTGCGATCCACAAAAAGGGATTGTTTACGGAGCGGCAGGGCAGGTGAAGGGGACGGGAGGTGATGGTTCAGACTTTTGCATATGTTCTTGCGTCAGAATGAGTGTTGCCAGTGAGAGAGTGTGTGTGTGTGTGTGTGTGTGTGTGAGTGTGTGTGAGTGTGTGTGTGTGTGTGTGTGTGTTTGAAAAGCGAACATTTTAATGCCAACCTACGCCAGAGTTGCGCAAATGTTGGTAGAACGCAGCGAGAATGGCAACCAGGCAACCAGCCGGAGTCAAAGTCGGCCGACCATATTTTGTTGCACACATAAGTGCTCGTACAACAACAACAACAACAACAACAACAACAACAACAACAACATCAACATCAATAACAACATCAACAACAACATCAATAGCAATAGCCAACCACGGCATGAGGAGTGTGCTGGCTGGGGCGCACATGTGCACCGGGGAAGTCGTCATCGGGTCGCGGTTTGATATTCTGGCGGCACACGTTTGCGTTTTGTTATGGCCAACATACTCGTATGTAACTTCATTGCAGGGCCTCCTCTGGCTGATGGTTAATGGCTGTTGGCTGCTGGCTGCTGGCTGCTGCCTGATACTTGCTACTTGCGACTTGTGCACTGTTTGTGGCTCACACATGGCACGTTGCCCGTTGGTACAGGGGTCGGGGTATCTGGCACTGTGTGCGGTTTTCTTGCCAATCCACTAAACAAACGCACACACACACACACACAAACACATACTCACCAATTTAAAAACCTTTTGGCAAGCTTCAACTTCCTCAGCGCGTTATTGCATAGAAATGAGAAATTAGCAGCAGTGGCGGCGGCAAAGCAGAATGACTCACACAGAATTCGCAGAGACGGCGACGATAATGACAAGCATGAAGTATTGTGGTAGGAAAGCACAAACAAAGAATGCTGAAGTCCGTTGGTATCGACTGTGATATACCCTACTATCCGTACTAGATCGGATGGATACAAACTTTAGGGACATTTCATCTCATTCCACCCATGCTCAAAGACAAAAAAAAAAACTTTGAAGATTTTCATCAGACTGCGCGGTTGCAGTGGACAGTTCATGGTGGGCATGGCAGTTGACTCACGGACACTATATATCAGAGTGAGTGTTAGTATTAGACTAAATGATTGTGGTCAGCAAATTTCACTAATATATTTGATAGAGAAGCATCGTTCAGATCAGAACTCTGGACTAAGGAAGATGATTGGACGATTTTCGGGCCATCTGTAATTGCAGACGCCGACGTTATTGTGCGGCGAACGTCAGCAGAAAGTGGATTTAGCGTTAACCTTTAGTGTAGCGCACCAAAAGCCATGACAAATAAACAGCGTTGTCTGAAGTACTCGTACATGATAAGAGATACCTTTACAATGTGAGTTCATTCGATACGACCGTGGTTGTACACTGAAAGCAAGGCACATTCTTTCATCCACACATGCAAGCATACAAACACACAAACACACACTCTTCATCAAAAACGGATGTTCGGCCACGCTTAAATTGATTAAACCAACATCTGTTGGTAGTCATCGAAGGTGCCTGGTCCTTGGCAAGCAACTTCACTTTGATTTCCTCACATGTCTTCCCAACCGAAAAGAGAAATCTAATCACTGATCGATATTGGTCTTCCTCCCTGGATGCAAACAAACACGAACTCGACTACTTTCAACAGCTGCCAAAGCAAAACTAATCGATAAGTGTATCTGAAATTTCAAGAGTCATCGTTTCAAAGATGGCAATAAATGATGGCATACACATTTTGCGTCAGTGATGGCATCCGTCGGCAAACATAGGTACTTATCATACACCCATCGTATAATTTTCCAGAGAATTTTGGTAGGTCCACCATTGATGACCAAATGATCTTCACACTGCGGCAATGCTGGAGAAAACCCATGAAAATCACGACAACAACCATCATCCCTTCGTCGATTATAAAGCCGCTTTCAATAGCCTGATATGGATTTCCTATATACCATCATGTCTGAACTCGGTATTCCTGCGAAGCTTGTGCGGCTTTGCAGAATGACACTGAGCAGCACATCTGTCAAAATAGGATCGGACCCAGTCAGTCAATAACATGAGAGGTTTCATACAAGGTGATCCGCTGTCCTGGAATCTCCTCCACTTTGTCATTCATGGAAGGGGTGCAGCAGCGAGAAGCCGGTGTCCATCGGAATGACACTATTTTCTATAAACGTATCCAGCTCCTTACCTACGGTGATGACATTGACATTATCGGCCGTACCAAGAGGGATGTCACTGCTGCATTTGCTGGTATGGAAAGAGAATCAGCTAAAATGGGTGTGGCGCTAAACGAGGGCACAACGAAGTATGTGTTGTCTACTAGCAAACTAGGAGGGCGGCTTGACTCACACGTGGACTGTCAAGGAATTCACACACATTGGCAGCACCGTAACCACCAACAACGATGTGAGCTCGGAGATAAAGCGCAGAATAACAGTTGTTAATAGGGGCTGCTATGGGATCAGTAAGGAATTAGGTAGCAGACCACGAATCAATGTGCTGCGGATGTCATGCCCTTTCGTAGGTGCCACAATGACATCATCTTAGAAGCGTGACGGAACTCTTAATGGAGACATACTCGTCCCTCAACGACTAAACTGAGCGGCGGCCACATTCAGACACAAATGGAGTTGTTCACAGACATGTACTCAAGGGAAGTGATTCGTAATGAAATGACTTGTAATGCACAGAATTAAAATACTTTAAAGACATTCGAATTAATAAAATATCGGCGCTTGTGTCCACAAACAATAAAAACGTCTGTAAGTCAACTTGGGGGCAAGCGACGACAGGTTGAAGGCACACACTAACTCACCGCACACAATCCGGAAATGACTGTTCATACTGCGAAGCGAGGCAGAGGCCGGTTAAACGTGCGGTGGCCGTTGATTGACAAGACGCGGCGTTGTTACGATTACTACGAGCGCGGTAACTATAGATTGACCGGCCCAGGCCACGACCGGCGGCAGCTGCTCTCGCTTGGGCACCGGTTTGACCGTGCGACAGAGTGCAGAGCCAGAAACGGAACCGCTGACACTGGAAAACGAAACGACACAAGAAGCTAATTTTCATAAATTAAACACAACACACAAAAACTGCAGACTGGAGAGGAGACCGCATGTGAGCCATCCATCATCACTCCGGACAATTCGGCTGAAAGCCATTTCTGAATGGCAGGAGATGGGGCGGCCGCCGTTCGATGTGTGGCGAAGTGCGGTGAAATGAATTGGAGGCGCACACAGCGTCAATGGAGCTCTTCATGGAGAGACACATTCGCTTGCGTGTATGCATTCATCTGAACGACCGAGACAGAGACAGTCCCCGGCGATGTCTACGATAAACTTATTAAGCAACTGAGTTGTGATTGTATGGAAAGACCTTGAATAAATAAGTTATTTATAAAAGTTATTTGTGTTAGAAATTCCAATCAGGTTTCGCTTGGCCGTGCCTGTGTTTGTGTGCATAGCTTGAGAACCGAAGCCGCTTTGTTTGCACAATTATCGCGCCAATATAAGCAGAAAGCAGCACCCCCGGCACCAGAAACGGTTCCAAGAAATTTCAGCAAAGATTCGCGTATTCAGTGCACATATTTCAGTGCACGCACGAGTACAGAAATAATTCACAAAAAGAAGCAGGAGTTATCGGATCCAAGACATGACATTACAGACCAGTGCCGTAGCAAGAACTTAATAATAGATGTAAAGAACTATTGGGCGTGTCTGGCTGGCTTTATAATGTCCACATGCTGCTTCGCATACAATTTTGTTCATAAATCTATTATAAATCTTAAGTTCAGGATATATGGAAAATAGTGGGTGTGGTAGTAAATATATACCGCCCACATTCTGCACAATGTTTAGAAGAATCCACATCTCCATCACTAGTAAATTGCATCACAATTCCAACAATTAGACCGATTCATCCATCATCCATCAATTAGACCGAAGTTGTAGTCATTTAAAAGAAGGTGAAAAGGTTGCATGTATGCGAGGTAGGCATGGTCTGTGTCTAAATGGGCTCATTTAGCAATCTGTGGAAGAAGAACTGATCACAGAAGCTGACAGATAGACAGAAGGAAGGACAAAAGAAAGTGATTCTGACTATTTGTGTAAAACGGTGTGGTAGAAGAAGTGGTCACAGAAGGACAGAGGGACAGAAGGAAGGGCAAAAAAAAGTGATTCGGATGATTGGTATAAAACGGTGTGGTACAAGAAGTGGTCACAGAAGGACAGAGGGACAGAAGGAAGGTCAACAGAAAGTGATTCGGATGATTGGTATAAAACGGTGTGGTAGAAGAAGTGGTCACAGACGGACAGAGGGACAGAAGGAAGGGCAACAGAAAGTGATTCGGATGATTGGTATAAAACGGTGTGGTAGAAGAAGTGGTCACAGACGGACAGAGGGACAGAAGGAAGGACAAAAGAAAGTAATTCTGACTATTTGTGTATAACGGTGTGGTAGAAGAAGTGGTCACAGAAGGACAGAGGGACAGAAGGAAGGGCAAAAAAAAGTGATTCGGATGATTGGTATAAAACGGTGTGGTAGAAGAAGTGGTCACAGACGGACAGAGGGACAGAAGGAAGGGCAACAGAAAGTGATTCGGATGATTGGTATAAAACGGTGTGGTAGAAGAAGTGGTCACAGAAGGACAGAGGGACAGAAGGAAGGTCAACAGAAAGTGATTCGGATGATTGGTATAAAACGGTGTGGTAGAAGAAGTGGTCACAGACGGACAGAGGGACAGAAGGAAGGGCAACAGAAAGTGATTCGGATGATTGGTATAAAACGGTGTGGTAGAAGAAGTGGTCACAGACGGACAGAGGGACAGAAGGAAGGACAAAAGAAAGTAATTCTGACTATTTGTGTATAACGGTGTGGTAGAAGAAGTGGTCACAGAAGGACAGAGGGACAGAAGGAAGGGCAAAAGAAAGTGATTCGGATGATTGGTATAAAACGGTGTGGTACAAGAAGTGGTCACAGAAGGACAGAGGGACAGAAGGAAGGTCAACAGAAAGTGATTCGGATGATTGGTATAAAACGGTGTGGTAGAAGAAGTGGTCACAGAAGGACAGAGGGACAGAAGGAAGGTCAACAGAAAGTGATTCGGATGATTGGTATAAAACGGTGTGGTAGAAGAAGTGGTCACAGACGGACAGAGGGACAGAAGGAAGGGCAACAGAAAGTGATTCGGATGATTGGTATAAAACGGTGTGGTAGAAGAAGTGGTCACAGACGGACAGAGGGACAGAAGGAAGGACAAAAGAAAGTAATTCTGACTATTTGTGTATAACGGTGTGGTAGAAGAAGTGGTCACAGAAGGACAGAGGGACAGAAGGAAGGATAAAAGAAAGTGATTCGGATGATTGGTATAAAACGGTGTGGTACAAGAAGTGGTCACAGAAGGACAGAGGGACAGAAGGAAGGGCAAAAGAAAGTGATTCGGATGATTGGTATAAAACGGTGTGGTAGAAGAAGTGGTCACAGACGGACAGAGGGACAGAAGGAAGGTCAACAGAAAGTGATTCGGATGATTGGTATAAAACGGTGTGGTAGAAGAAGTGGTCACAGACGGACAGAGGGACAGAAGGAAGGGCAACAGAAAGTGATTCGGATGATTGGCATAAAACGGTGTGGTAGAAGAAGTGGTCACAGAAGGACAGTGGGACAGAAGGAAGGACAAAAGAAAGTGATTCTGACTATTTGTGTATAACGGTGTGGTAGAAGAAGTGGTCACAGAAGGACAGAGGGACAGAAGGAAGGGCAAAAAAAAAGTGATTAGGATGATTGGTATAAAACGGTGTGGTAGAAGAAGTGGTCACAGAAGGACAGAGGGACAGAAGGAAGGGCAAAAAAAAGTGATTCGGATGATTGGTATAAAACGGTGTGGTACAAGAAGTGGTCACAGAAGGACAGAGGGACAGAAGGAAGGTCAACAGAAAGTGATTCGGATGATTGGTATAAAACGGTGTGGTAGAAGAAGTGGTCACAGACGGACAGAGGGACAGAAGGAAGGGCAACAGAAAGTGATTCGGATGATTGGTATAAAACGGTGTGGTAGAAGAAGTGGTCACAGAAGGACAGAGGGACAGAAGGAAGGACAAAAGAAAGTGATTATGACTATTTGTGTATAACGGTGTGGTAGAAGAAGTGGTCACAGAAGGACAGAGGGACAGAAGGAAGGACAAAAGAAAGTGATTCGGATGATTGGTATAAAACGGTGTGGTAGAAGAAGTGGTCACAGACGGACAGAGGGACAGAAGGAAGGGCAAAAAAAAAGTGACTCGGATTATTAGAGTCCATGCCATAGAAGATGGAAATACACCATAGACGACGACACAAACTACATCGGCTTCAAGAACTGGAAGACGATTGCAAGAGATCGCGACGTTTGGAGGCAAAAATTGTGGGAGGTCAAGGTTCAATTAGGAGCGTCGAACCGAACCCACAATGATGATAATGATGCCCACACCTACCACACCTGCTTCTGGCCCAAACTAAGTATACCCCGTGTTTCCCATTTTCAAATGTAAAGGGTAGCTTAGTTAATTGGCGAAATATGCGGTTCAGAATTTGGGCCTACGTTCAACACCCCGTCAATGCAGAGATCGCACTTTGCCCACCTTGGCATAAAGAATGTGCAATTCTCTTCCTACTAATATGAACTCGTTGACTTCGCCGTGTGAGCATCACACAAGTCGATATTACCACTGCAGAGAGGTTTGAGTTCTTTCAAAACTCTCGGCACTTCGGGCACACTTCCGGCTACGGCACTGCTTGGAACATTACTCGTATCTCAAAAGGAAAAATAAAATATGCCTAAATACACAAACGCAAATGAAGCTAAAAATACCGCTCACAGCGACAACACCCAGGAGAAGAATTTGTCATATCCACGACACATGTGCCCGGGTGGAAGGCAGACTGAATGCTTTGCCAGCAACTTCATTAGCGGAATAACAACGGCGCAACGGACAGACGGATCCTCCAACCGAGTGAATGGGGTCCCATTCAGAAGCGTGCAACAGTTGATTTGCTCGAGACTTGTCCCAACCCCAACTGTATTGACTCTTTCCTTTCGTTTTCTTTTGATTCATCAACTTAATCTCTCCTAAATATTCACCGCACCCCCCTTACTGCAGTGCATCGACACTTTTTCGTGCACTCGCATTAAACACATTAAAACAACAACAACAAAAAGAGCAGAGAAAATATTTATAATATTTGATTTGGGCCTCGGACGCCTGCACGTCACCTCAGCCCCACAGACAGGCGAACGCTGCGAGCATGCCTCGGATTGAGGAGGAGTGGTGTGAAATGATGGCAGTGCTGGTGCTGCAGGGCAACCCACAATTAATGATGTTGACTTCCACTCAAATTTGTTGCAGCAGCCACAGTAGTTGCAGCCTCCGCCGCTCCCCACCATCCGCCACACCAGAGACAGACAAAGTGTCTTTTGTTTGGATTTCATCAAAGGAAACTTTTTATTTGCCTTCGCTTGACACATGTGGACACTTCAAGCATAAAAGACAAGCGTGTTGAAAGTTTGATTCTTTGAGAAGCGCGGAACAAACAACGACAGGCGGAGACGCGGGAGACAAGCGCACGAACACACGTAACGCGCTTCCCACTCACCCGGAATATTAATTTTCCTTCTAATATTTTATTACTTAATTCTCTGACAAGCGTGCATCTTTGTTATGTAATTCCCGCCGCTGGAGTCGTAACTCTCTGACACAATTGTAATTCCCTCCTAATCGGAGAGTCATTCTAATAAGTTTTATGAGAGCCCGCGATTAGGTTCTGCCAGGAGAGTGCAATGACATGAACAACTGCAGCATGAAATACTATCTTAAAGATGGCGAGGGGCAGACAGACAGAATGGTAGAGATGCAGATACTCTTTATGAAAACATGAACATAAAAACAGAGTAAAATAAAGAAAAAACATAAAAGGAAAGGAAAAAAGAAAAGCAAACATGAACATAAAAATAGAGTAAAATAGAGAAAAAACATAAAAGGAAAGGAAAAATGAAAAGCAAACATGAACATAAAAATAGAGTAAAATAGAGAAAAAACATAAAAGCAAACATGAACATAAAAATAGAGTAAAATAGAGAAAAAACATAAAAGGAAAGGAAAAATGAAAAAGAAACATGAACATAAAAATAGAGTAAAATAGAGAAAAAACATAAAAGGAAAGGAAAAATGAAAAAGAAACATGAACACAAAAACAGAGTAAAATAAAGAAAAAACATAAAAGGAAAGGAAAAATGAAAAGCAAACATGAACATAAAAATAGAGTAAAATAGAGAAAAAAACATAAAAGGAAAGGAAAACTGAAAAAGCAACATGAACATAAAAATAGAGTAAAATAGAGAAAAAACATAAAAGCAAAGGAAAAATGAAAAAGAAACATGAACATAAAAATAGAGAAACGAAAAAAGAAAAGCAAACATGAAATAGAAGGAAAAAAGAAACGAACATAAAAACAGAGTAAAATAGAGAAAAAGAACATAAAAGGAAAGCAAAAAAGAACTATGACAAGAATGTGAAAAAGAAAAAAACATAAAAAGCTAGTAAAAGAAAGAGGTAATATGAGTACAGTAAAAGAGACAAGTAAACAATAAAAAAGAGGAATAAAAATATGCAAACATAAAAGAAACAAAAACGAAATAAACATATAAAAGCATACAAGGAAATACAGATAGAGAAACATAAAAACATAGAAGAAAAGTAAGATAAGAGGACGGAAAAAGAATGAAATATAAGTGAGCCACAAAAAAAGAGAGGCAGAACGAAACACATTAGCCCTCCAGAAAGAGAGATACGTGAACATAAGAATTGAACCACAAGAAAAAAACATAAAAAAGATGTGGGAACAAAAGAAGACAGAACAATTGATGGGAGCGGAAACCTGATAAGAAGGGAAAATTGATAATACAATAAATTAAAGCGAGAGAGAGAAATAAAGCACAAAGTCTAAGGAATAAAAAGAAAAATAATGAAATATAAGGAAACATAAAAAGAACATAGAATGACATAAAGCACAAAACATAAGGCATAAAAAGAGACATCATGAAATCTCGAGTGAGAAAAAAATAAAGGGAGAAACAAATATTGTGAGGAAGTATTATAGAGCACCACAAAAAGAGAGATATGGATAAGTGAACCTATAAAGGAACAAAAAAAATTGAACACGGAGAAAGAAACTGGATGAAATAGTAGTGAAGCAAAAATAGAAGAACAACTAAAAATAAAGAACTGAAAGACGGAAAAATAAAGCAATTTTATAGAGTGGAAGAAAGCAAGATAATAATAATAGTATAAGAAAGAGATAGAAGAGCATACGAATATGCATAGAAGAGAATACAAATATACATAGAAGGGCACACGAATACGAGTATACATAGAAGAGCACACGAATATACATAGAAGAGTATACGAATATACATAGAAGAGCATACGAATATACTACATAGAAGAGCATAGGAATATACTACATAGAAGAACATACGAATCTACATAGAAGAGCATACGAATATACTCGTACATAGAAGAGCATACGAATCTACATAGAAGAGCATACGAATCTACTACATAGAAGAGGATGCGATAATACTACATAGAAGAGCATACGAACATACATAGAAGAGCATACGAATATACATAGAAGAGCATACGAATATACTCGTACATAGAAGAGCATACGAATCTACTACATAGAAGAGCATAGGAATATACTACATAGAAGAACATATGAATCTACATAGAAGAGCATACGAATATACATAGAAGAGCATACGAATATACTCGTACATAGAAGAGCATACGAATCTACTACATAGAAGAGCATAGGAATATACTACATAGAAGAACATATGAATCTACATAGAAGAACATATGAATCTACATAGAAGAGCTTACGAATATACATAGAAGAGCATACGAATATGCATAGAAGAACATATGAATCTACATAGAAGAGCATACGTAAAAGAGGATCGACCATAGCACAGAATAGCTTAATATTCACTGAGAAAAATGAGAACCACAAATAAACAGTCGCCAACTTCGTGAAAAGTAATTTATTGAATCACTCTATTGAAGGTAAATAACTGTACACTTCTATAACCACTTCGATATTGTGGCACACTCCGACATATTATTACAATTATCAGAATTAATGATAGTGCTGCGTCTTATCTCCAATATAACAGCGCCGACAACAACAAACCGAATAAATAAGAAATTAGTAAAACGCGCGCAATTCGCCATTTACACTTATCGACGACAAACCACGCCAAACTTATCGGATACGAGATACGGCACAGAACTTCGAAGCGGGGGCCGCGGAATTCCGACGAACGTGTTGTGTTCATTTAAAGTGCTTCAGGCAAATGACTTCAATTAAAAGCGAACGAATTAACGAAACGATAAACTAAAAACTAATTACGACACAATATCTCGTCAACCAGCTCAGGCCAGGCTCTCAACAACACACACAAACATCATAATAAAAAAATCAAACGAACAACAATCGAGACAAAAGGAAATCAATTAAAACCAAAACATACAAAAGACGCCGAAAAAAGAAAGCAAATGATTTAGTTGAACTGGAATCTGGAACACTATATCCAAAATTAGAAAACTGTACGAACAAATAAACACGACGATAAACAAGTAAATGAAACATACGAGGAACATGACGGACGCATTCAGGTCTTGGATCTATTTTTAGGACAAGTGACACTATTTGAACACTCGAAAAGTGTCCACGCTGCAGGCGTTTTGGAAAGTCCGACACAAAAGCGGGGGAGGGAAGCAACAAATGGGAAATGCACTCAAGAATGATGTGGCGTTTGCTGGGATGCAGCGTGAATATAGGAGAGGTCCGGTAATTTGAATTGCTTTTGAATCGGAAAAGTCGCGAACGAAAAAGAAAGAGGACAGAAGAACAGCCTTATAGCAAAAACACGATGCTTTTCGACCAGCCCCTGGGGTTTAAGGAGTTTTGTGTAAAACCCAACCGATGGAGTTGAACAAGCACGGTGTTGAAGTGGTAATAATCCGTCTCCTACTCTGTACAAGTTGGCATCACCGATTCATAAGAATATTGAACAAATTATATTTTGGTTATTCAAACACTTTTTACCTACCGCAAGGAATATTGGAAATGTTTAATGCTATAGTTTAGATTGCAACTGGTGGGAGTCGAAGCGTTTCGAACCGGTTTGAGGTGGTTTGAAGAGATTGGGGTGGTTCGAAGTACGCTTTGTAGTTTGAGCTGGTTCGCAGTACGCGTCGGAGTTTGAGGTGGTTTGAAGTACAACGTCGGAGTTTGAGTAGGTTCGAAGTACACGTCTTTGTTTGAGTTGGGAGTCAAAATAGAACTGGGCATCTGAGATCGAGTTGCAGTTTAAATCGGAGAGGGAGTCGGAGTTGAAGTTGGAGTTGGAGTTGACATCAAAGTGGGAGTTGGAGCTGTAATCGAAGTGGGAGTTACAGTTGATATCGAAGTGGGAGTTGGAGTTGATATCGAAGTAGGAGTTGGAGTTCATATCAAAGTGGGAGTTGGAGTTGATATCGAAGTGGGAGTTGGAGTTCATATCAAAGTGGGAGTTGGAGTTGATATCGAAGTGGGAGTTGGAGTTGATATCGAAGTGGGAGTTGGAGTTGATATCAAAGTGGGAGTTGGAGTTGATATCGAAGTGGGAGTTACAGTTGATATCGAAGTGGGAGTTACAGTTGATATCGAAGTGGGAGTTGGAGTTGATATCGAAGTGGGAATTGGAGTTGATATCGAAGTAGGAGTTGGAGTTGATATCGAAGTAGGAGTTGGAGTTCATATCGAAGTAGGAGTTGGAGTTGATATCGAAGTAGGAGTTGGAGTTCATATCGAAGTGGGAGTTGGAGTTGATATCGAAGTGGGAGTTGGAGTTGATATCGAAGTAGGAGTTGGAGTTCATATCGAAGTGGGAGTTGGAGTTGATATCGAAGTGGGAGTTACAGTTGATATCGAAGTGGGAGTTGGAGTTCGAGTTAACTACTGGCTTTCTGCTGACAGAAGCTTCCGGGACGTTGCTACTGATCAATGCAAATGTTGCCGTCAGGGCAAAAGCATGTGAAGTCGAGGCCCAACTATCGAAATCGTAACGTTACTCAGAAAATATAATGCAGAAGTACGAGGGTGGATCAATAAGCGCCTGAAAATTACAACAGATGGCGTTGCCACCGCAAATCCAACATGTTGCTTGTCAAGAAGGCATATTTCAAAAGAACGCACCCCCTTCTTTTCTGGCTGATCTCTTAGAAGCCTACAAACGTGCATTCAGCACATGTCTACGTTGATAGAATTGCGCTAACAACACCTTGAGAATTGAGTAGAGTCGAGAGAGTACAAATAAAAGCTGAAATGCTTTGATCAAGTGAGGCAGGCGTAACACCGAACGTTCCTGTTAACATTTCGTACACTTTTTTACAAGGTACTTTCTGTGGAAATTGCAACGTTCGAGTGAAATAACAAATAAACTCATATAAAGAGATCATTACGTAATGGACAAACAAACAGACCCACAAACACACGAAGGCTCTTCCTACACTTGCGGCGGCGAGACTGGATACTTGAGAAAAAAAACGCTTTGGCGCCTTAAAATGAATTCAGTTAATTGAGGCAACAAACAAACAATCAACGCTGCTCGGAACGCTAAAAATTGAGCTGCCTTTAAAGAGAAAAAGTAATAAAGAAAAGACGAAAAAAAACAGTTTTAAATGTTTGGACATCGATTAAAATCTTATAAACAAAAACGAAATTAAAATTCGCCGCGCATGCAATGTTAAAAATTAGTTAAAACTAGTTTAACAATAACGACAGCAATGCCAGCCCACAACGGCAGAGGCGGAGGCAGAGGCAGAGGCGGAGACAGAGGCAGAGCCAGGCCAGAGCCTGGGACTGGGACTGACTGGAGCAGCACCGACAACAACAACGACAACGATAACGACAACAACGACAACGACAACGACAATAAGCCACAATTCCTAATGAATTGTTAAGTGTCTTACGACATGTTGCACTCGCATGTCGCACGGTGTCACTTATGGCACACGAAACAAAACGGCCTGGATGGAAGAGATCCAAGCAAACAAAAAATCTCGGTGCACGTTTTACACGGCAGCCACCGCAACAACAACAACAGCAACACGGGGCTTGTTGCATGCAACCACGACAGACTGCAAGAAAACCAAAACTGAACCAAAATCAAAAAAAAGAGAGACAAAAAAAAACGATCACAATATCTCGAAAGATAAACAGAATGAGAAAAACACTTGAAAAATTTTGCAATTTCCTAGCGATGTTTAAGAGGCGACGACGACGACGAAAACAACAACAACACCAACACCAACACCAACACCAACAACACCAACTCAAACAAAACCAACAACAACACCAACAGCAGCAACCAGCAACAATGTCCAGACAGAAATTTAGCGGAGGCTGCAAATGGACACACAACAACAGATTTTTGGAGAGCAGACAAGTCCACACTCACTCACTCACAAGCACTCGCACTCACTCACTCACAAGCACTCACAAGCACTCACACACACACTCACACACACGCACATGAATGCAACGTGTCGCCCCAAGTACGGCTTCCAATTGGAGCGGCCGAACTTTTTTCTAATAGCGAAAGTTTTTTAATATTTCTTTGCTTTATTTTGGGATCCCTGAATTTCAACTTTCGTCTCAAACAAATGTTTCGTCGTGGCAAATGCTTCAAAACGACTCCGACACTCCCAGAACTCTCTATGAACCCGACAAATGAAACACTGATAAGATCCACTCGCATGGTACATTAACAGAGATGGATGGAAATGGAGATGGAGAAGATACGAAGTCGCGGAACTCATTACTAAAAACAAAATGAAACTATATTAGAGATATAGAAACGATAAAGCTAATGAAATATTAATGACTAAACATGAATAAACGTTGCTGCTATCGGTGTCTCTGTCTTATGTTATTAGTAATATTTTCCAATCGTCCAAAAGCCACTGGGCTAGCTTAGGTTAGGCCAATAGGCCAGGCATACACCTGTTAGGTCCTTAGCGACACCAGATGAGTGTCCATTTAGGACTAGAGGAAGCACCTCATTGAATAGGGAGGTAATATCAGTGAATAGGGAGGAAAGATCATTAAATAGGGAGGTAATATCAGTGAATAGGGAGGAAAGATCATTAAATAGGGAGGTAATATCAGTGAATAGGGATGCAAAATCATTGAATAGGGAGGAAAGATCATTAAAAAGGGAGGTAAGATCACTGAATAGGGAGGTAAGAAGATTGAATAGGGAGCTAAGACCATTGAATAGAGAGTTAATATCATTAAATAGGGAGGTAAGATCATTGAGTAGGAGGGAGGTAAGATCATTGAATAGGAGTGAGGTAAGATCATTGAATAGGGAGGTAATATCATTAAATAGGGAGGTAAGATCATTGAATAGGAGGGAGGTAAGAACATTGAATAGGAGGGAGGTAAGAACATTGAATAGGTTGGTGATATCATTGAATAGGGAGGTAAGATCATTGAGTAGGAGGGAGGTCAGATCATTGAATAGGAGGGAGGTAAGATCATTGAATAGGGAGGTAATATCATTAAATAGGGAGGTAAGATCATAGAATAGGAGGGAGGTAAGATCATTGAATAGGGAGGTAAGATCATTGAATAGGGAAGTAATATCATTGAATAGGGAGCTAATATCGTTGAATAGGAGGGAGGTAAGATCATTAAAAAGAGAGGTAAGATCATTGAATAGGGATCTCACTCCTTCTATTTCTCTATATCTATATATACCACTCACTATATCTGTGTCTCAGTGTGTACCTTATTTTCCTTTATCCTCTCCATTTTATATTCCCCAGTCACTGTATTCATTTCTTAATCTATATATATATAGTCTTCTCACTCTGTGCTCCTTTATTTAAAGCTGTCCCTCACTCTCTTTTCTCTATTTATATCTGTCCCTCACTCTCTTTTCTCCTTTTATATCTGTCCTTCACTCTCTTTTCTCTATTTATATCTGTCTCTTACCCTATATTTCTCTATTCTGTTTCTCGCACTCTCTCACTGTCTGTCTGTACTTTCTTTTCTGTATGTCCTCTCCAATTTATACGCTGTATCTCTCCATATTTTTGCTATTTTTTCTACAAACATCTCTTTCTTTGCATATCCGTTTCTTTCTATTTTTCATCATCCTTATCATTTTTTTTCTCTGCCTATAGCTTCTCCTCTCTACATTGTGTTCGGTTAGTCTCTCTCTCCATCTATTCTGTACTCTTTATATCATTATGCTTTCCACTCCCTTTTATCTCTCTCTCTCTCTCTCTCTCTCTCTCTTTCTCTCGACCTTTATCTCGATCTCAATCTCGATCTCAATCTCGATCTCAATCTCGATCTCTATCTCTATCTCTCGATCTCTATATCTATCTGTCGATATCTATCTGTCGATCTCTATCTCTAACTCTACCTCTCTACCTCTCTACCACTTTACCACTTTACCACTCTACCACTCTACCTCTCTACCTCTCTACCTCTCTACCTCTCTACCTCTCTACCTCTCTACCACTCTACCTCTCTACATCTCTACATCTCTACATCTCTACCTCTCTACATCTCTACCTCTCTACCTCTCTACCTCCCTACCTCTCTACCTCCTTACCTCCCTACCTCCCTACCAGCCCTACCTCCCTACCTCCCTACCTCTCTTCTTCTCTATTTCTCCATATCTCCATATCTCTATCTCTCTATCTCTCTATATCTCTTTCTTCCTATATCCCTATCTCTCTATCTCTCTATCTCTCTATCTCACTATCTCTCTATATCTCTATATCTCTATATCTCTATATCTCTATATCTCTATCTCTCTATATCTCTATCTCTCTATATCTGTATCTTTCTCCTTCTTTATGTTCCTTTCTGTTTCTTTATGTTTCTTTCTTTATGTTTCTTTCTTTATGTTTTTTTCTCTATGTTTTTTTCTTCATTTTTCTTTCTTTATGTTTCTTTCTTTATGTTTATTTATGTTTCTCTCTGTTTCGTTCTGTTTCGTTCTGTTTCGTTCTGTTTCTCTCTGTTTCTTTCTGTTTCTTTCTGTTTCTTTCTGTTTCTTTTTGTTTCTTTCTGTTTCTTTTTGTACCTGTTTTAAAGCCATCTCTTTTCCTCTCTCTATTTTTTCTATATCCCTTTTCTTTTAACAACTTCTCTCCTTCTCATTGTAATTTTCTCCCTTTCTTTGTCTTTTCTCCACATTTTTCTTTTTATCAACTTATTCTTGTTAGTTGTTTTCACCTTGATTTGTCCTTATTGGCTTTATTCCCTCGACCCTGCCCATTTTTCCTTTATTACTCCCCATAGAGTCCCAAAACACCCCCCCCCCCTCTCCGCCACATGGCTCCGTATTGCGACAGAGACATAAACTTTGCTTTATATTTTCCCGAACTTTTCCACTTTCAAACTTCAACTGGAAGGAAAAGGCGACTTTCCTGCAGAGACGTTAAACAAATAGCGCGAGCAGAAGAAATCGATTGAATTATAAACTTACATGGTACTGCGGACGGCAAGTGTTTGCGCATGCGTAAAATCGACGATTTATCTTATTGACCAGGCTATTAGCCACTCTCGGAACGTGGCTAGACGACGGCGGCCGTGGCGGCAGCGCAACGGTGCGAATTATATCTTTGCTTTTGCTTTCTTTCTCGTTATCCTTTTTCCTTTGGTTGGCCGCTGCGAGCCGTGAGTGCGAGAGCGAGTGCAGTTGGCGCTGGAGTCCGAGTGCACTGGGCAATTTATGCGGCAATGCCACCTGTTGACAGATAACTGCAACGATAAGAGAGACACAAAAATTAATTGAGTTAATATTGCGGGATGCGAACTGAACAGCAATCAGAGGAGGAAATCCACCGCGGCCGAAATGAAGCTCCGCAGCAGTCACTCTCCACTCCGCACTGGCAACCCCCCACGTGCCGACGGAGTGCAGACCGCGGAAACGTTTACGCGGTACAAATAGTCGACCAAAGCGCATCCGCACGCAACCACCAAACACGCGCGCCACAAACTTAATTGATGGAAATTTGGGCGCCTTCCGATTGGGCTCTACGAATGCTTGCACCACCACTCACGCCACACGGTTCTCGTGTTCGCTCTTGCGGCAGAGTTGGCGATTTTGTTGCAATTTCGTCAGTGGACTACTTCAGGCGACGGTTGAATGCAGCGAAGCCACTTGACTGGTATAGAGGAGCAATCATAACAGTCGAAGGTGTCACACGATTTCTTGAAATTTTACCACGATTTCCCTAATACTCAGCCTGTTAGAAATTGAACTATTCCATACTTTCCAAAGATGCATTAGAAACGCATTATAATGACGCTCTATTACATGAACTTGCCACCACTGGATCTTCTGATTCAACAGGAGCCGATGAAAACGATAAGTCGGTTAGGTTCGTATGGACGATAAGAACTTTGGGCATAGAGAGCTGTTCAAGAGGCTGTACTCGTGGTTTCTGGCACCGAAGGATAAATTCATACCCAGAGTCTCTTGCAAGAAAGCTTAAGGTCAACTTCCCGATCAGGGAACAGTGGAGAGATCCAGAATTACTCATACCCAGAGTTTCTTTTGACAGGAAATATAACGTCAGCTTCACCACAGGGGAACAATGGAGATATCCAGAATTGCTTCGAGGGGGCCTGGCGAAGAACTTCTTCACTGATGGCTCCAAAACTGAACAGGGAAGTGGTGTTGGCTGGGATCTGAATGAAAATGTCGGACGCTTCTCGAAAGGAGGAAAGTATGGCAACGATTAGAGTAGGAAGTGTCTGCTATCCGTTTAAAATAGAAAGTGTCTGCTATACTGAAGCTAGCGATCTGGGTAATTGAGAAGAAAAGGCGCGGTGAACAGAGTAGAGTCTGTAGTGACAGTCAGTCAGGCTGCACTGAAGGTCCTAGAGAACGCTTTCACCACCACCACTTCAAAAATTGTCCAAGAATGTAAGTCAAGTCTCAACTCCGTCGCAAGGTGAAGGGATTGAACTTATTCTGTGACACTGTGCTGTACGGGGGAACGAAGTAACTGATGAACTGGCAAATTGTGAATCTGCGGGTACTCCAGTGGGACCAGAGGTCGGTGTGAATTTGGCAGGGGCTATTGATTAGATCAAGAGCCATGTTAATAATATTCACCGGGACCCATGGTGCAGTTCAGTTGCCTGCAAAATAAACAAGTGCTTTCTAGAGTACCCTAAAACAAGAGAGTTCCAGGGAAGGAATACTCATCGATCATTGTTTGGGGTAATCACGGGCATAATCCATGGAATCGTCATATGTTATCAACGAGAGTCCGAAAGGGCTTCCTAGAGAGGCCAAACAAAAGAGTACCAGGGAAGGAATAGTCTTCGATCATTGTTTGGGTATCACTGGGTATAATCCATGGGGTCATCATATGTTATCAACGAGAGTTCGAAAGGGCTTTCTAGAGAACCCTAAAATAAGAGAGTTCCAGAGAAGGAATACTCTTCGATCATTGTTTGGGGTAATCACGGGCATAATCCATGGAATCGTCATATGTTATCAACGAGAGTCCGAAAGGGCTTCCTAGAGAGGCCAAACAAAAGAGTACCAGGGAAGGAATAGTCTTCGATCATTGTTTGGGAGAATCACGGGGCATAATCCATGGAATCATCATATGTTATCAACGAGAGTCCGAAATGCGTCTGCTGTCAAGACGGCACTGAGCCTTCTCTCTGCACTTGTGCTGCCTTGGTCAGAATGAGGAGGACCATATTGGGGTCAAATGTTTTGGAAATAGACAAGGTTTATGAAGGTCCTTATCTCTGGACAGGCTTCTAAGATTCATAAGAGTCGAAAGAAGTTTGGAAAGGTGTAACTTCCCTTTCAGAATTCTCTCTCTCTCTCTCTCTCTCTCTCCAACCAAATACTTTCAGGCTTTTAGTACAATGGGCATCAATGTCTGAGTGC
Organism: Clusia tigrina; assembly: GCA_920105625.2. Taxonomy (NCBI): domain Eukaryota; kingdom Metazoa; phylum Arthropoda; class Insecta; order Diptera; family Clusiidae; genus Clusia; species Clusia tigrina. The sequence continues at coordinate 6,355,832 of OV050032.1, read as the reverse complement.
TTGGAGACCTCATTCTTCGTAGATTCTCCGGCTTAGACCACTTCTATTCTATTCTATGAATAATTGAGCTAAATTATGTTCTATTAAAATAATAATAATAATAATAATAATAATAATAATAATAATAATAATAAAAAACAACACTCTAATTATAGAAAATTTAACTTTTAAAGTTCATTTCCCGAATGTCGAATATGGAATATTCTGTCGCAATTTCAGAATTTGTGGGGATGAAAGCCCGAATAACAAGAACAAGTGAACTTATGCAAGGCATAAAGCAGTCCTGCGCATCTCTGGTATAGAACTAAGCATAGGACAGCACCACAGGACCTCTTTGAAAACGATGGTTGCTTTTTATGGCGGGAAATTTAAAGCAGCTGCCTTGCGAACTTTCAACAGTGCAGAAGCATTAATCAATGTCAAAACTTGTCAACTTAAACTATGCAAAAATAAAATCGATCTAAAAAAATATTAAATGAAAATATCCAACAACAATAACAACAACAACAACCACAACAACAATAACAACAAATTATTTAAGTCAAAAGGGGGCAAAAAATTGAATGCGAAAACGAAAGTGCAAAATGCAATTCATCAACAGAGCCTCATTTGTTTATCAACATTTTTCAGCAACCTTTCGCCTCAAACAACTACGCCAACAACAACAACAACTACGCCAACAACAACAACAACTACGCCAACAACAACACCAACAACAACACCAACAACAACACCAACAACAACACCAAACAATAAACAACAAAAAGAAGCATACATATTCGAGGTTATAAATCAACTCCCACCAGCAGCGAGAAGAAAAACTAAAACACTCTCTCGTCAGACACAAGCGGCATAAAAAAGCGAAAACAATATCAATAAAAACGTTCGCAACATGAATTGCCCGGCTACAGTAAACAACAACAACAACAACAGCTATGCCAGTACACAACCACCGAGAAGAACGCTCGCAGAGAGTGAACACCCCCCATTAACTCCTGGTCCACGTATTACCTCATCACTGGCACACCAGAGGGCACGGGCCACGAATTAGGCATTAAAGTAGTTTCAAAACGAACTCAAATTACACAAATTTTTGCACAAATTTCGTCGAATTTTTTCCCTTTTCATTAATTGTGTTTGCGCGGAGCTGAAAATGCAATCCCAACAACAACAGCAACAACAACAACAACAACAACAACAGCAACGAAATTGTTGCTGATTAAAAACGTTTGCGACGCGTAGGGTCCGGCGGCCTATCGCGGCCTGCAAGCACGCAAATAAATGCACGGAAAGAAAAGCAGCCACCAGCGCTGTGATTTTGACAAAGCGATTCATCACCGAAATAAAACTACAACAACAACAACAACAAATACAACAACAACAACAACCAACTAAGCCCAACGGATACGAGTGTAGCTCATAAAATTACAACAACAATTTATTGCCACCATTAACCCCGAACGAACTCTCTCACTCGCAGGTCGAGAGCGTTGTAGTTGCAGTTGTCTTTGTTGGTTTCATTGTGGCAGTCGCAGTCGCAGTCGCAGTCGCCACTACCACCACCTCCGCCGCCGCCGCCGTTGCTGCTGCTGCTGCTGCTGGGGCTGCTGTCTTATCTGATCGATTCAATTGTGAAAACATCATTTATTGGCAATTTGTATAAAAATCTGCCGCCAAGTTTGAAACCTGGCTCGGCCAGCGATATTACGGTTTGCCAATTTATGCCAACAACAACAACAACAACAACAATAACAACAACAACAGCCGCAAAAGAGTAACAACTGCAACAACAACAATACAGCAACAACAGCAACAACAACTTCAACAACAACAATAGCAACAGAGCTACAACTGCACCAGCAACAATCGCAATAACTTCAAAAAGAAAAACGATCAATAGGACGGACCAGCAGCAGCAACAGCCACAGCAACAGCAACGGCAGCAGCAACAGCCACAGCAACAGCACACATTGCCATGCAGAAGACAGTCTCGTGTTTTATGCAGCGCGCCACCAATCAATCCATCATGACTCGTCGTCATCCTAGTCATGATGACCGCCTACCTACCCAAAAAGCCAGCAGATATTTTCTTTCGCTAAACAGATTGCGAACGTCTTTTCTTTTCCGTTTATGGAAGTTCGATTTTTGCCTGCAGCAGCGAGCGAGGCAAAAAAAAAGACTGCAACGTAATTGATAGAAGGAAAAAAGAGAGGTCCAATTCCAGTTCCAGTGACGTGAAAAGCCTAAGAAAATCGGCGGATGACTGCCTGAAAATTAGACCACAAACAAAGAACTGAACTCACCGCTCGCTACGTTCAAGGCAAAATTCTGTACAACAATGGAGGAGCGGCGGGTGTGTTCAGGTTTGGCTTTGGCGACACACTCGTTACACACACACACAGAAAGGGACTCTCAACTGGCAAAACAAATAAAATTGTCTTCGTTCCAGGAAGAAGGATAAACAAGAATTAGAACCAGCAACGCCAGTCACCAAGATTTGCTACTAGATTGGCTTAGGTTAAGCTGACACAGGAGTGGTTCCGGTGGCTGATCCACGGCATCCTTGCATGAATGACAATTAGCGCCTTAAACGCTGGAAAAAGATGGCTTGTTATCTACATTTTATGGAATTTAGGTATTTGAGAAGATCCTTCGGTTTTACAGCCTGTTAGTCCTGCTAGAGAATAGTTTCCCAGGGCTCTATTTCTAGCGGCCGCCAGAGCTGCGCATTTGCAAGAAAGTGAGTTGTTGTTTCCCTCTCGTCCAAGTCCTTACAACTTCTACAATAGGTATTGAACGGTCTACGCAGTTCTTCCGCATGCGTAGCCAGTTACCTGCAAGCTGACACATAGACCTGCAAGGTCCTTTGCGGCGCCAGATGGACATCCCTTTAAGAGGTGCAGTATAAATCGTTAAACAGAGAGACGCTCTTAGCAAATCTTAGGAGTGAAACTGTCCCCAATTGTGCGACCTCTTCTAGTCATTCGAACCCAGGGGCTCCCAGATGTGTTAGGCTTGGTTTACGATACGATACATTGACTTCCAATCAGTTGCTTATATTAACTCACAGTGCCACGCCCACTTTGTATAATCCTTTATACTTAGCTTTTGTAATGCAATAGAAGAATTCCTCATAATTTAGCTTGTAACATGTTCACCTCAATTCCCCACGACCAACCAGAGAGGAAAACAGCTGTTCCGTGTTGAGAAACGTAATCACCACTTTGTAGTGATAAGAATCTGATATTAACGGGAATTAAAAGTAGGCTAAATATATACTATATAGGTACTATCTGTGTCTAGAGAGTCAAGTCTCTTACAAGAACTCATAAATCTTTTGGGAGAGTCCATAGCTCCCTTAGGAGAGTCCAAAGATGCCTTAGGAGGGTCCATAGCTCCCTTAGGAGAGTCCAAAGATGTCTTAGGAGGGTCCATAGCTCCCTTAGGAGAGTCCAAAGATGCCTTAGGAGGGTCCATAGCTCCCTTAGGAGAGTCCATAGATCCCTTAGGAGAGTTCATAGCTCCCTTAGGAGAGTCCAAAGATGCCTTAGGAGGGTCCATAGCTCCCTTAGGAGAGTCCATAGATCCCTTAGGAGAGTCCATAGCTCCCTTAGGAGAGTCCAAAGATTCCTTAGGAGGGTCCATAGCTCCCTTAGGAGAGTCCATAGATCCCTTAGGAGGGTCCATATCTCTCTTCTGAGAATTCATAGTTCTCTTAGGAGAGCTGATATCTCCTTCAATAAAATCCATAGCTTCTTTAGGAGAGTCCATATCTCTCCTGTAAGAAAGTCCATAGCTCTTACTAAAGCTCGCCATTCCCTTAAAACACTTCATAGTTCTCTTAGGAGAGTTGATGTCTTTTAATAAAGTCCATAGCTCTCTTCTCTTAAAACACTCACAACTCTCTTAAAACACTTCATAACCCTCTTAGGAGAATTCGTAGAAGAACAGCTGATGAGTTTCAGGAACAAATTAGAGTACCTTGAATACTTAAGGGAAAGGAACTGATCTGAAGCTGTCATCTTGAAGAGAAACTCTTAAAGAGAAGAATCATTTGAATCATAGCCTGAAAGGGATTCGAAGCCACGGCTCTATGACTCCCAATACTATCTACTAAAACGATATCCATCTGAGGCAGACACCTGCATGAACAACGAACGAAGTGCACAGCTGCGGTGTATTTTCTTCAAGATACAATTTTCATCTTCGAGTATATTTTCCTCACTGATCGAGTTACATACTACGAGTAACTCGCATCGAACGTCAGCGTCAGTCTGTACAGTTCCGTTCTATTGTTTAGGAAATTTATGGAAATTTAATATATTTACACCGATTATAAAACTAAAAACACTGCGACTATAACAGCAATTCAAATGAAACAACGACGTAGAACGTTGTACGAGTAATTCAATGCAACCAGATATTGTGGAGGAGCAAGCGTAAATGTGAACAAAAGCAATGTTCGTGAAGAGCGTTGGGCTGGCTCCAGGCTAGCATCGTATACAGGGCGAATATTATGCACCAGTCTGCGGGCGAATGAGGAAACTCTTCGCATGGAAATATGGAAACGAATGCAGTGAATGAATATGCATGTCGCGAATCAAACAACAAGAAACGTGGAAGAGTAACTAGAAAAGTGGGTTAGAAAGCGGCAATTGAAACACATTGTGAAAACGATCTCGAAATAGAATATGACTGTGGAGAGATAACAGGGTGAGAACAAGCAACACCTCAAACGTCACATCAGAGAAGCTCAGAAACAAAACAAGAAAGATTTAGAGCTATGTGAGTGGAATGAATGGAATAACAAGAGTGGAATAACAAGAGTGAGATAACTAGAATGGAATAGGAAGAGTGGAATAGGAAGAGTGGAATAACAAGAGTGGATAAACAAGAGTGGATTAACAAAAGTGGAATAACAAGAGTAGATTAACAAGAGTGGAATAACAAGAGTGGATTAACAAGAGTGGATAAACAAGAGTGGATTAACAAGAGTGGAATAACAAGAGTGGAATAACAAGAGTGAGATAACTAGAATGGATTAGGAAGAGTGGAATAGGAAGAGTGGAATAACAAGAGTGGAATAGGAAGAGTGGAATAACAAGAGTGAGAAAACAAGAGTGGAATAGGAAGAGTGGAATAACAAGAGTGGATTAACAAGAGTGGATAAACAAGAGTGGAATAACAAGAGTGAGATAACTAGAATGGATTAGGAAGAGTGGAATAGGAAGAGTGGAATAACAAGAGAGGAATAGGAAGAGTGGAATAGGAAGAGTGGCATAACAAGAGTGAGAAAACAAGAGTGGAATAGGAAGAGTGGAATAACAAGAGTGGATTAACAAGAGTAGATAAACAAGAGTGGCTTAACAAGAGTGGAATAACAAGAGTGGAACAACAAGAGTGGGTAAACAAGAGTAGATAAACAAGAGCGGATTAACAAGAGTGGAATAACAAGAGTGGCTTAACAAGAGTGGATAAACAAGAGTGGATTAACAAGAGTGAAATAACAAGAGTGGAATAAAAAGAGTGGGATAACTAGAGTGGAATAGGAAGAGTGGAACAAAAATAATGGAATGAGTGGAACAACAAGAGTGGATTAACAAGAGTGGAATAACAAGAGTGAGAAAACAAGAGTGGAATAGGAAGAGTGGAACAACAAGAGTGGAATAACAACGGTGGATTCACAAGATTGGAATAACAAGAGTGGATTAACAAGAGTGAGATAACTAGAATGGAATAACAAGAGTGAAATAACAAGAGTGACATAACAAGAGTGGAATAACAAGAGTGGAACAACCGGAGTTGGTGAGGAGGAATCATATGGATGCATTGATAAGAGCACTCAAAAAAGGAAGTGCCGAATAACAAATAATATGGTTGTAATATGTTTGAACTAAACGTAACCTACGCCGATAGAGAGAGAACAGTTTAGTGGCAATTCTTGCATCGATTCAAGTAAGTTGACCGAAACCGTAACGAGTCTTACCGACAATATTTCCATCAAATTATACCGAACAAATTCGTCGAAAATTTATGAGTAATAATTTGCTTCTCTCAAAAGACAACTTTGTGGAAGATGTTCAGAGACCATTGAATCCATAAAACAAAATACGCAAAAGGGTGCGAACAGACCAATTTCGTAGAAGTGTTTCCAGTGGACTGAAAACAATACCGAAACAACAGAAACACCTGACAGTAGCTGGAGGGTTCTGGACAATACTGTGCCTTCCAGGACTAGTCACAGAAATATATAAATGTTATACAATGGATTCATGATTGTTGTATAGAATCCACTTTAAGGGTATTTTGCAGAAATTAAAGAAAGTATTTGAGTTCTGGACGGTTTCTTCGGCCTCTGGCCCCATTACATTTCTATGTGAAAGTCTACCTGGGACCTCAACAAACACTGGTTGGGAACAAACTAAGGGCGACACCGGTTGGGAACAAACTAAGGGCGACACCGGTTGGGAACAAACTAAGGGCGACACTGGTTGGGAACAAACTAAGGGCGACACCGGTTGGGAACAAATTAAAGGCGACACTGCTTGTTGAAGGAAGACCACATTGCAATAAGTTCAAGTAGGAAAGCGATTGCGACAGCTGCAGCAGCGCTCCAATTCTTAGTAGAATACCCTTCCAAAAACTGTTTCGACACGAATTAAAAGAACCTACGAGAACGCTCAGAAGTTGCGAGTGTGCCGACGTAGATCTGGCGCAGTCATATGGTGTCAGTTGTGAAACGAAATCAAGTTGCGCTCGTTTTGGAATTTGGCGCTGATTTGCATTTATTTGCTGCAAACAAACAAAAGTGAAATTGTATACAATAGAAATGTGTATGGAAAGCAAAACAAAGGAACGCCAAGCAAAACAACACAATAAATAAAAGAGAAAAAAAATCTAAGACTGGAATGGAAGAAAAACGATGAGAAAAAGGAAAATGCAATTTCACATGACTGCGAGGCAACGAAAATAAAGAGAAAAAAGCACAACAAAACAATCAAATTGCATTAATGCAGAAATCCGCAACGGAAAATTCTTTTGGCCAGTTGCAGCGACAACGACAACAACAACGACAGCGACAGTGACAGTGACAGTGACAGTAATAGTAGCAACAACGTTACCACCAGCAGCAGCAACAAAAACAACATCAAAAGCAATGGAAACGCACGTCCGTACGGTAGAAAGTGAAGGCGAAGACACGGCGTAAATGTAAGTGACAAGTCGGGGAATGACAGACAACCCGCAACATTGCCACAATGACGGTAAACAACAACAGAGCCAGCCAGTTAGACAGACCGCCAGACGGCCACCAACTACACAGACACACCAGCAACACTAACAATACCAACAATACCAACAACACCGACGACGACGACGACGATAGCACGCGGTCACAACATAATGAGTACGAGTGTATGGAAACATGTGACCTTGTTGCAACAAAATCAATAGCGCTATTCATCTTTATCATCATTATCGCTATCGTTATAGCACAACAACGACAACAATAACAACAACAACAACAACAACAACAACAGCAACATCAGCAGCAACAACATCAGCTACTTCAAATGAAATCAAGAAACATGAATGAGAGAAACCCGTGTCGATTGAGCACGGGGAGGAAGTGGCAGCGGAACAGGGACAAACCCAGAGACACTGCACTCGAAAGAAAGTCATTGTCAGAAGCTCTCAGCTCGAACAGCAATCAAGAAGATAAAACATCTTAGAGATAAAGTAATAATAAAAGCGCCGATACTGCTCCTCAATAACGGGCAAAATACTGTACGACGAATAAAATCAAACTCCAGAAAAGTCAGGGACAGAGACACTCAAACACAAATAACAACAACAACAACAACAAAGATCAATTGAAAAAAATAACAAATATTAAAATTATAATAATAAGAAAACCGAAAGAAAAGTGGTAGCTGATGGTGTGGCCTCCACTTGGCCTGGCCTAGCTTGGCCTAGAGCTTGGCTTGACTTGGCTTGGCTTGACTGCCATTATCAGAGGCAGCACGATAGAATTATTGAAAAGAAACACAAACGGTGGCAGCCGCAGTGGACCCCCATGTGCGCAATTCCCCCGAGGCTCCGCTGACGACTCTCGACGATTGACAGATAAATCTTTCCTTCTCCTTATTTTCTTTTGACTTCTCTGTTTTGAGTACAGATCCGCACACGGCAATAACGAACGAAACTGAAAACGTGCTGCCGCATCCAATTGAGTCGGTTGGCGCAATTTGGACGGCCGCAACGTGGGATGCGAGCATGTGCGACACAAACGCGGCGCATGCGTCCCCGTCGGTGCGAAATTGCCGTAGAGAGTAAAAGTTAATTCGTGGGCGCAGGCAGACAGACATCGTGGGGAAACGCTGCTAAATGTGTGAATGGGTTAACGAGAAGCGCGCAACGCAATCAGGCAGCAGGTCGGTCTGTGGAAGAGCAGCGCTTCAACTTTCAAATGACCTTCGCGCGTGCATTCAGAAAAGTTTGCATACGGTGCGAAACGAAGTCTCTGACAGTGAGGGAGGACCCATGAGCACTGAGGGAGGCAGATGTGGGAGTTGAATACAACTGTTAGCTCCGAAACCCTGAGAGATTTCAGTAGCTGTGAGGTCGGAAAAACTGGGAAATATTAAGGATGCCTGTGCGTTATGAAACCCAACAAACCTGACGGACTCGAGATGTCTGACTGCCTATGTGGTTCGAAAACCTGTGAGGTGGGCCTATAAAATCCTACCTGTTAGGTATGATAATCTGTAAAATCTCAATGCCTGAGTGCTCTGATTACCTGAGAGGTCTAAATGCTTGTGAATTCTGAAGACCTGTGAAGTCTAAAGACCTGTGAAGTCTAAAGTCCTGTGAAGTCTACAGACCTGTGAAGTCTGAAGACCTGTGAAGTCTACAGACCTGTGAAGTCTGAAGGCCTGTGAAGTCTAAAAATCTATGAAGTCTAAAGACCTGTGAAGTTTGAAGGCCTGTGAAGTCTAAAAATCTATGAAGTATAAAGACTTGTGAAGTTTGAAGGCCTGTGAAGTCTAAAGACCTGTGAAGTCTACAGACCTGTGAAGTCTGCAGACCTGTGAAAGTCTAAAGACCTGTGAAGTCTACAGACCTGATAAGTTTGAAGGCCTGTGAAGTCTAAACACCTGTGAAGTCTGAAGACCTGTGATGTCTACAGACCTGTGAAGTCTGAAGGCCTGTGAAGTCTAAAAATCTATGAAGTCTAAAGACCTGTGAAGTTTGAAGGCCTGTGAAGTCTGAAGACCTGTGAAGCAGCATTTCAGACAGATTTGTTCCAGAACTTCGACTTAACTAGTCACAAGGGGTCGATTCACATCAGTTCTGTCGGTGGAATAAGAGTTGATAGTACAAATAACTAATACTGCCCTACACTGCTCGTAAACGGTCCCTTTGGTAACGCAGGCAGGAATGCAGAATTGTGCGACACTATCAGTCCACACCACTGAATACTGCGGCTGCACAGCTGAACAAAAAAACAATACAGAAAGAGGCTTCCATTACAGAGCCTCCACGCAGTTTCTTTGTCACACAACAAAGAAGTACACACACACATTCAGACTGTTACGCACAGTTACCGGATGCGTGCTTCCAGCGAGCCAAGCCACAGAGTCAGCAATGAGCTCATGCAACTCTACGCGGACTGTCAAGTGTGGTCATTATGAGTCAAATTGAAAAAACCATTGATCGATCGAGCGATCTGCTCCTCTCCTGGGGCCGTGCCAGTGCCAGTGCCAGTGCCACCACCTTCAACTCCTCCTCCTTCTTCACCTGAAGCAACAATCACTATCAAAGAAACAACAGAAAAAGTGAATTTAGTGTGTCTATAATCACAGCACCAACAACAACAACAACAACAACAACAACAACAACACCAACAACAACCACACTAGTTTAGCAAAATTTGTGAAATATATGGCCATAAAAATCGCATCAAAACGAGATCAAGACGCCGGCCAAGAGACGTCCTACTGACAGCATTCAAGAGACGTCGTAGTAGCCACTATCACATTGGAGCTGGAGCTGGAGCAAGCTCACTGGTGGCAGCAATAAAGCAAAGGAATTCCAAATATGGTATGCCAAAAACTCAATTAATTGTTGTGCTGGCAACAGCACCAGCAGCATCGGCAGCAGTAACGGCGCACAACAAGATCAGCAGCACGGGGCGGCAGCAACAGTGCGAGCAGCGATAGGAGTAGTGGAGGCCACAGTGGAGGAGCCTTGAGACAATGAAAATTGTTCAATTGAAGGCTGGCGCACTTTTACTTCATGCACGGGAAAAATGTTATCAGCTTCGGTGGTGGTGGTGGTGGTGGCATTGTTGTTGTTGTTGTTGTTGTTGTTGTTGCTTCAGTTATTGTAGTGGCAGTGGCAGTGCCAGTGGAGTTGTTCGTTTGCTCGCTCGCTCGCTCGGTCGCTCGTTCGTTTGTTTGTTTGTTGTTTCCTGTGGCGCATGCGGCCCGCTCTCGTGCATCTTTTTGCACAATGAGCTGTTTTTGCAGGTACTTTGGTGTTGGTGTTGTTGTTTTTGTTGTTGTTGTTGCAGCAAACGATGCAAGTTGCATGCGGCTCGTCCGCTGTTTTTATCAAAATGTAAATTGAAAATTGCCTTTTAATTTCTTTGACTTTTCCTTTCCATCGTTCGTTTGTTCAAGACACCCCGCCACCCCGCTACCGCGCCACTGAAATTTATTAGACAACGCGATCGCGCGCTGGCGAGGAGTCAATTTTATTGTTTACGAGCCGGCTTATCTATATTTTTGTTTTGTTTTTGTTTCTTACCCATGAAACAACAGTTGATTACATTTTCAGTTTTTCCAAAAAATTTATGCTCGCCGCACTTTGCATGCGCGTCCGAGTGCGCATGCGTGGCAGCTTGGCAACCGGGCAGCTCGCAACTTGCAGTTCGTAGCTGGCAATCAAACAAACCATTGCCTTAAATTTCGTTTGAAATTTTTATTGACGCATAAATTAAAAGTAATGCAATGGGAAAACACCAACCACCTCACTGAACACGGTGCATAATTGAGCAGTGCAGATACCCAAAAGAAGGCGTGGTGAGCATAGCTGTACTGAATGCACTGAGGTACGACTCCGCGCGCTTCTTCCCAAGAACAACTCTGCAAACAGCAACAGAGCTGAACTGAACTAACTGAACTGAACTAACTGAGCTGAACCGACTGAACTGAACTGTCTGAGCTGAGCTGAACTAACTGAACTGAACTGAACTGACTGAGTGGAAAACCCTCCTTCTTTACTCGTATGCATCCATCTGTTTTTATGTGAAGAGCATAATTCAGCTGACATTTTACCTGAAGTTGCTTTGAATAACCCTGAGGGGAAGGTATACAAAAACCAGGCCCACTTGTCATAAGCTGCCTTACTTATGTTGGAAAAATAATGTCTTAAGATTATCTCGAATGTCCTCGAAAGCAGCCACAATATATAAATAGGAACCGGCAGCTCTTTTAGTTGTGAAATGAGAGCGGCTGCGAAGGGATTGAATTAGGATTCAGTTGTTATTTGTATTAAATTAACTGGTACTAAATTAACTGGTACTAAATTAATTGGTACTAAATTAACTGGTACTAAATTAACTGGTACTAAATTAACTGGTACTAAATTAGCTGGTACTAAATGAACTAGTACTAAATTAACTGGTACTAAATGAAAGGTAATAAATTAACTGGTACTAAATGAAATGGTACTGAATTAACTGATACTAAATTAATTGCTACTAAATGAACTGGTACTAAATTAACTGATACTAAATGAACTGGTACTAAATGAACTGATACTAAATTAACTGGTACTAAATTAATTGCTACTAAATTAACTGCTACTAAATGAACTGATACTAAATTAACTGGTACTAAATTAATTGCTACTAAACTAACTGATACTAAATTAATTCCTACTAAATGAACTGATACTAAATTAATTGCTACTAAATGAACTGGTACTAAATGAACTGATACTAAATTAACTGGTACTAAATTAATTGCTACTAAATTAACTGGTACTAAATGAACTGATACTAAATTAACTGGTACTAAATTAATTGCTACTAAATTAACTGATACTAAATGAACTGATACTAAATTAACTGATACTAAATGAACTGGTACTAAATTAACTGATACTAAATGAACTGGTACTAAATGAACTGATACTAAATTAACTGATACTAAATTAACTGATACTAAATGAACTAGTACTAAATGAACTGATACTAAATTACCTGGTACGAAATTAATTGCTACTAAATTAACTGATACTAAATGAACTGGTACTAAATGAACTTATACTAAATTAACTGATACTAAATGAACTGGTACTAAATGAACTGATACTAAATTAACTGGTACTAAATTAATTGCTACTAAATTAACTGATACTAAATGAACTGGTACTAAATGAACTGATACTAAATTAACTGATACTAAATGAACTGGTACTAAATGAACTGATACTAAATTAACTGGTACTAAATTCACTGATACTAAATGAACTGATACTAAATTAACTGGTACTAAATTCACTGATACTAAATGAACTGGTACTAAATGAACTGATACTAAATTAACTGGTACAAAATTAATTGCTATTAAATTAACTGGTACTAAATGAACTGATACTAAATGCACGGTACTAAATTAAACTGTGCCAACTAATTCTCAAGTGAATTAACGTGGTCCACGATGGATTCGCCTTTCATCCTATCGGACGCATCCCCGAGTGGCGAGGGTCCTTTCTGTAGGCTCAAGTGCGTCACTTCAGTACTTCCTTTGAGTACAGCAGTCTGATGTCCATGGAAAATTAATGGTTATAAAGTAGGGTAACAGTCGCGAACCAAACTGGCAATGATAGCAGCGCCTTCTTTACAAGGTGTCGCGAAAACTTTTTAGATCACCCTATAAATAAGCAACTATCTACCACGCCACGGAATGAGTGAGTCATAGAAGAAGATAGAAGAATAATCAAGTGCGATATGAGAAGTGAGGGAGGGAAAAGAAGGGAGAAGAACCCGCCACCGGTGAATTTTCTACACGGCAACAATCACGCAAACAATTACTTTCATCATGTACAATGATGACCCTGCCATGTTTGTTCAATGGTGTAAAGTTAGGGGGGAAACACTCAAGCGTGCTCATACTCGCACATCGGAGGTGGTGTTTCAGTTAGTTTGAAAAAAGTCATGATGAATTTTTAACAAGTCTCAACATTAAAACACCCCTTAATATAAAATGTATGCGTAGGTGAGAAAAGAAGGGGTACAACGTTTTGAAGGGGTACAGACAGTCACACCCAGAGCGCAGCAAATGGATGCACAACTCCACGTAAGTATGAGTAACTTGAAACATATTTGGAACAACGTAGAGCAAAACTGCTTTAGAATAGAAAGGGTTTTCAAAGTGGGGTGACAGATTTCTGGATTTTCCTATAGGGTAAGCTAACAACTATTAATCCGTTGTGACATACGTCACTCCCAAGGTGTGGCAAATGTTTATAGAGAGGTACAGAGTCGCGTAGAAATTAAGCGAATTCCAGCAAGAACAAAAATTGCTTTCTTTGAAACGAACATGCTGTGTTAAACGTGGAATCGAAGATGGTGTGGAATCGAAGATGGTGTGGAATCGAAGATAGTGTGGAATCGAAGATGGCGTGAAATCGAAGATGGTGTGGAATCGAAGATAGTGTGGAATCGAAGATGGTGCGGAATCGAAGATGGCGTGAAATCGAAGATGGTGTGGAATCGAAGATGGTGTAGAATCGAAGATGGTTCTCGAACATGATCGTCCAGCATGATCGTCCAGCATGATCGGTTAAGACGGTACACCGAGGAACTGAATTTTTTATAGTGAAACGGATAGGAGTGTATCTACTATTCGTGGATGCACTCCCATCCGCCAATCCACTTCTATCCGTGGTTGCACTTCTATCCGTGGACGCACTCCTATCCGTGAATGCACTCCCGTCCGTAGATCCACTTCTATCCGTGGATGCACTTCTATCCATGGTTGCACTCCTGTCCGAGGATCCACTGCTGTCCCTTGCTATAACGCTCCAGTTCCAGTCCACGAGAACACCACCGTAGTTGGAGAAACTGGGAGTGAGAAGCCAAATCTCTCAATTCAGCTACGCGAATCGATGATGTAACGCCATGTAGCGCTTTAACGCCATATGGCTATGTTCTACCTACTTCTTGTGGGGTCCTCTACGCTGGTACACCAACAACAATTGAAGGACTGGCTGGGAAGATCATACGTTTCATCAGTGAACTCCAAGCTCATTGGTGCGAATAAATGCAAATCCTACAAAATTGCCCTTCCCGGAGGATGAAGATGGAATCAGTAGACAGAAGCGCCATTTCACTATTGTACCAATATACCAACACTCCACCTGCATATGGATCTGCTGCTCCAAAAGCAGTCGAGTCAATACTGAGAACAAGGGAGTACAACATGGTTCCTAATGGAGGTAGGGATTACAACAATAAGAAAAACGACGGACAATATTGGGTTGAAAGTGACGGGCCCCATCTTCCTTCGCTGCAGAAACCTACTTCAAACATCTGATTAGCGGCAATGAAAGAACACAGTATAGAATTCTTGGAAGAATATCACCGACAGATTGATGATGCCCTTGGTGAAGTAATTAGACAACTTCTTCAACTTAAATGCTGATGTGCTCACCAGAGTCAGGCAAACATGGGACCCATTTCACCAAAGGAGTGTGCCGAGTCCTAACGCCTTCAATGCAATGTGCAAATTCTTCAAAGAGAACCTGGGAGAAAGCATCTAGAAACAAAGCAGTGGACACCGGCCACTGGACAAAGGTGGTGTGGGTCATCCCACGTATTTCAAGAGTAAATAAAAAATCAAGGGGACTCGACTCGTGTCACTTCGTGTTGGAAGATTTGTGGTTTCTACTTGGGATAACACCGATTTCAGCTACTGTCTTGGCGTAAAGATTCTACAGAGTACCTCATGCAAGAGATCAGAGAGTAGGCCCCCTTCCCGGTTTGTATCAAACAGCTGCAAATGTCGCATACAAAGTCACAAACATCACATGACCCACAATCTTTGACCCTGACATTGCAAAAACGCGACAGGCAAACAGACAAGCAGACAGACAGACAAGCAGACAGACAGACAGGCAGATAGTCGAGTCCGCAATCAGGCATGCAAGTACGTGGCACGCAAAGAGAAGTGAGCAGAGTCATTTCGCTGACTACTGTCTAGAAAGTTTTGTTGCTCTTCGGCTCTGTCTGAGCTGGAAGTTTGTTCAATTTTCTACGCCGGTTATGGGCGACATTTGGCTGCGGGGTCAATGCATTGCACAACTTTAATATTTTAATTGCAGCGGTTATGAGGACGACCACAACAACAACACCATCACAATAACAACAACACAACACAGACACAGCTGCGACGTTGAAAGGCACAGTGACAGCGCCCCGTGCCACTGCCGCCAACAGCAGCTGCAATTGGGCTTAATTGATTTCTTGCTATGCGCATTTCAATTAAAGCGACGCGATGTCTCTCTGCCTGACTGTGCCCCCTCCTGCCATCCCTGGCCCAGCCTTGTCGTGCTTTGCTTTGTTTGCGTTTGTGTATTAATGGCCACCTGTAAGCGATTCCTGCCACGGTGCAGACGCGTACTAGGAACGGATATTGTGTTCGTTTACGGAAATTGCCACATATTTCCAGACAATAAACAGCCGACGAAATTTTCTTTGGTGTTGAAGGAAATTGCTGAACGCTCATCGGCGGGAGAAGTGGTCAAGTGTAGCTCTCATGCAGCACACACATTGCACGTGCCGAACTGACTCCAGTGAGTTCTCTGTGTGTGTGTTCTGAGGTTCAATCTCACCTCTCATTAAGTGGCCCCGCAAATCTTGAACCAATGAAGTACAATCTCACCTCTCATTAAGTGGCCCCGCAAATCCTGATCCAATGAGGTTCAATCTCACCACTCGTTAAGTGGCCCTGCAACTCTTGATCCAATGAGGTTCAATCTCACCTCTCGTTAAATGGCCCTGCAACTCTTGAACCAATGAAGTACAATCTCACCTCTCATTAAGTGGCCACGCAAATCCTGATCCAATGAGGTTCAATCTCACCTCTTGTTAAATGGCCCCGAAAATCCTGATCCAATGAGGTTCAATCTCACCTCTCGTTAAGTGGCCCTGCAACTCTTGATCCAATGAGGTTCAATCTCAACTCTCGTTAAGTGGCCCTGCAACTCTTGATCCAATGAGGTTCAATCTCACCTCTTGTTAAATGGCCCCGAAAATCCTGATCCAATGAGGTTCAATCTCACCTCTTGTTAAATGGCCCCGAAAATCCTGATCCAATGAGGTTCAATCTCACCTCTCGTTAAGTGGCCCTGCAACTCTTGATCCAATGAGGTTCAATCTCAACTCTCGTTAAGTGGCCCTGCAACTCTTGATCCAATGAGGTTCAATCTCACCTCTCATTAAGTGGCCCCGCAAATCCTGATCCAATGAGGTTCAATCTCACCACTCGTTAAGTGGCCCTGCAACTCTTGATCCAATGAGGTTCAATCTCACCTCTCGTTAAATGGCCCTGCAAATCCTGATCCAATGAGGTTCAATCTCACCTCTTGTTAAATGGCCCCGAAAATCCTGATCCAATGAGGTTCAATCTCACCTCTCGTTAAGTGGCCCTGCAACTCTTGATCCAATGAGGTTCAATCTCACCTCTCGTTAAATGGCCCCGAAAATCCTGATCCAATGAGGTTCAATCTCACCTCTCGTTAAATGGCCCCGAAAATCCTGATCCAATGAGGTTCAATCTCACCTCTCGTTAAGTGGCCCTGCAACTCTTGATCCAATGAGGTTCAATCTCACCTCTCGTTAAGTGGTCCCGAAAATCCTGATCCAATGAGGTTCAATCTCACCTCTCGTTAAATGGCCCCGAAAATCCTGATCCAATGAGGTTCAATCTCACCTTTCGTAATCTTGATACAATGATCCCATTTGAACGCAGAGTAAAGATACTTGCAATGCAGCGTAGTTAGCAAGTAAAAGCCTTAAGGGAATTGCTGACTTTCAGTAATTAACGACTGTGTTGAGTAATTAAACCACTCGTTTTTGGTAGATGAATTGGTAAATCTAAGAAACTGAACATTCTTCGTAATTGTTAAGTTGATTAAGCATCTTCTTCAATTATTGAACTATCTTAGCTGATCGCTAGCAAGGGAGGCACTCAGTTTCAACATTCGTCTCACAGAAAGTCAGCCGTTTCTGCAAGTACTGAGTGAACAGCAGTCCCCTGTTGCATACTGATATGCATACATATCTTTGCTGGGTTCATCCAATCTTCCAATAACCCCCTTGCTCCTTCAGTTTAGTAGTATCACGCCCATGAGTCAATCAGCGTACTCCCAAGCAGAATATTCAATATTCATCTGAATCTACTCAGCCACCTCTACAATAGGCTTCAAGAGAAAGCCACATACTCCATGTTTATGTGAGTGAATATTGAACTGAAATTATATGCAAATTGAACTGGACTTGGAGTCAGTTGACATATCACTTCCCCTGGTTTCATATACTCGTGGTGGGCACACCCAATTGCTTGCTCTCAGATCCAAGCAGTGTTCGGCACAAGGATGTGCACTAATAGCATGCGAAATGCAAGGGCGAACTTCAGTTTGGCTGCAGGGCGAACTTCAGTTTGGCTGCAGGAAGTCCTTTAGTGGATATAAACCAAGGACTGCACCAGGCGCTCCCAATGGAGAATTGTGTTATTAGCAAATAAACAACTGCTTCGGAAGAGAACGGCCGACACTTAAATAAACATTAAAACATAATTTATGGTTATTAATTGCCAGTGGGAGGTCGACATGCACTCCTAATTGAAATGCAGTCACGAATATGTGAGACAGCTCACCACCAGACGCAGACAATGCACCCAGAAGAGCGTAAGGGTGAGAGTAAGGGTTGTTGAAGCTTTGTTGGCAGTGAGCGTGCGAAATGCCAATAAAAAACAAATAAAGTAAATAAAAAAGGATATAAAAAGGACATAAAAAAGGACATAAAAACGCAAAGAAACACAAAATGATTGTTAATATTGACCGCCAGTTGGACGCAGTTGGAATAAGTGCAACAACAACCAAAGGGAATAAGGGGCAAAAGCATTCGACATGACAAGAGAAATAAACCCTCACATATGTGGAATAAATGTCCCAAAATGTGGGCCCAAAAATATGTGACATGATGTCAGGACGAATATAAATAAAGCCCAGAAAAGTGACATAAAATAGTACCTTAAACAATATCCTATGAAATAAGGACAAAAAACTTGCAATTAACCAAAAGGTGAAAGTACCCAAAAGGTGTGTGACTTCTTTGAAGGAGACCGTTGAAATGACTTTAAGCCCAATATAAATGGACTCCCAAAATTTCACATGAAATACGAACCACAAGCACGAAATTCAAGGAGTAAAAATTGCATAGTGAATAAGGCCAAAACACAAGAAATAAGGCAGAGTCCTGTTTGGTATGAAATGAAGCCTTCAAATTCTAGAAACACATAATAGCCAAGCAAAACGAAGTAACGCCTTCAAACTAGAGAGTAGGTAGGTAGGTAGGTAGGTAGGTAAGGCGGCCAACATTGACCCCTTGTGATACCGCATGAAGCATCAGGTCCCATCCCTTTCAAAGGTCCACCCATTTGGACCTTTTAATGAAGCAGTTGATGGAGCAAATCTTTTTTTTTTTGAGATATCTCCCAAAGAGTCCAGAAAGTAGTCGCCTAGGAAAGTGCGCCTTCTTCTCGACAGCGCTGGACAAGTGCACAACAGGTGAGCAATGGACTCTTCCTCCTCCTCGTCCATGAAACTCCTGCTGAAGTCGTTAGAGGCGGTCCGCAGCCTCCTTCTGGACAGCGCTGGACACGTGCACGTACAACAGGTGAGCAATGGACTCTTCCTCCTCCTCGTCCATGCAACTACTGCAGAAGTTGTTATGAGACGATCCCCAGCCTCCTTCTGGACAGCGCTGGACACGTGCACAACAGGTGAGCAATGGACTCTTCCTCCTCCTCGTCCATGCAACTCCTGCTGAAGTCGTTAGAGGCGATCCCCAGCCTACACCCTACAACTAGAGAGTAAAGGCACAGGAACTCACTTGAAGAGATTCCATCCCAAAAATGATTCTGGGTCGAACCTCGCAAACTGCCGCCTGCGAGAGGCTCTTTTGAGGACTACACTGCACGGGAACTCGCGCGGATAGATACGTCCAACTTGGCGCATACTGAGAGTATTTGGTGAAGGAGCATTCCAAGGGGGTAAGTGGCACTCAGTGGATATGTGTGAGTGTGTGTGAGTGATTGAGTGTGGCTGTGCTGGTTCGAATACAAGATGCTGTTCCAAATGTACAATAAATTCTCGGAAGCGGGTTGCACATGGCAGAAGTTGAATAAGAATGTGTCTCTCTGGCTGTCTGTTTGTCTGCAGT
Organism: Clusia tigrina; assembly: GCA_920105625.2. Lineage (NCBI taxonomy): Eukaryota > Metazoa > Arthropoda > Insecta > Diptera > Clusiidae > Clusia > Clusia tigrina. The sequence continues at coordinate 6,336,316 of OV050032.1, read as the reverse complement.
TCAATGAGACACGCACACACACGCACACGAAATGCAGGCGTACACAAGTCGGAAACAGGCTTTAAAGCCATTTGTTTCTCCAAAAGTCTAAAAATACCCATGTGAGATTAGCGTGCGTACGAAACAAGACGCAGGTGACACATTTTTATCATTTACTAATTTATTAGACAAGTTCTCAGCTCGAGTGGAGTGGCGTGGAGTTGAGTTGGGGAAAACTCTCCCAGTCACCGCAAATTCTTTATGAGCATGTTTATTATGGGTATTTGCCTTCGAATTTTGCTGGTAGTCTTTGCAGCAATCAAGTAACTAAGCAGCCAACCCAAGGAAAAGAGGAAATTGTCAACTTGTTGGCCAAATCAAAATCAAATAAAACGGGCAGCAGCAAAGCGACTAAACCAGCCAAGCCCAGACGAGCGGTGGCAAGGTGAAGCGAGGCGCGAAAGCAATTGCAACTTCATTTGAATAAAATTTCACCGAAAGCACCAGAAAGTCCATTAAGAACACATCGTAAAACAAAAAGAAACTGACAACCGCAGGCGGTGCGGTAATTAATTTGTCGTAGAGCAATTTTCGTTTGGTATGCGCCCCATCAAGAGCCTCAGCTGTGTGTGTGTGTGTGTGCGTGTGTGTACGAGGCGGAAGAGACGCACAGAAATGCACTGAGTTATGGCTACAAACATGACTGCCAGCAAGAGCCGGGGCAGCTTATTAATGGCTCTTGAATTAGTAGCAAAGGAAAGAGCCTTAAGACCGGCTGACGGGTCGTATGAGGAACCTGCAATGCCCCAAATTTAAACTCACCGAAACACACAGCGAGCCACAGAATGAGGAAACTCTGAAGCTGGCCTATGGGAAATTAGTTCCTCGTACCCACACTTGGCAGACGATGCGCGGCAAGCAAACTTTCAACTGTAGCCACCGATCCGCACATGTGCTCATTATGCAGCGCATTTGGGTCCAGGTGTGTTGGCAGCTTCCTAACGGACGCTTCCCTGCTACAAGGCGTCGACAAGAGGCACACTGCTCGGCCATTTGACGTCCACACAGTGAGAGTGCATGACTTGTGCTGCTTCTGGAAAGGTGGCCAGCTGCATACAAATTGCACTGCCAACAATCGCCTGCACTGCGAACGAGTATGCAGCATTCCTGCTGCCACTGCCACTGCCACTGCCACTGCCACTACTGCTGCTGCTGCTGTTTTGTGGCAAGTGCACAATTGCGGCCGACAAATTTCTCATTGTGTACCCGCATAGCAATAAAAAAGGAGTAAAAATTGCTCGCATAGGTACGAGTACAGCAGTTGTCAATTGGTGTTTATGGTGTCGTGTGGCTGCCATGCTGCAGAGTGCCGATCCGATACGGCGCTAGCATATCCCAAGTGGGCGTTAAGCGTTGCACTAAACGAACGAACAAATTCAAGGCTTAAATTTCACATTTCTCGAAAGTAGGTGGCCCCGCATGCATCATGCGCACATGCAGCATCGGCGGCAGTAGCAACAGTAGCAGCACCACTCACTGGCGGCCAGTTGGCAGCCCAACTTGCGTGCTGGTGCAGCGGGCAGCGTGCAGCATGCAACACAAGCAGTTATGTTGCAACAAGTGAATGTGGTGTTGGCGACACCCGCAATAAATTCATTTCTTTAATTATTTGTGATATGCGAGCCAGAGAGAGAAGAGAGAGATACGAGAGAGATACGAGAGAGATAAGGGTGTTAGAAAGAGTGAGAGAGAAAGATAAGAGAACTAGAAAGAGTGAGAGAGAAAGCTAGAGGGATCTAGAGGGAGACCTAGAGAGAGAGAGCTAGATAAAGAGAGAGAGGAAGCTAGAGATAGAGCGAAAGAGAGAGACAGCTTGGAAGAGTGAGACAACTAGAGAGCTAGGAGAGAGAGTTAGAGAGGAAAATAGTAATAGAGAGAAGAGAAGAGTGTGTGTGTGAGAGAAAGAGAGAGAGGACAGAGAGACAAAGATAGAAATATATAGATGAGAAGTGAGAGATAGAGAGGGGGTAAGATACAAACAGATAGATGAGAAGAGTGTCTGTGTGAGAGAAAGATAGAGAAGAAGATACAAATAGATAGACGAGAAGTGAGAGACAGAGATTAAGAGAGGGTGAGAAAGAGAGGGACAATGAAAGAGAGATAAATGTAGAAATAGATGAGAAGTGTTCTTATCTGTGTGTGAGAGGGAGATAGAGAGGGAGATAGAAATAGAGAACTGAGAGTCAAAAAGAAAGAGAGGAAAACAGAAATAGGTAGATGAGAGTTGATTCAGCATCAGAGTTGGCAAAATCCGTTGATGTCCTTAAAACTTTGTACTTCATCGAAGCTTCGTGGGACGAGGATGCAGCAGCAACTATTGAAAATTGTGTTTGTGAAGCAAAATTCTTGGTAATCAACTCATCCTGCAGGACTTTGATGCTGCTGTTGAATTTATGATTGTTTGGAATACTTCCGCACGGAAACCGAAGTTTATGAAACTCCCACGAATATGATCGCATAAAATAGAAGGAATCCCTTTCATAATCTGAGTGTGGTGGAGTAAATTGCATTCCACCTGTTTGCAGTTCAAAACTTTGCTCAATTCATTCGATTTGTTTATCAATTCAATAATATTTTTATTTGTAATCAATTAATTTGGCAAAACTATGCGTGATAGTTAAACTGCTCATTTAGGATGTAACGCACATTTCAATAGTTGTGTATCGGAAGGGATCATTGGTGGTGGTGTCTTCACTTTCGTCACACTTCCTTGGTGGCTTTGCGAATTGCTGCTGCCAAGGTCGTGTGAACTGTGCGATTCGTGCAATCGTACCCCGCCATACATCCTAGCGGCATTATTTACTCTTAGCGCCACCCACGTTCGACGCAGACTCGGCGTCCAAGTCGGGGTCATAGCCACCTTGAGCTCCTGCCTCGGGGTCGTTTGGATCCAGGTTGGTTTCGCTGTCCTGCTGCTCAGGCATAACTGGAACCTCCGCCGTGCGGTTGTTATTACTGGTGCTGGGCTTCTCCTCATCGAAACTTGACTTGATGATCGCCTGTACATATTGGGATTGTTCTACCCTTGGGATTTTCTCCCTTAATTCTTCCTCGGTCGGTATTTGACTAAGGAATTTTTTCATCAAAAATTGCGGATCCTTTTCGTTTATGTCGATGTCGCTGTCGGCGGCGCTCCTCTTCGACCCAATCGACAACTTGCTGCCCTTGCTGTGGAGCGACGATCCGCTCAGATCTTTCGCCAGTGCCGCCGACTTGTGCTCAATCATAAAGCTATGCTCCAAGCTTAAATGGCCACGCATATCGCGTATGAAACGATTCGATCCACTTTCAGTGGACAAACCGACGCACACGGGGCACAGCCGTCCCGGATTACTGCCGGGATGTTTAGAAGTGATATGCTCCAGAAGACGGGCCCCCGCGAAGCCCATCTCGCAGCAGTACGGACAAGTGTAGTTCTGAATTTCTTCGATATCCATCGAGTCGCCGCCAAAGTAGAACTCTATGTCGGAAGCGGTCAGCACACATTGCACGGCATGCGTCTTGGCGTGGCGCTCCGTTACGGCGTTCACATCATAGCATTGGGCACACAAGTCATAGTCAGGGCAAGCCAAGCACTTGAAGCGGCGTCCGCTGAAATTCTTTTTCCGGCACGCCTTGCATGTGATCCCAGCGTGGCTCTCCATTTCGGCCATCAAAGTAAGCGGAACAAAGCGCAAATTTTACAAATAAAGCTACTGCAAGGAGGCAACTGATTAGTGGGCGATTCAAGCACATATTTACCCCGCCCGCTTACCTCGTAAAATTTAATTTTTTCTTAACATACGATTTTCAAATTTTTATGTAACTTATTTTCGATTTGGATGTTTCTGTGTAAAAGACGAGAGAACATTTTCATAAAATTAATTCAAACGAGGAGAGAAACTGTAACGCCTGCGACCGGAGCAGGTCCCGAAACACAGTGTTTCACGTTGAGTTGCCGTCAACAATTTGCTTTAGATTTGACGCCGCTTTCTTTGTGAGGATCCAAAGGATGGGTTCTTCCCAGATTTCCGGTGGCAAATCCTGTGCGACCTCCTTCCAATTCACCAGCATCTGCAATGCGGCAGCAAAAGACTCCGCATTGCAGCACGAGAGCTCGCAGGGGAACGGTACTTGTCCGCCTTGGTAAATGATGAAAGCAAAATATGGAGCAACCTCAGTAACAACAATGGGGCAACACCATGTTGCTTCTTCATCAAAGGTTGCAATTGAATTCCTGGAAATTTGCTGCGTGGGATTCAGAAGGGAAAAAGCACGAACATGAATCGCATGCGGCATCATTACAGAAAACAGCAATAACAGCAACAACAAAAACAATGAACAACAATGGGAAAACGATTGCCGCTGCTGGCAAATGTGCATAATCATCACTCGGGCAGAGGCAGTAAAAACCGCGCATGCGCAGCCGCACTCAATTCTCTATTCATTTATTTGCCTATTTATTTATTGTTTATTTTTTCCCATTTAAAGCGCCGTTCATGAACTTTTTTTGATGGAAACATTAAAAGAACGCTGCAGCCAACAACAGCAACAACAACAGCAACCACAACAACAACAACAACAACAACAGCCTGCACTGTGGGCCCCAATAAGAACAACAGCTGAGAACAGTACAGCGAGGCACGCAATCGGACCGCTCCATTGCCAACTACTAAACACAGAAACAAGCGATGTCTACGGCAATTACTTAAATTGGCAACAGACGACTGCAACAGCCCCAACAACAACAACAACAACAACAACATGCACGGACGGACAACCGCCGGAGAACAAGTACCGCACGCTTCAGTGACCAAATCAACGGGCTGCAAATGCAGTTACAATTACAATTGATATAACAAATGCAAATGCAAATATTGCAAGTACAATTACAAAGATACATGGGAGGAAACACAACTACAATTGTAATTGCAATTACCATTAACCATTACAATGGCAATGACAACCGCAAACAAATTACATTTAGAATTAGGAGGGCATTTACTATTACAAACAAATTGGGAAGTACAATTACTTTTACAAATACAACTACTTTTACAATTACAGCGACTTTTAGAATGACAACTACTTTTAGAATGACAACTACTTTTACAATTACAACTATTTTAACACTTACATTTACTTTTACAATTACATTTACTTTAACAATTACAACTATATATACAATTACAACTACTTTTACAATGAAAACTACTTTTACAATTACACCCACTTTTACAATTACAACTACTTTTACAATTACTCCTTTTACAATTACAACTATTTTTACAATTACATTTACTTTTACAATTACAACTATATTTACAATTACAGCTACTTTTACAATTACAACTACTTTTACAATTACACCTACTTTTACAATGACAACTACTTTTACAATTACAACTATTTTTACAATTACATTTACCTTTACAATTACAACTATATTAACAATTACAACTACTTTTACAATTACAACTACTTTTACAATTACAAATACTTTTACAGTTACAACTACATATATTTACAATTACAACTACATTTACAATTACAACTATATTTATAATTACAAATACTTTTACAATTACAAATTATTTTACAATTACAACTATATTTCCAATTGCAACTACATTTACAATTACAACTATATTAATAATTATAGCTATTTTTACAATTACAACTACTTTTACAATGACAACTACTTTTACAATTACACCTATTTTAATAATTAATACTACATTTACAATTATGCGTGCATTTACTATTACAAAAAAATTGACAATTATAACTACTTTTACAATAACAACCATATTAACAATTAAAATTATTTTTCCATTTGGAACTAGTTTTACAATTACAACTATTTTTACAAATACAACCACTTTTACAAATGCAACTACTTCTAAAATTACAACTACTTTTACAATTACAACTACTTTTACAATTACAACTACTTTTACAATGACAACTACTTTTACAATTACAACTATTTTTACAATTACATTTACCTTTACAATTACAACTATTTTTACAATTACAACTACTTTTACAATTACAAATACTTTTACAGTTACAACTACATATATTTACAATTACAACTACATTTACAATTACAACTATATTTATAATTACAAATACTTTTACAATTACAAATTCTTTTACAATTACAACTATATTTCCAATTGCAACTACATTTACAATTACAACTATATTAATAATTATAGCTATTTTTACAATTACAACTACTTTTACAATGACAACTACTTTTACAATTACACCTATTTTAATAATTACAACTACATTTACAATTATGCGTGCATTTACTATTACAAATAAATTGACAATTATAACTACTTTTACAATAACAACCATATTAACAATTAAAATTATTTTTCCATTTGGAACTAGTTTTACAATTACAACTATTTTTACAAATACAACCACTTTTACAAATGCAACTACTTCTAAAATTACAACTACTTTTACAATTACAACTACTTTTACAATGACAACCACTTTTACATTTACAAATACAACTATTTTTACAATTACTACTATATTAATAATTACAGCTATTTTTACAATTACAACTATATTTACAATTACAACTACATTTACAATTAGCAGTGCATTTACTATTACAAATAAATTAACAATTATAACTGTATTAACAATTACAACTACCTTTACAACTACAACTATATTAACAATTACAACTACTTTTACTATTACAAATAAATTGACAATTACAACTAATTTTACGATTGCAACTATATTTACATTTAGAACTGCTTTTACAATTACCACTATTTCTATAATTACAACTACACTCACAACTACATTCACAACTACAACTACATTTAAAATAGCAACTTCTGTCACAATTAGAAATACATATATAGACACAATTACAATTACAATTACAATTGTAATTGCAATTGCAACTCCATTTCTAATTACTACTACTATCACAACTACAACAGCAATTATAATTTGAAATACAAACTTCTTTTACTCTAATTATAATTTCCATTGCAATTGCAATTGCATGCGCAAATGGCATAGTACATGTGTAGTGAATATTACAATTACAATTACAACTGTAATTATGGCTGTTATTATTATTATATCACAATTGCAATTACAGCTCAAACTAAACATGTAGTTACAACTTTCAATTACAACTACCTACATTTGCAGCAACAATTGCAATTACAATTATAATAGAAATGGCAAATTCAGCTACAGTCACAATTACAGCTGCAATTCCAACTACAACTACAACTACAACCACGGACATTATTAAAAAGAGGAGCCTGTTGGTTTCTTCCAATTTGCGTGCCTTTCAGCCGACGAAGTAAGCGCCACTTGCGGGCACCAGCGTGTGAGAATTACTCGTGTATGGAGGTACACATGCGAGTGTGTACAACAACTGAATACAGTTTCTGTACAACAACAACGAAATAGTAGAAATGTAAAAAACAAAGCTGGATCGATTTAAGACTTTATTAACTCGTCTTAGAGGCTCTCGTAGTTGCAAGTCAGGAGTCGTTGTTGCGGATCGTTTTAAACGTCGCTGCGCATCATGGGGTTGCGCCACACAACTGGGAGCCAGTGACGTGTCATCTGGTTTCTTCGGTACATCTGCGCGACTTTAACTTTCCTCTCATATTTCCAGCAATGAAAGCGTCTCCAATTCGCTTTTGCTCACACTTGTATGAGCGCTGTGCCTGTGGATCTGGTTCTCTGGTTCCCTTTAGCAGTCTGGTCGTGGGTAGAATGAAGATCCATAACGGAACTAAACTGTGAGGCACACACACACTAACGAGCGTTTTCGCGAATTCATTCCTTTCCTGCCATTATTTGCTGATCCTTCCGAAACGGAACGCATTGATTGTCTGACTGGTGTGTCATTAGACTGCAATCGTGTGAATCAACCCAAGTGAGCGTCCGTATGTGTATTGTGTGTGTGTGTGTGCGTGTGTGGTGCACCTACTCAGCAGTGCAAGTGAAATTGTTTGATTTCAATTCACTTTGGATGCGAGCAAATTTGTGTCCCGTCTGCGTCTGGATCAGTGTCGTCGTGGTCGTGGTCGTAATCGTAGCCGTTCAACGCTTTGTCGTGCATGGCGTGCATATTGAAATGCATCAAGTTTATCATCTATTGTCGGCGTTAAAAAATGTCGTAGCAGAGCCACGAACGAAGGCCTTTTAAAGCATTTGCGCACGCGCATAAATATGAGATTTATGAGCATATGCGAAGCCACTGATGTCAACGCCGTTATCGTTGTCAACTTTGAGTGGCAGGAAACAGAGTAAACTCTGCCAAAAACACACATGGATGAGTTATGCGCACAACAAGTGCGCGCATGCGCAACACTGTGATTTGGCGCTCTTCTCTGCCATTTCAAATTTCTTCCGTTATTACCTTTCATGTTGCAAATTTATGAAATGCGTGCACGCACGCACTCTGCCACTGCATGTGCGTGTTGTAGTTGTCGTTGTTGTTGTTGCAACTGAACAGCAAGCATAAAATTGCCTTGATTACTCCATGTAAACAGCACAGTTCGCAGTGCATTGTGTGCAAATGCAGCAACTCAAAGTGCGACCCGCCCTGTGGAGACCAGACCTTCAATTAAGAATTTAGCTCTTGAAGTACGAGTACACTTGTCAATGGGAGTTTCCAGGGGAACATCAGCGGTGGCCTCTTTTCCTTGATGCATAAATGCAATTGACTTTTAAACATACAAGTCTAAGCGCCACAGCCACACATTGCATTGCTGCAAATATCGTATGCAGGAGCGGCCGCACGCCGATGCAACATTTCCTCGCATGCGTTTATGCCGCTTGGTATCTGCCGCACACTGGCCGCACAAAAACCAGCACAAACAAGTGAAAAGAGCTGCGGGTGAATTTGGATTTGCTAGTGCCGTTGAGTGGTTGAATCTTTGTTTCAAAAATTGGGCCAACACCTCGCAAAGCCTCCGCCACGTTCTGTAGAAAGACTTCATTATATTTGTGAAAACTCTTAAATGATTGCAAGTGACTTCTGTGACTTCGTATTCAGTGAAATCTCTGAAATGAATTCAAAGGACTTCAGTGATTTCGTATTTTGTTGAGTCACTGAAAAGATTGCAAATGACTTCGTATTCCATGAATACTCTGAAATGATTTCAAGTGACTTCACTGATTTGCATTCCATGAAGTCTATGAAATGATTTCAAGTGACTTCAGTGATTTCGTATTCCAGGAATACTCAGAAATGATATCAAGTGACTTCACTGATTTCGTATTTCGTTGAGTCTCTGAAATGATTTGAAGTTATTTCAGTGACTTTTTTCCGTGAAGCGTATGAAATGATTTCAAATGACTTCGCTGACTTCATAGTCAGTGAAATCTCTGAAATGATTTCAAGTGACTTCAGTGACATCTTATTTTATGAAGCCTGTGAAATGTTTTCAAATAACTTCGCTGACTTCATAGTCAGTGAAATCTCTGAAATGATTTCAAGTGACTTCAGTGATTTCGTATTCCGATGAGTCACTGAAAAGATTTCAAATGATTTCGATGAAGACTCTGAAATGAATTCAAGTGACTTCGTATTCCGCGAAGTCTTCGTATTCAGTGAAATATCTGAAATGAATTCAAGGGACTTCAGTTGTTTCGTATTTCGTTGAGTCTATGAAATGATTTCAAGGGACTTCAGTGACTTCTTATTCCGTGAAGCCTATGAAATGATTTCGAATGACTTTGCTGACTTCGTATTCAGTGAAATCTCTGAAATGATTTCAAGTGACTTCGCTGATTTCGTATTTCGTTGAGTCTCTGAAATGATTTCAAGTGACTTCAGTGACTTCTTATTCTGTAAAGCCTATAAAATGATTTCAAGGGACTTCTCTCATTTCGTATTTCGTTGAGTCTCTGAAATGATTTGAAGTTAGTTCAGTGACTTTTTATTCCGCGAAGTCTATGAAATGATTTCAAGTGACTTCGCTGCTTTGCATTCTATGAAGTCTCTGAAATAATTTCAAGTGACTTTGCTAACTTTGCATTCCTTCCAACTCTGTAATGATTTATAGTGACTTCACTGATTTTATATTTCGTTGAGTCTCTGCAATGATTTCAAGTGACTTCAGTGACTTCTTATACCGTGAAGCGTATTTCAAATGATTTCAAATGACTTCGCTGACTTCGTATTCAGTGAAATCTCTGAAATGATTGGAAGTGATTTCAGTGATTTCTTATTCCACGAAATCTCTGAAATGATTTGAAGTGACTTCACTGATTTCGTATTCAATGAAATCTCTGAAATGATTTCAAGGGACTTCTCTGGTTTCTTATTCCGTTGAGTCAATGAAAAGATTGCAAATGATTTCGTATTCTATGAAGTATCTGAAATGATTTCAAGTGACTTCACTGATTTGCATTCCATGAAGTCTGTGGAATGATTTCAAGTGAATTCGCTGACTTTATATTCCATCAAACTCTAAAATGTAATCAAGTGACTTCGTTGACTTGTATATCGTGAAGTCTCTGAAATGATTGCATGTTTATTTAATTGCCTGTAACTGCGTCGACATTAACCCTAAACCTACTCAACGACCCACACGTGGCATTTGCACCCTAAGCGTAAAGCAGTCAGTCTTCAAACTGAACAACTACAATGAGAACATAACTTTGGAAGATCCTTATAATTATCTCGTCAGGCAAGCATAAACTTACCCCATACGATTACTATGACATGGTTGATATTTACCTGCAAAGAAAACGAAAAATGAAATTGAATTAATTGTGGGCGCCGATTTTTAATAGTCATAAATTGATTTCATAATTGACCACATTCAAATATTCTAAATTACCGTTAAATTATAAGCAAATAGCGTCCGAAATTAAATTAACACGCTTGCCACTTAAGCGGCCAGCAATTTGTTCAATTATGCCACCAGTGAGCGATGTGCCGAGGGACGAGCGACGAGGGAGAGTAATGGCAGCGGCAAAGGCAAAAAACAGTTTAAATGTTTCTCATGCGGCAAGCAGCGTAGAAAAGCTATAAACCGGGCAGCAGAAAGAAACGTCGACACGCCAACGAACCAGCCAGGCAGCCAAGCAGGCAAAACACCGACTGAGTGACTGCAAGGCGGACTGGCGGACTGGCAGACTGGCGGACGGGGCTGAGACGGCAGTGATCAGCGAAGTGGCAATTATTTTCCGTAATAAACTCGCGTAAAAAACAGAGAAAATTCGAGCCAGACTACAGTTAACTAAATGGACCACAGGTGAGACAGCTACAACACCAACAACAACAACATAAACATAAACATAAACAATCGATATTAATTACAACAATGCAATGCTGCAGTTGACACTTGCAGCAAAAAGTAAGTTGCCACCAATGCTGCCGTTAATGAGGCAGGCGTAGATGAGTGGGGAATGAGCGTAAAGTGAGCAGCAGGGAGATGCAGACACCGCCAAGTGTTAGGAACATGGCTCCCGTCCGTCGGCTAGCAACTGGATCCCAGATGGGCATGGAGCTACTCCTACTAGAATGCCATGTGAAACCTATTGGAGTGCAATTCCAAGCCAAGCCTGAAAGCTGTATAAATTAAAAGAAGCACCCAAATCAATTGACACACTAATCTGAAGGAAAAACAACGGAGAAAAAAGCGATTGCGTTGTTTATTCCCGTTGTGTTCGTGGCTGCTGGCGTTGCAGTGGCAGTGGCGGTGCTTGTAATCGCCTGCCTCTGGCCAGTTGCGAGCGCATTAGTGGCCCACATTTCTCGAAAATCGCCTGCGACCACAACTACGCACTGCCACCCATGCCAAAGGCGGGCACCAGCAAAGTGAGCCTTATGCGTACGCGTTGCCACCAATATACGCACGCATGAGCCAATTGCGCCGCTGTGTGCCACACCTTGTTAACACTTGCTTGGGAAATTTCGTTGGGGCCGTTGCAGCTGTTGTGCACACTCGTCCATACACACACGCACACTAATGCCATTTTTAATAGCTCTCCAATAGCTTTCGAGAGCGTTGGTCAACACAATCAGCGTTGTGAACAAGTTAAACGCTGGTTAATTGATCGAGAGCCCCAGCGCAGCAAGCGTGGATCTTCCTCTACTGCGGGAAAAGATGGCCTCCACTCGCTCGCTCAGTGAATCGCTCGTGTGCACACTCACTGACTTGAAGGCGCTGCACGACGCGGCCATGTAGGGTAATGATGCGCGCGCATGAAGCCTCCACCAAGACCGCAGCTATTTTGTAATGTTGCATGCTTGGATTCAGCCGCGATAAGATGAGGTGATACGACGTGATATTAGGTGTTGTATGGCCACCAGTGGGGAGAGTGTTGGGGCCGATGGCGATGGCTGTGATGATGATCAGCCGCCAATAATCGCAATGTAGAATGGAGAGAAGGGCAATTCAATTGATAATGATGGAAAGGAAATGGAAAAAGCGTTTCAAAGAAAAAGAGCGCTTATGATCCCAGGAAGGAAGTCAATTTTCCTAAACGGCCTTCCCTGAGACAGTCACTGCTAGTGATTCATTTCGCTACTGTGACACAATACCAGTATTCTTGAAGTGTCTGATCAAAGACGGCCACACCAACGCCATCAATGACCCAATAAAGTACTACTTGTATGATAGAGTGGACATTCCAAAGCTCCGAGATGCCTAATTCATCGTGTCTCGGTGGCGTATACGCAACTTAATTACGTCTATTACTTCTACTTATGCACCTGAAGGCTGTGTAAATATTTGCTCAGCGCTTGTGTACATTGCCTCAGCATACGGGTGGGTATTTAAGTGATAAATTTACGAGGCATTGTGATATCATCGCGGAGCAACTCACCTCATTATGTGCCACTAAAGTTATGATTAGTACGGGCGCAGGTTGTATATTGAGCAACTGTGGCAATGACCCTCTTTTCTGTCCCAACTATTCGTGTAACTAACTAGAGATAGAGACAGAGAGGGACAGGGAGAGAGAAAGAGAGAGAGGGAGACAGGGAGATAGAAAGAGAGAGAGGGAAAGAGAGACGCAACGAGAGGGAGAGATATGGAAAGAGAGAGAATAAAATGAACAACCCTCTTTTGTCATCTGCTTCCACCGCAGACAGTTGTCAATACGCAAATGCGCCGATAGGATGACAATATTGTGACATGCGATCATCACTGACTGCCAGCCTGGGATAGAGTAGCCCTGTCAGTTGCAACATCACAAATTTTGGTTTGGTCTCTGGGCCGCAAAGCAAATACGACCACAGACGACGCCGGTAGCAAGCCTCGTTCCTCTTTTGTGCTCATTGTGTTGCGAGTGTATTAAAAGCCAATTTTTCTGGGTGTGCGAATGAGTGCTGAATTTGTAATTCTACACTTTAAATCAATTCATGTCACTGCGTTAGATTGCCAGCAATTCATATCAAGCGTCGTCAACACACACACACACACACACACACACACACGCGCGCGCACACACACACACACACACAGGCACACACATACAAACTGACACGCAGAGACGAGTGCGGCAGGCAACACAACAAATGGCTGTGTGGAATATTAACCCAGTGTCTGAACAAATCGATGCGACAAATAGCAGCTGAGGCACAACAAAACGTTCCACAGCACCAGCAAAAAATGGGCGCGAAGGGCGCACCTTGCATCTGACTAAACACAAAATGCACACACCCACTAAATAAACGTCAGAATGACAGCAGCAACAACCACAAAAACAACAACGACAACAACGACAATTCTCAGTGCAATGCAACGCCATTGTCGAATGTCTGCGAAAGCACATGCACATGCAAATGAATGACGGCAGAGTTGTGCATATATGTATATAGGACACGAGCCCTATATATATGCACAACTCTGCCCACCCACAAGGAAACAACGGTGTGCATCACGATGTTTCGGGGTACGTCTCGGAAGAGCAAATTTCAGGAACGGAGCAGCTCTACGGGAGTTGTATAAAGATGTTGTCAGCTAGGAGGCGAGAGAATTGGGTCAGCCAAGCTCGCGTCTTATATGAAAGCATCACACCTCAGCTATGGCGACACTTTACAAGACTAGACTTAATGTTGTCACACAGAATTTGTTACCCATTGTTTTGTGGGCGGTTTGGGGATGCTCTCGAACATACAATTCCAATTATGGAGACACTCTACATGACTGGTCTCAATTTCATCAAAAACTGGACTACACAGCGAACATACGGGCTAAAGCAGGGGCAGACAACCCCTACATAGGACCATGTCCATTGTTCGGATTCAATAAACAATCTGAAGCTGGATGTAAAAAACTTTACGAAGCAGCGGAAAAATCAGTACTGGAACAGCGTAGAGGGTCTGAGGCACTCGACGCAGGAAAGGCTAAATTGGCCCTATCACTGAGAAGCAATAAATAGGGGCATCACAACAGATTTTTCTGGTCGCAGTGTATAACACCCTTAAATATATCTATCTAATATATCTATCACTGAGAAGAAATCAACTGAGGATACTGTGAGGTGCATTGACGGGCCACTTTCTCTACAAAGAGCACCTGGAAAGAGCACCTGCACAGAATGGGCCTCGCTGACACCAAATTATGTAGATTTTGCCTGGAAGACGATGAGTCTATGGGGCATCTAATCACCAGTTGCCCAACCCTTGTACGAACCAGAGTAAGGCATCTCGGCAGGCATTTTCTCGGAGATGACGACCTGATGCAAACATCGCAGACTGGTCTGATTCCATTCCTGAGCACAGTTATCACTCACTGAATGACTGGGCTGGCACAATAGATCTCTGTGGTGGCAGTGCCTAAGAACGATGGCCCAACCCTTAACATTACATTACATTACTTGACCACTTTGGGACGTCTGTGACTGCATTTAAGGGACTTGTCGTTAAATGTGTCCGATAAACACCTCTTGGGAAGTTAGAAGACTTTTGTGGCAGCTTTACGTCAATGGTTTCAGTACGAGTAAATTCCGGAAGATGTGTCGCTACATTTCCCGAGAAAGAGAATCGCTGGTATATGGCACGTAGTCCACATGGAAACACATCAGAGTGAAGGGTAATACACCACTATAGGGTAAGGTATAATCATAGCTCTCTGAACGTGAAGCAGGCACTCTTCAAGACTCTGCTAGAAGCAGTCTTCAAAGGTATGGAGTTGGTTTTGACTACAATAGTATGACCGAATATCGATCATTCCGCGAAGTCTGTGGAGCATTGCGTAGTCATGGAGTCATGCTTTTCCTTCTGGGCACGCTCTCACAAATGTGAGTGCATCAACAACCAGGAAGCGAATATTGTCAATGAGGAAACTCCTCTACGCACACAACTAACAGATGTGAATGATAAATGTCAATTTGCTGAACTGTTCAGGTGAACGGAACTGGAGGAAGTGGCAAGGCACGGACGGCACTGGACGGCACGGCACGGTACGGTCCGCAGGTTTGCCGTCAACGATGTAGTACTGAACGATCAGTGACAATTCCAACCAGGACGAACAAGCACGACTGTGCGAATGCGCCAATGCGACAACACCAAGAAATCCACTGCGCAAACTGTGCGTCTGGACTGTGTTTTATGCTTGAGAATAAAGCAAACGTTTTGCTCTCTCTCTCTCTCTCTCTCTCTCTCTATAACTCTTTGTGAATGCGTGTGTGTGTGTATGAGTGTGTGTATGAGTGTATGTGTGTGTGAATGTGTGTGATGACGTTGTTGGTCGTGGCGCTGGGTTTCGGGGGGAGAGGGTTTGAATTATTCATTTATGCACGCAGCATGAGCACTCACATATGAAAGATAATCAGAGATTGTTTGCTGAATGCATGAATGTGTGCACTCGTTGTGTGTGACGTCTGTGAGTGTGCGAGTGTGTGCGCATGCGCACATGCAATTTAACGTGCCTTGAGTTGCATAATGCCAGTTAATTTATGAGATTTTTTAAAGGGGTTAAATTTTAAAACTGAAGTAAATTATGACACATTTTACCAACTGCTGTTGCTGAGAGCTGACTGATGATGATGTTGTTGTTGTGTCGTGTTGTTTTTGTTGTCGTTCAACTTATCTTCAGGAGTTGTGCATAGATTTATCACAGTTTATACTATATTATATAGAATGCAGTTATCAAACCCACATGGACGTGTGGAGCGCAGCTGTAGGGAGATGCCAACTCATCCAATACTGAACTCATCCAGCGCGCTACAATCAAAATCTACCGAATCATTGTAAGCTTCCCCTGGTACTCCAAAAAATCGAACATCCATATATCCATCATATATACGAGTATATACACCGATAGTTGAAAATCAATTTCAAAAACCGCAATGCAAATATAAACTGAATCCCAACGAATGGTCCAGGCAATTCTTCCACTCAACTGGCTGCTGGGGTCAAGTTGTAGGCATGTTAGACACACACTCTTGGTGTTGCGAGTTCGCCTCCTGCCCAGGGCATGGTCTCAGAAATGCTTTTTTCTATACATTTTCGTGTCAGGTCGAAAGCCTTAGTACTCCAGTAATCATTCCCCCACCCATTCTCTTTACGAACACTTTCAGTTTGATTCATTCGCAACATTTGCTTTGTATCCTCGGAAGGACTCATACAATTTTTAATTTCCTGGAACTAAAATAAATACAAAATATAAGTTTCAACGTTCATAAATCAATTTAAACAGCAATTTGCTAATTACGGCACAGCTTTAAAATGCCATCGTGCTCGTAAGAGTCCCACAGGAAGCAACAACGTCAACTAGCACGAGAGTCTCCACGACTAGCCCAGTCAAGAAATGCTGCCACATTTTGTGGATACCATGGCGTGGAGCGTGGAGCGAGTGAGTGTGCTGCGAATGTGTAGGATTGAAAGCATTCATGACAGTTTTTCCTTTTTTTTTCCTTTGTTGTTTGTTTTTCCTGTTTTCCTCCGTTTCTGCTGTCGTTTTTTTTTTCTATTCCTCGTTGTTGTCGCAGCACAAGTGAAGCTCATTCATCAAATGCCACACGGCCCAGCCGTACTTTGCATAAACAATTATCAGAAACCGTTGCGCAAACTGCGGCGATGAATTAACGGAAATCGCTGTCGCCACTCACCACGCCACAGGAGCGTTGCACCAGAAGAACGGTGCAGAAATAATGTCAACGATTTATGATTCGATTATTGCCAATTGCAGCGAATTTCAAGTAAATACTCGCCTGCAATAAGCTGGCAACAGCAACGGCAACAACAACAACCAAAACAATAACAACAACAACAATAACAATACCGTCGCCACTTCACCAAAGGCAAACAAATTGAGAAACGTTCGAATGCCGGAAATGCACGCATGCGCACGATTGCAAAGTGAATCCCAGAAGAAAACCAACAAATTTCAGCTTTTAACGAGGATGTTCTGCAACAATGATCAACGGGGGGGGTTAGCGAACAGGAGCAGAGAGCTAGGAGAGAAAATCAAAATGACGGTGGGAACCATCGTTCAAGCACCTTCATCATGGAAAAGACAAAGAACTGAATGGAAGAAAATTGAAGATTGGAAAATAATTCGAGATGAACACAGAAAAGAAATGAAGAGAAAGATATAAAAAGAGCATGTGAAATAGAAACAAAGAGAAAGAAAGAGAGAGAGAGAGAGAAATAGAGAGAGAAATAGAGAGAAAGAGAGAGAGAGAGAGAAAGAGAGAATGAAAGATAGAAAAATAAATAGAAAAAAGAGAGAGAAAATAAAAAATTAAAAAAAAGAAGAAGAGAAAGAAAAAAGAGAAAGAAAAAAGAGAGCAAAAGAGAGAGAAAATAAAGATAGAAAAAAGAGAGAAAAAGTGTGAGAGAAAGAGAGAAAGATATTGAGTAAAAAAGACAGAAAAAAGAGAAAAGAGAGAGAAGAGAGAAAAGAGAGAGAAGAGAGAAAAGTGAGCATATAGGGAGAGAAAAATAGAGAGAAAAGAGATATAGAATAAGAGCGATAGAAATAGAGAGAAAAAGAGAGAGAGAGAGATAGAAAAGAGAAAGAGACAGAGAAAAATGTGATATAAAAAGAGCGAGAGAAAAATATATTGGGTTAAAAAGAGAGAGAAAAAAAGATAGTGAGTTAAAGAGAGAGAGAGATAGAAAGAGAAAAAGAGTGACAAAAAAAGAGAGATATTGAAAGAAAAGGAGAAAAATAAAGAAAAAGAAAGAAAAAGAGAGAAAAAGAAAGAAAAAGAAAGAAAAAGAGTGACAAAAGAGATAGAAAAATAAAGAAAAATAGAGAAAAAGACAGAGAGAAAAGAAAGAGAGAGATAAAAACGATTGATATAATAATGGAGAGATAGGAAAAGAGAGAAAAAGAGACAGAAAAAACGAGAGTGAAAAGAAAGAGATAAAGATAGAGAAAGAGAGTGAGCAAAGAGAAGATAGAAGCAAAGTGAAGTGAGAAAAGAGAGAAAAGGAAAGTGAGAAGAGAGAGAAAATAGAGAGAAATAGAGAATGAGATAAAGAGATAGAAAATAGAGATAAAGAGAGAGATAGAAAAAAGAGAGAAAAAAGAGAAAAACAGAGAAAAGAAGAGAAACAGAGAGAGAGAGAGAGAGAGAGAGAGAGAAAAAGGGAGGAAGATAAAGAAAGATAGAGCGAAAAAGAAAAAAGAGAGAGAAATATAGAGAGAAAAAGAGAGAAACAGAGAAATATACAGAGAGGAAAAGAGAAAAAAGAGAGAAGAGTAAAAAGGCAGAAAATTGTGAAATTTTGACAGAAATGCAAAGAAAAAGATAGAGATAAAGCAGAGAGAGAAAAAGATAGTGAGATAAAAATATAGTGAGATAAACAATAGTGATAAAAAGAATGATAAAAAGAGATTTTGATAAAAGGACAGAAAAGAGAATAAGATAAAAAGAGAGAGAAACAGAGTGTGGAATAAAAAGAGAGAGAGAGAAAAGAAAGTATAATAAAAAGACACAGAAAAGGATAGTGAGATAAAGAGAGAGAGAGAGAAAGCGATATACAAAGAGAGCGAGATACAAAGAGAGCGAGTAAAAGAGGGATAAAGAGAAAGAGGGAAGAAAAGAAGGGGGGAAAGAGAAAGAAAAAGAGAGTGAGAAAGAGAGAAAATAGAGAGAGAGAAAAGAGAGTGAGAAAGAGAGAGATAAAAAGAGAGAGGAGGGAGAGAAGGCGGGAGGGAGAAGGAGGGAGAGAGAAGGAGGGAGAGAGAAGGAGGAAGAGAGAAGCAGGGAGAGATACGGAGGGAGAGAGAAGGAGGAAGAGAGGGGGAGAGAAGGAGGAAGAGAGAAGCAGGGAGAGAAGGAGGGAGAGAGAAGATGGAAGAGAGAAGGAGGGAGAGAGAAGATGGAAAAGAGAAGGAGGGAGAGAGAAGATGGAAGAGAGAAGATGGAAGAGAGAAGATGGAAGAGAGAAGGAGGGAGAGAAAGAAAGAGGGAGTGAAAAAGAGAGAGTGAAAAATTGAGAGAGATAGAGCAGCATCTCGCACTCAATCTAATCAGGCTCAAGTGACCCACTAACTAGAGAACTGCCAAATCCCTTCAATAAACGTCATGGAGGAATCTCATGCACCAATTCGGTCCGCCCTTACAACATCCGAAGGGCAGTTTACTCGTTCCCCTCTGAGGTCTCGAGAGCCGACGAAGTAATCACGTGGTTTTCACAAGCATTATCTGCGTTGCTTCCCTCACAATACCGTGCGTTGCTGTGAGAACGAGCAATAAGTGAGGCAACTGAAAATTGCCACTCCTCAATGCTTCTTCCTCACATAAGAGTGTGGAAGAAGCTGCCAAGATGCCTGATACCGGCACTTGACCCGTGTAGAAAGAGAGAGGCGGCACCTTTTCATATTTTGAACATAATTTTCTTGATTTAAGCAGCACATTCCGAGGTCTCCTGCTGCCTGTTCTTGTGATTTCTCTTTCTGCGTTCACACTTTTTCTTGAATTTAATTTGAGTGCATGGACACAGTTGCCCCTCCCCCCTCAGCTCCCCTCATTCAGGCGATTTAAAGAGGCCACAATGAATGGATTAAATTAAATGCCTTTTTGATCGCATCCGACCGAAATTTATAATAGGCTGAATGAGGGGAGGCGAAAGAGCGGCGAAACCGTTTTAGGAATGTGGTAAATGCTGCGATTGGGGTCGAGTAGGATCACGGCGCACCAGAAACGAGGCAAATGTGGAAACAATTTCAAGAAAAAGTGGACAAATAAATTACGATAAACCGAAGGGAATTGAGGCGGCAACTTTGAACTGGGATAGAAACGAACAATTTGAAAGTGTCAAATGGGGTGTAATCAGCGATTTCCAGCATTCCAGTCAGATCTGACTAGGCTACTTCCAAGACAATTGCAGGTGTATGCGAAGTCACCCAGATGGGCAAACAGTTTGTTCCCATCGTACCACAGCTGGAGATATACGAGCAGCGGAAGCAAAGACCCTGCACTGAAGTGGAGCTCCTCGCATTTGATGGTGCACTTGTGCATTGGACCCAATCATCTGTAAACGGTGCCATTAAGATTTCGGCAATGTTGTTGCCCACCACCACGCTGCCCAGGCAGGTACTACACGGCACGTCCGTCCGCATGGGCACAAAAGTGGTGCCTCTCACAATTTCCTGTTTGCATGTTGCGGGCATGAAAGCACTTCGATATGTTGTGTTTTAGCCCGAAGGGAAGAACTGCGAGCGTAGATGCTAATTGCAGTTATTGGTCGGAGATAACGAGCGCAGATATGCGGGAATAACTTTTGGGTCAGACAAGCGGGCAGACAGGCAGCAATGCATAAGCACCATTTATTATCCATACCCTGGTCTGGTCTGGCCTGGCCTGGCCTGGCAGCAAGTGAGTCTGCGGGGTGTGCGCACGGCTGAAACTGTTTCGAAAACAAGTTCCAATAACATTTTTGGAAATTTCCAATTTCAATTTGGGCATAAATTTATGGTGAATCAAAGAAACGGCGGCGATTGCGTAAGTAGGCCAGCAGAAGTACGCGGACGAGTACGACTACGAGCGCGAACGTGAGCGTCAGCGCACACACGCAAATTGAGGCTAAAAAGCAGGAAGTTTCGCTGCTGTTGTTGTTGTTGTCGTTATTCCTCGCGGATGAACTGATGTAATCAGCCGCACACACAAAAATCGATTCAAATGAAATATTTCGCATTTTCCGAAATGTGTTTTCGACATTTGCGATTTTTTCCCAACTCACGCAGACACGTTGTTCTTTTGTATGAGTTTACCTGATACGAGCAACGACCCAGTTCCATGACACTATAAGGCGGGCAGCAGCCGCTCCGTACTCGCGTAATCTACTCTGAAACCATGCAAACAACTCAATTAATTTAAATGTCAATTTGTGTTAGGAAAATGAGGAAAACCACATTGGAGACACAACACCAACAACACCAACAACACCAACAACACCAACAACAGCAACAACAGCAACGCAACAACAAATGCATGTGTCAAATCAGGCGCTAAGAAGTAAAATAGCGAAAGACACAAATCTCCGTTTTGAGGTGCGTCTAAATGCGCATTAAGGAGCCTGGCGAACTGTTCACCGAGGCTCACAGCCGCAGCAGTTGAGGCAGAGGGAGCGAAGCGCTCTATTTGATTTACAAAAGTGGCAGACAAATGGAAATGAATCAAAACTTGGATTCAATGGAATTTCATATGAAAAAACGATTCCTTGCGTAAATGTGAAAATCCGTGAGAAAATTTTACCATTGTAGGCATAAAATAAAAAACACTGTAAGACTATTTTTAAAAACATAAATAACCAAAAATAATTTAAAACAAATAAAGACAAATAAATAATAAAATAAACAAAAAATAAAATAAATAAATAATAAAATAAATAACATAGCCAAATACCTGAGTACATAAAAAACACAACAAATAAATAAATATAACGAAATAATTCGAAAGTCTTTTGAAAAACAGAAACAAAATTTTAAAACAAAAATAATAATGAAAAAAAATGAATCACAAAGATAATATATTTTTATAAAAACAAACAAAATATTAAAATAAAACAACTAAGCAAACACATAATAAACTAAATAACTATTGAGAATATATAAATATAAAATAAATCGAGAGAAAGAATCTTAATTTACTAAATAATTAATAAAAAAATAAAAACATAAAACAATCCTTAGTAAAAAAAAACAATTAATGAAGAAATTAAATATGAAAAGAAACATATTAACAAAAACTTTCAAATAAAAAATGACAATCTGTACAAAATTAAATAAATTAAAAATATATATATAAACAACATACAAATATACAAAATATTCAAAAAATACAAAAAACATAAAAAAAATTTTAATAACACAAAAAACATTAAAAAAAATTTTCAAAATACAGAAAAGAAACATAAATTTTAAAAATACAAAATACCAAAAACATAAAAATAAATTTAAAAAATACATCAAACATAAAAACAAATTTTAAAAATACAAAAAACATTAAAATGAATTTAAAAAATACAAGAAGCATAAAAATATATTGAAGAAATACAAAAACATCAAAATAAATATAAAAAATAAAAACATAAGAATAAATTTAAAATCTACAGAAAACATAAAAATAAATTTAAAAATACAAAATACAGAAAACATAAAAATAAATTTAGAAACCACAGAAAACAAAAAAATAAATTTAGAAACTACAGAAAACAAAAAAATAAATTTAAAAACTACAAAAAACATAAAAATAAATTTAAAAACTACAGAAAACATAAAAATAAATTAAAAGACTACAAGAAACATAAAAATAAATCTAAAAACTACAAGAAACATAAAAATAAATTTAAAAACTACAAGAAACATAAAAATAAATTTAAAAACTACAGAAAACATAAAAATAAATTTAAAAACTACAAGAAACATAAAAATAAATTTAAAAACTACAAGAAACATAAAAATAAATGTAAAAACTACAAGAAACTTAAAAATAAATTTAAAAACTACAGATAACATAAAAATAAATTTAAGAACTACAGAAAACATAAAAATAAATTTAAAAATACAAAATACAGAAAACATAAAAATAAATTTAAAAATACAAAATACAGAAAACATAAAAATAAATTTAAAAATACAAAATGCAGAAAACATAAAAATAAATTTAGAAACTACAGAAAACAAAAAAATAAATTTAAAAACTACAGAAAACATAAAAATAAATTTAAAAACTACAGAAAACAAAAAAATAAATTTAAAAAATACAAATATAAAAATTAATTTAAAATATACAAAAAACCATAACAATAAATTTAAAAAATACAAAAAACATAAAAATAAATTTAAAAACAAAAAATAAATCTATAATATAAAAATTATAAAAAAATAAAATAAAATAAATAAAAACAAGTACAAAATATATAATAAAATCGTATAGTTATCTTTATTTTTATAAAGAACACAAATAAATAGAAGATATATAAACAAATATAGTCATAAAAATTATGGGATAAAATTAATTTAAAAAATTAAAATAGAGATAAACTATGACCCTAAGTTGGTACCTTATAATGAAATAAATAAAACACTACAAAAAAAACAATGAAAAAAATTACACTTAATAATATATAAGAAAAAAAATTATTTGCTTTTAATAAAATCAATTTAATTTTAAAAAAATTAAATTAATTTAATTTTAAAAAAATTAAATTAATTTAAATAGCAGCAATTTAATTTTAAATAAATTAACTTAATTTTAAATAAATTAATTTAATTTTAAATAAATTAACTTAATTTTAAATAAATTAATTTAATTTTAAATAAATTAATATAATTTAAAAAAAATTATTTTATTTAAAAAAATTCTTTTAATTAACAAAAAATTGTTTTTATTTAACAAAAATTAACTTTATATAAAAATTAATAATTTGATTTAAAGAGTAATAATTTAATTTTATATAAATAATTTTAAGAAATAAATTTAATTTACAAAAATTCATTTAATTTAAAAAAAATTAATTTAACTTTAAAAAAATAATTTCATTTAACACATTATTTAGTTTTAAAAAAATGTATTTAATATAAAAAATTTAAATTATTATTTTAGAAAAATTAATTTAAGTTTATAAAAAGTAATTTAATTTTTAAAAAAAAATTTCATTAAAAAAAATTTATTTAATTTTAAAAAAAATAATTTCATTTATTTAAATTATTATTTTAGAAAAATTAATTTAAGTTTATAAAAACTAATTTAATAAAAAAAAAAAAATGTCATTAAAAAAATTTATTTAATTTAAAAAAAAATAATTTAATTTAAAAAAAAATAATTTAATTTAAAAAATAATAATTAAATTTTAAAAAAATTTATTTAATTTAAAAAATAATAATTAAAGTTTAAAAAAATTAATTTAATTTAAAAAAATATAATTTAACTTAAAAATTAATCTAACTCAGGCATTCTTTTGTATAGGCAATTCCGCATCGGGCTATCGAACGCAGCTTTATAATCAACAAAGCGATGATGGGTGTCGATTCGATTTTCGTGGGTCTTTTCCGGGATTTGGTGTAGTATGAAAATCTGGTCTATGGTGGATTCACCAGGTCGAAAGCCGCACTGTTAAGGTCCAATCAGTTTTTTTGCATGCGGCTTCAATCTTTCGCATAGTACGCTCGACAGGACTTTATATGCGATGGTAATGAGACTGATACCTCGGTAGTTGGCGCAGATTGTTGTCTGGATAGTCAGATAGTCGAATAATACGGAGAGGTAGATAGAGCAACAGATGAAGAGTTGAAGGAAAAGTTAACTGAAACTATTCCGAGTCGGATACTCGAACTTTTAATATACAAACTGCTTCAACTGTAGACGCCGAAATAGGTTAGTTTGATCGTTGATGTGGTGCATTCAAGTCACGATCAGATTGAATAGAAACATTATAACGAGTATTATCAATATCTTTATATATAGTATAACTTTATTATTTATATAAAAGCGTTGGAAAAGAAGTGCAATTAACTCTTCTATACTTGAAGTGACTTTTTGCTTTTAGTTTTGTGCGGTTGGAACTAATTTTTTCAATTTTTTGTTTTTGTTAAATATACTTTTGTTTGCTTGTTATTGTTTTGAGTTGATCTTTTGTTGATTCTCGAGAGCACGAATCGATACCGTCCCCCCAGTCGTCGCTGCGGTTTGGCTTAATTATGTTGCAGCCAGCCAGACAGCCGACAACGTAAGCGTGTTTCGTTGTCTGGTTTTGGTTGCTGTCATTGTTGGTGTGGTTGTGGAACTGTGCTTGTTGTCCAACGTTGTTAACTGTGCCATTAATTTTGGGATTGTCACAATTTCAAAAATTACATGAAATCATTCGAGTGCAGTTTAAAAGATACCTACGTAATCAAATGAGGTTGAGCTGCTGTTTAAACTGACAACCATAATAACAACAACACAACAAGCGTATTAAAGGCGCGAATACCCCCACTCCCCACTTATACAACACATATGAGAACACTCCAGATAATCCAATCTCTATAAGACGGAATTTCACAGATCTTATTATGACTGTAAATTGGGGACGAACGCAATTTTAATAATCCATCTGAGAAAAATGTGAAAGGAGACAATGAAATAGAGAGACGAGAAAGAGAGGTAGATAGAGGAACAGGTGAAGAGTTGAAGGAAAAGTTCACCGAAATTATTCCTGAGTCTTTCTAATACACGGAACAGAGAGGTAGATAGAGGAACTGGTGAAGAGTTGAAGGGAAAGTTAACTGAAACTATTCCTGAGTCTTTATAATACACGGAACAGAGAGGTAGATAACGGAACAGGTCAAGAGTTGAAGGAAAAGTTCAGCGAAACTATTCCTGAGTCTTTATAATACACGGAACAGAGAGGTAGATAACGGAAGAGGTGAAGAGTTGAAGGAAAATTTAACTGAAACTATTCCTGAGTCTTTCTAATACACGGAACAGAGAGGTAGATAGAGGAACTGGTGAAGATTTGAAGGAAAACTAGTACTACAACTGACCAGTATATTCAAAAACAATTCAAGGCATATTTTATTCTGGATATGGGTTGTCAATACTACTTGCTTTCTACAACGGACGGAGATCAGAAAGATACAAAGAGATCAAATGCAATTGAAATGCAATTCGATAGAATTTTCATTGTTATTATTGTATGTCAAACCCAAGTGACTGGGAGTGTGATCAATCATGTGGAAACAAGCGGCTAAAGACTGCGGTAGCCAGTGTGCCGAAGGGACGTGTGACTAAGCTTCGAGTACAGATATTGAAAGCATTTACTGAGAAACCGCGTTGAGCAGCCCCCTACCAACAAGTCAGCTGACAATTGTTGTGGCTTCTTCGAAGCATTTTGTGCCGCACTCACCAAAGAAGTTGTCGTCGATGTTCTGATTTCACTTTTCTTTTGTGAGTCATTTCACGAGTAAGTACCCGTGATGTGATTTATTCCACATGTGAGTGACGTCGACACACACATGCCGGCGCACAACTGCAATTCGTGTCGAAAAATGTTGGCAGGAACAAAAAAGCAGCGAGCAAGAAAACAGAACGTGAAAAACTTAAAAGCGTAAAAAGTCGTCCCTGAAAAAATATCGATTTAAAATTAGGACTGAGTGCACGGCAACGTGTGAATTTGCCAACAGTTGACGACGTTCCCAATTTTCCGCTACGCTCTGCTGCGCTGTTGGCAACACTGTAATGCGCGCTAAGAAGACATTCACCTCAATTCCTTCAAATGCTGGCAAATTGGTATGTGACAGGCTTCCAAAACACTCGTAAACGCAAAAAAGCAATAATAATATAGCGAAATATGATATGAGGGCCCGTTATGGTATCCGCTTTTCTTGAAGTCCACCACTCTCTTCTACTCGTAACCAATTCAATGTAAATATTTCGACGAAATTGCCTTTTCCATATACTATGTACAAGACTAAACATCAATAATAATTAATGCTATAAGTCATTAGTGACAAGTCATTGATGATGTCATTGGTGATAAGTCATTAATGATAAGTCATTGGTGGTAAGTCATTGGTGATAAGTCATTGGTGATAAGTCATTGATGATAAGTCATTGATGATAAGTCATTGGTTATAAGTCATTAATAATAAGTCATTGTTGATAAGTCATTGGTGGTAAGTCATTGGTGATAAGTCATTAATAAGTCATTGGTGATAAGTCATTGGTGATAAGTCATTGGTGATAAGTCGTTGGTGATAAGTCATTGATGATAAGTCATTAATAAGTCATTGGTGATAAGTCATTGGTGATAAATCATTGGTGATAAGTCATTGGTGATAAGCCATTGGTGATAAGTCATTGGTGATAAGTCATTGGTGGTAAGTCATTGGTGATAAGTCGTTGGTGATAAGTCATTGATGATAAGTCATTAATAATAAATCATTGTTGATAAGTCATCAGTGATAAGTCATTAATAATAAATTATTGGTTATAAGTCATTAATAATAAGTCATTGTTGATAAGTCATTGGTGGTAAGTCATTGGTGATAAGTCATTAATGACAAGTAATTGGTGATTTCATTGGTGATAAGTCATTAGTGATAAGTCATTGGTGATAAATCATTGGTGATAAGTCATTGGTGATAAGTCAATAGTGACAAGTAATTGGTGATTTCATTGGTGATAAGTCATTAGTGATAAGTCATTGGTGGTAAGTCATTCGTGATAAGTCATTGGTGATAAGTCGTTGGTGATAAGTCATTGATGATAAGTCATTAATAAGTCATTGGTGATAAGTCATTGGTGATAAGCCATTGGTGATAAGCCATTGGTGGTAAGTCATTGGTGGTAAGTCATTGGTGATAAGTCATTGGTGATAAGTCATTGATGATAAGTCATTAATAATAAGTCATTGTTGATAAGTCATTAATTTGAAATTTGATTGCGATATCATCCAGAAAAGATTGAGATATAGAAAAAAGATTCTAGAGTCAAGAAGAGATTACTTGGAGGACACTTTATCCCACCACAACGAATAATAAACAGAATACTTTCCGTGCCTCCCTCCGCACCACCACGAGCCTCATGGCAAGCAGGCTTCTTCGTAACTGTATGAACCGTGCACAGGAATCCTCCGCTTCTTAGTTGCAACAAAAATATGCGAGCACCGGCATTGGATGTGAACAGAAAGCGGCAGACTCGTGAAAAGGAAATTTTTCGGAAACTGAGAGTGCAGTCTTGGAAATAGGACACAAGCATGGAGGGGCCACCGCTGACTAACCCCGGCACCATCCGCTTGAATGTGAGTAACAATGAAATTTTCCCGAAAAGCAAAGAAAAGCGGCGCAAAGAAAAACTGTGCAAAGGAAAGTGCAGTTCGCTACGAAATTTTCAAATGAGAAACTTTGAAATTTCTTCGTGCATTTCGTATGCAAAATAATGAATTAAATGCATTTACTTAAAACTGTATAAATAATAACGGAGAGATAAGAAGGCACACTCTTGCGCCACCATTGAACTGCAACAAAGAAAGCCATGCACGGTGCACAGCAACAGCAACAACAACAACAATAGCAACAACAGCTGCAAACAACAGCAACAGCAACAACAACAACAATAGCAACAACAGCTGCAACAACAGCAACAACAACAACAATAGCAACAACAGCTGCAACAACAACACCAGCAACAACAACAAAAGCACACAACAGAGCACCGCACCAACTCCCAATAGCGCATTATTCATAAAATTCAATAAGAAACCCATTTGCGCCAATATGAAGACATTAATCTAATCGCTAAACAGTGCGGCGAGGCAGAGTAATGTGGCATTAACAAAAGACCGGCCTATTTGCAACAACAAACAATAATCAACAACCAACAATCAATAAGCAACAACGTCTGCAGCCGACAACAGTTGGCGGAGCCGCAGCAGCACCCCAAGCCAAGCACACGAGCGCAGTGCAAAAAGAAGTGCACAAGACCAGAAGAAAAGCGGCCGCCGTGTGGCTCAGTCGAAGTCGTCAATAGACAGAGCCGCAACGTCCTGCGCCTCCCTCAATATTAGAGACAGGCGTTGCCAGATGAAGCGAGAAAGAAAGAGAGATTGAGATATAAAGTGGCAGAGCGGGAGATAGAGTGATATAGGAAAATATTAAGGGACAGAGAGAGATGATAGAAACAACAGAGACAGAGAGCAAGAGCGAAGAGGGAGGGAGAGAGAAAGAGATAGAGAGAGAGAGAGATAAGATAGGGAGAGAGAGATAAGAGAGGGAGGATACAGAGATAAGAGAGGGAGGATAGAGAGATAAGAGAAGGAGGAGAGAGAGAGAGAAGAGATAGAGAGATAGAGAGAGAGAGAAGAGATAGAGGAGAGACAGAGAAGAGAGGGAGGAGAGAGATAAGAGAGGGAGGATACAGAGATAAGAGAGGGAGGATAGAGAGATAAGATAAGGAGGAGAGAGAGAGAGAGAGAGAGAGAGAAGAGATAGAGAGATAGAGAGAGAGAGAGAAGAGATAGAGGAGAGACAGAGAAGAGAGGGAGGAGAGAGATAAGAGAGGGAGGAGAGAGATAAGAGAGGGAGAAGAGTAAAGACAGAAAAGAAAGAGTAAAGAAAGGAGATTAAATAGAGGAGAGAGAATGATAGTAAAGAGAAAATAGAGAGAGCAAGAAGAGAAGAAAAGAAAGAGAAGAGAAGAGAAGAGAGAGAAGAGAGAGAGAGAGGAGATAGAGGAGAGACAGAGGGAGGAGAGAGATAAGAGAGGGAGAAGAGTAAATAGAGAAAAGAAAGAGTAAAGAGAGGAGATTAAATAGAGGAGAGAGAATGATAATAAACAGAAAATAGAGAGAGCGAGAAGAGAAGAGAAGAAAGAGAAGAGAAGAGAGAGGAGAGAGAGGAGAGAGAGGAGAGAGAAGAGAGAGAAGAGAGAGAAGAGAGGAAAAAGAGAAGAGAAGATAAAAAGAGAAAAAGACAGAAAAGAAAGAGAAAAGAGAGAAGATAAGAGAGAAAAGTGAGGATATAGAAGAAAGGAGATAGAGAGGAGAGAGAGGAGAGAGGAGAGGGAGTAGAGAGGGAGTAGAGAGAGAGGACAGAGAGGAGAAATAGGAGAGATAAGATAGTTAAAGGAGGGAGAGAAGAGAGGAGGGAGAGAAAAGAAGAGGGAGAGAAGAGAGGAGGGATAGAAGAGAGGAGGGATAGAAGAGAGGGAGGGAGGATAGAGAAAATTGAGAGGAAAGAAAGAGAAAAGAGAGGAGAGAAAAAAGAGAGAAGATAGAGAGAAAAGAGAGGGAACGGAGAAGATAGAGAAAAGAAAGGTGAGAGATGCAGAGATAAGAGAGATTCATAACAGAAAGAGATATACAGAGAGCAGAGAGAAAAAAAGCGACAGAGAAAACGAGACCGAGGGAAAGAGACATAGATAGAAAAAGGCACGTAGATAGAGAAAGAGACATAGATAGAGAAAAAGACATAGATAGAGGAAGAGACATAGGTAGAGAAAGAGACATAGATAAAGAGACATAGATGGAGAAAGACACATAGATAGAGGAAAGAGACATAGATAGAGGAAGAGACATAGTTAGAGAAAGAGACATAGATAAAGAAAAAGACATAGATAGAGAAAAAGACGTAGATAGAGAAATACAGATTGATAGAGAAAGAGACATAAATAGAGAAAGGGACATGGGTAGAGAAAGAGACATAGATAAAGAGACATAAATAGAGAATTAGACATAGATAGAGAAAGAGAAAGAGACATAGATAGAGAAAAAGAGCAATCATAAATGACGCGCAGATTTTATTTAGAAGACATTCTTTCAGAATACTGGAGTATGCGTCCCTTACTTCGTATCACATAGTCCAATGTGTAATGTATCGCCTTAAATGAATCATCCAGAAGGTTATCTTAAGGTCACGTAACTAAGAAACAAAGTAATGAGATGGGAACTTTAAATATGGCGGAGACAAGCTTCAGTCGCAATGGTAAATTACGAAGAAGTTGGATCTGTCGGACACTGAACTGGTGAACACGGAATTGGGGAGCACGGAAGTGGGTGGTCTCTGAGTAATCATTGCGGTGAAGATATGGATTGCTAAAACAAACACTGTGGCAGCAAAGCGCAGACGTATTTCCACACTGCCTCTCATCACTATTGCCTGAATAGATTGGACGAAGGTGAACATTTTGTTATTGAATGCCGTCTGGCAACACTGGCTGCTGCCTGTTGCTGTTGGCAGAAGTGCGACCGGCCCCCACATCGATTAAACTGCACTCTACTCCTAGCGACGCCCGCCCGACCTCCCGTTTGCTGTCTTATCAGAGCGCCTGGCTGCGAAAATCTATTCAAAGTCTAAACTTCAAGTGCGGCAATAGAGAATGCACACGTATTTATGTGGATGTGTGTGAATGTGTGTGAATGTGTGTGAATGAGAGTGTGTGTTGAGTGCTGTTCTCACAACAACAATTTATTTATTATCTTATCGGTTGATTTGGTTCGAGACAAATGCTATACTTTGAATTTTTTCTGTTGGCTGGCATACCAGACCAAGCAGGCAGGCGGGCAGGCGGACGGGTGGACGGACGGATGGACACACACAGCCAGAGTCAAATACAATGGGTGAGTGAGTGGTCAGGCGAGCAGGGGGCGGTGCATGGGTAGCTTTGGGATGAATGCCGAAATAAAAAGGGAAAGTCGCACAATAACTGCGCGACGCTTGAGTATTCCAAATATATTCAAATCAAGATTTTCGTTTAAGCAGTTCACTGATTATAATTTATAATCTGTGCGCCCATACGTGTGGGAGCCCATGTGTATCAGGTGAGGGGGGGAAGTGTAACTGGAGTGCTAAAAAATCGTGATTATTTTCGAGCCATTGGCGAAAACCCAATTCGAAACACCGATATCAACTCATTACGCATGGTAGAAGGAATCTCAGAGCAACAACAGCGCCACTATCGCTAAATCAATATTCACTCATGAAACAGATCTTAACCTGCGAGAAGGGAACTATAATCACCGACCAATGCGAAGGAATCAAGCAGCGTCCCGGCTCCGAAAAGTGGAAATCAGTCTGATGCTGGAAAAAGCATAATTCCATTTGAAGGAAACACTTCGGATTCGACAAAATAGAATAAAGCCTCCAGATTATGTCGACTGACTCCCAATGCCGCAAATTGCAGCAACGAGCACTCCCGCTCAGCAATGCCTCTCCAGCACGACACTCACTTTGCTCGCGATAATCAATCAACACTTCAATCACTCAGCAGACTTTCAAATATTTCGCATATGAAAAATGTTCGGTTGCCAATGAAAGTTGGCTAGACCAGGAGAAATGCCTGTTGGCGCTGGAGTGTGCGGTAAGGAGTTAAGCCACACTGCGGGAACTTGTCAATCCCACAATAAGCATTTAAAGAATTGCGAGTATCCCAAAAATCGAAATTCTCCGTAGTGGAGAGGAGTTGCTGTCCCTTCTAATGGAAAATTTGGTACTGCGGGTAGAAGGCGGCCACGCATGCGCACTCTCGCATATTGCCCAAAATTTAGCACAATTAAACAAGCAGAAACTTGCGGAATGTCGCAGCCACTGAAATTTACGTTCGAAAGCGCATCTTTCAAATTTGATTTAGTGCTAAGCAACACTTTCTCAAATTCAGGTAATGACCAAAAATAAAAACGGACACGGACCAAACAAGAAAAGGAATGAATGCCGCCTGCAACTCCTACTGAAATCGCAAGCTGGCCCTGGTTGGCGCGCTGGAGCAACATTCTCCAAACACAAAACGAATGAAAGTGATGAATTGATGGACATAATGCTGTAACAACTGAAATGGACGCGGGAGAAAGATGCCAGCCGGCGAGCAGCGTAAACCTGTGCCACATTCGCAAACGGCGGCGGCAGTCAAATCTTTGAAATAGTCTCACGTCCGCTACGCTCAATGCAGCCAGGCAGTCCACTCCTGGTGCGTGCATAAGGGGCAATATACACAGCGAGCACGACAACACTCAACTCGGCAGCTCGAATCCGTTTGCCTGCGTTTCGCATGCAAATATGACGCGACCAGTGCTGCCAAATTCATAGACTTTATTTTTATCCAACGGGAACGGTTTTGGAACTAGATCAAATTTAGAACAATGCTACAGTGTCGGAACAATTCCTGAAACATTTTAGACAAGATTTAGTACAAGTTTATAACAAGTTTAGAACAAGTTTAGAACAAGTTTAGAACAAGTTTATAACAAGTTTAGAACAAGTTTATAACAAGTTTAGAACAAGTTTAGAACAAGTTTATAACAAGTTTAGAACAAGTTTATAACAAGTTTAGAAAAAGTTTAGTACATGTGTAGAACAAGTTTAGAACAAGTTTAGAACAAGTTAAGAACAAGTTTAGAAAAAGTTTATAACAAGTTTAGAACAAGTTTAGAACAAGTTAAGAACAAGTTTAGAACAAGTTTATAACAAGTTTGGAACAAGTTTATAACAAGTTTAGAAAAAGTTTAGTACATGTGTAGAACAAGTTTAGAACAAGTTTAGAACATGTACAAAACCAGTTTAGTAGCTGTTCAGAATAAGTTTAGAACCAGTTTACGACAAGTTTAGAACAAGTTTAGAACAGGTTTATAACAAGTTGAAAACTACTTTCGAAGTATTTTAGAACAAATTTTTTACAAGATTATAACAAGTTTAAAGTACGTTTAGAACAAGTTTAGAACAAGCTTAGAAAAAGTTTACAACAAGTTCATAATCAGTTTATAAAAAGTTTACAACAAGCTTAGTAACAGTTTAGAAATACTATTGAAGTATTTTAGAGCAACTTTAAAACAACTTTATAGCAAGATTAGAACACTCTTCGAACAAGTTTGGGTAAGTTTCGATCAAATGTAGAACAAGTTTAGTAGAGATTGGCATAAGTCAAGTTTTAAAATACGATTAGAGCATATTTAGAACATGTTTAGAACAATTTGAAAACAATTTTAGGACAATTTTAGAAAAATATCAAAACAATTTCAAAACAATTTTAGAACATTTTTAAAACATTTTTAAAACATTTTTAGAACAATTTTTTGAACAGTTTTTGAACAATTTTAGAGCACCTTCAAAAGAATTTTAGACCATTTTTGGAAGTTTTAAAACAATTTTAGAACAATGTTAGAATACTTTTAGAACAATTTCAAAACAATTTCAAACCAATTTAAGAACAATTTCAAAATAATTTTAGAACAATTTTAGAATAATTTTAGAACAATTTTAAAACAATTCTAGAAAATTTTCAAAACAATTTTAGAACAATTCCAAAACAATTTTAGTACAATTCTAGAAAAATGTCAAAACAATTCTAGAACACCTCAAAACAATTTTAGAACAATACCAAAACAATTTTCGTACAATTTTAGAACAATTTTAGAACAATTTTAAAACTATTCTAGAAAAATTTCGAAACAATTTTAGAACAATTTTAGAACAATTTTAAACGAATTCTAGAAAAATTTCAAAACAATTCTAGAACACCTTCAAAACATTTTTAGAACAATTTCAAAACAATTTAGGGACAATTTTAGAAAAATATCAAAACAATTTTAAAACAATTTTAGAACAATTTTAAAACATTTCTAGAATAATTTTAGGACACTTTTAGAATAATTTTAGAACACTTTTAGAACACTTTTAGAATAATTTTAGAGCAATTTTAGAACACTTTTAGAACACTTTTAAAATAATTTTAGAACACTTTTAGAACAATTTTGGAATTATTTCAGAAAAACTTTAGAAACATTTTAGAACAATTTTAGCACAAACTTTAAGGAAACACTTTTGTGAAATTAACATTTGTCAGCTGTTTTTCTTTTGTTCTATTTTGAATAAAAAATATCGGGAAATTTACCTCGCATACCCATTGTTAGAATAAGGGCGGTTATGAATGTTCGCCACGACAAAGAAGAGTGTTTTTATTTGAACACAGCGGGAAGAATTTATTCGATTAAGTTTGTTAGAGTAATCGAAATGCTGCCGCGATGCTTGTTGGCATCACCGAAGTGTATATCAGGGTCGAGGAGAAGCTGCAGTGACGGCAGGAGCAAAAACAAGCGCCACATTGTGTGGCGAAAATGTCGCTGCACTTTGGATGCGGGCATAACAAACTCACAACAACAACAACAACAACAACAACCACAATAACAACAAAGGCAATGGCAACAACAACAAGGACAACAACAGCAGACATTTCTGCAATTTAATTTATGAATTTTTCTATGAAACGCGAGGGCGTATCGCCTTGTGCCAGAAGAAGCAGAGGAAATATCGCAACAGCCGCTCTGAGCAAGTGTCCGAAACGGCTGATGGCGAGCGGGGAGGGTGGAGGAGGGGTCAGATGTGGATGGTTGGATGGTTGGTAAGTTTGTATGCCTGTCGGACTGACAGCGATTTTTCAAGACATTGTTTTATAAAATATGTAAGTGCAAGCGCCAAGCGACAGTTATGGATCCTCCTATTTCGAATAGTGGCGATCACCGTAGCCGATCATCATCTACATACACTCACACGCACACACACACACATACACTCCGTCTCAGACGTATGCGCACACATTCAAACGAAAGGTATGCCCGAGTATGGTGGTATGCTCACAACAATCACCACCAATGCGCCAATCATGCAACATGCATAACAATTTCCCTCCTGCTTAGACAGCTCGAAAGGTGGATATTCGCTTAAGAAAAATGTATCTCATTGGCTGGGTCCATATGCACAGGACTGATGGCAACACTAAAGGGAGTGTGCTTCCTTGTGGCAAAGGGGCAGTCAAGAAGTCGGAGGTATAAGCAACTCGGCGGAGAGTATCAACACAATCACTCCGTCCATAGTTTCGTCCTTCAGTGAATAGCGACATCTTTGCCAAGGAAACTATTCAGGGAATTGATCATTCTGAGTTAGGATGCAATCCCTCCATAGTTTCGTCCTTCAGTGAATAGCGACATCTTTGCCAAGGAAACTATTCAGGGAATTGGTCTTTCTGAGTTAGGATGCAATCCCTCCATAGTTTCGTCCTTCAGTGAATAGCGACATCTTTGCCAAGGAAACTATTCAGGGAATTGGTCTTTCTGAGTTAGGATGCAATCCCTCCATAGTTTCGTCTTTCACAGTGAATAGCGACATCTTTGCCAAGGAAACTATTCAGGGAATTGCTCGCAATCGATCTTCCAAACCGCAATTATTGAGATATTTGAAGCATGCTGGAAAAGGAAGTCCCCAAAATTTTACGAAACACACATTTTGTCTGAATCTTTCGACCTACGCGCATGGCAGACCTTCAAAGTGCATACAGGCACCTCCCCCCCCCCCCATACATAGTTGAAGCTCAGTGCTCCGCCACTCTAAATCGCGCGATGGCATTGCTATCACCCTGGTATGCTGAGCAGCCCGGAGCACAGCAGTCGGGCATGTGGCAGGCTCATTCTTCAAAATTTGTTATCGGATCGATCGCGGTCGCGTATGTGGACAGTGCTCAGCGATCTCGGCCATTTATTTGCCAGGCTCTCAGCTGAAGCGGCGACTGCGGCTGGGACGGGGACGCGCACAAAGCCAGGGACAGGTACTTGAGCTCACCAGTGAAGAGTGTACAGCGCCTGAATGCAAGCAGACGCTCTTGGCGGTGTCGTTGCTTTGGTTGGCTTGGTGTGTAGCTGTGAGCAGGCAAAATCGTACCAGTTTAATTGCATATAAATTTAAACGTGATCCTATGCTAATTTAAGCTTACTTGGCCAGGATTGGCTTCGCTTGGCCAGCCACATCAGCGATGGCGTGCATTTAATTATGGACATGGCGGTGGTCAGAGTCGCTGTGGTACTCCAAGAAATGCTGGTAAACACGTTGATTACACAAAATGATGCGATGTGAGTGGCAAATATGTGGCTGAGCAGGCTGTGCTTCAATTGAGAGATGGCTAATTGTGACGCTAAGGTAGGCAAATCAAGAGCAAGCAGCGATGCATCAGTTTACAGCGGGTGGGTGGGTTATCAGAGGCTTGAGGGGAACAGTTTGCGTATACGAATACGTGTCGTTAACATCAGCAGTCAGTAGTAAAGAGGAGGTGGCTCAGCTGTAGGTAGGGTAAGTAGGTTATATAGCTGTCCTAAGACTCAGTTAGGCCTGTTCAAGGCCCATTGTGGCCACTAGAGCTTTTTTCCCCACACCTCCGGATCCGCCTGTAGTCCAGCTGCTGGTTGGGAACCAATCCGAACTCGTTAAAAATAACGACTGCGATTTCACCATAAGCTAAATTTAAAGCTTCGAGGCGAGCGAATCGGACATGCAGGAGCACTGGAGCTCCAGTTTCGTATCGACTGTCGACTTTTTCAGCCTGTAGTAGCCAAGGCTCTGACGATCTTTTTGTTCAATTGATTCCATATTTTGTCTTCGTATGCTTTTTCATGTCCCTTTCTAACGATCTCATTCAACCCTCTTAGAATACCAGGCATTCGTCCAAGACTTCTTTCCAGAAGTTAAATGTTGATGACCATGGCGAATAAATCTCCACCCGTTGGAAGCTACTCATAACACTTGGATTTGTGCATGGAAAAATTTGGCAGAGCAACAAGAGTGGGCTTGATAACAAGTCACGTTTGCAAAGAAGTCACAATATGGGAAGATTAGATTACGTTAAAAGGGCAGTCTCGGGGTTGCCTCGGAGCAGTCTCGGGGCAGTCTCGGAGCAGTCTCAGACCAGCCTCGGAGCAGTCTCGGGGTTGCCTCGGAGCAGTCGGAGGCCAGCCTCGGAGCAGTCGGAGGCCAGCCTCGGAGCAGTCTCAGGCCAGCCTCGGAGCAGTCTCGGGGCAGCCTCCGAGCAGTCTCGGGGTTGCCTCGGAGCAGTCTCAGGCCAGCCTCGGAGCAGTCTCGGGGCAGCCTCCGAGCAGTCTCGGGGTAGCCTCGTCACACTTAGACCAGTAAGTTTCGCCAAATCTTTCCTCAATCATTCGGAAGGGATCGATGCGTATGCCACTCCCAAAACATTTCCATGGAACTTTACGATGATTTGATAAAATTCAGGC
The DNA here is from genome assembly GCA_920105625.2 of Clusia tigrina. Classification (NCBI taxonomy): domain Eukaryota; kingdom Metazoa; phylum Arthropoda; class Insecta; order Diptera; family Clusiidae; genus Clusia; species Clusia tigrina. The sequence continues at coordinate 6,298,341 of OV050032.1, read as the reverse complement.
GTAGTTACGAGGGTGGCTTTCTTATAAACTAACTTTGTTGAAATTCAGGCTTAGTTACGAGGGATGCTTTCTTATAGAAACATTCTGCATAACAAACAAGTGAGGAAGATTCCCTTTCAGAAGGATGTAGAGAAGGTAAGGAGAAAACAAATGTTCTGGAAATGTTCAGTCAGAGTCTGAATTGCTGGATTCAGAAGGATGGCACCTGGAACAGGATACTACAGAAGACAAGACCGGAATTTATGTGTAGTCAGTTCTTCGTGGGAGCCACAGAGACAGTTGGCAATAATGACAACGATGCTGATTGGTGCTGATAAGAGAGCAACTGCTGCTGATAACGCAATTAGTGAGAAACGGAAGAGGTGGTTGTGCCGTAACAAGCGTAGAGAGACAGACAGAGAGCGTTTTACAATTGGTCACTTACGTAGTCAAGCACGTCTGTGTGTAAGTATGTGTGTATGTGTGCATATGTGTGCATATGTGTCTCTGTGCCTCTGTGTGTGTGAGTGTACAACATTAACCGCAAATTTAGCATTTTATCAAATGTTTTTTTGCTCACATTATTTCTCTCTGCAAAAATGAAATAAAGAAAACTTTCGCTTGGCTGCGAAAAAGCATTTTCCCATGGCGCGGCGCGCAATTTTCACTGAATTTATGAATGAAAATTCTTCTGCGCAGGCGCAGGCACGAGTGCGTTTCTCAACCGCAGGCACGGCCATCGCTGTAAGTCAATAAATGATGACGGGCCAAGCACACCCGAAGAGTACGCGTTGGCGAGTGCGAACGGTGCTTGGCTGGCGGCGGGTTGCGTGGGAATTTCAGCGGGCACTTTCAATTGGGTGGGTATGGTGGTGTGCGTGTGTGTGTGTGTGTCCGTGGGGACATGCTGCAGGCAAAGGTCAGAAGCATTTCTACAAACTATGCGCACTTTTACTTTCAACATGAACCGCTGCACCGTGCTTTCCATCAGAGTTGTCGCTGGCCAAATGCACAAAACGTGCCACTCTACGAAACTGCTTAAGCAGTGAGCCGCGGCGCCCGATCACTTCTACGACACCTCCTCCTCGAGTAATTTCAGCCAGAATATGAACTAAGGAAGGGCCCAACACCGTGACTGACCTGGTTGTGTCTATGCTGACAGGTGGAAGGGTTAACTTTAATGCACTTCTAGCGCGCTGGGTGTCCACACCATATTTTACCAGTGTACACACCCGCCCTTCTTAGGTCGCATTGTATAACACCCTTTAATAAATCTTATCTACCCACCCTTCTGATGATAATTTTATGCGATTAGGTGATAATCACACATTATAAAAGTTCGGCAGTAAAACAATGCAAAAATATGCTCACCTTCGTTTTATTGGATGCAGGAAAATCTGCAAAGAAAACAACAACAACAAATTATTAATAAAATTGCAACAAAAGAACTCCAAAGAAACGAACTTATAAAATCTAAGAGAAAGTATAATATCAATAATATAATACCCAACAGGAATCGTGGCTATTCTTGACCTCAGTCACTTCCTGACTGACTAATTCACAGCATTGATAACAAGCCAAGTTCCGACCCTTGCATCTCAATGTCTACATGAAACTTAGCACTGCTTGATTGTAAGACACCGCCACATTGCTATGTAAGCCAAATCGGACCAACAACACGCCCAGCTCCCGTATATGCAACTCACATAAAATCAATGTAGCAGCTTCGTTCAATTTGATGATGTACTCGTATTGGGAGTAAGGAAAATTTGAGCCTCAACCAACTTCGTGTAAAATGTGGGCGGTAAATATAGAATAACACGCCCACCATTCAAACATATACATATATTAAATGCCATACCAGATTTTTGGAAGCCTTCAATAACCAACTTAAAGCCAAATGCCGTAAATGAGAGGGATCTGGCAAAGAACAAGCCCACCTCCCCCAATAACCCCATCTTAGATATTATATTATAATGGTATTGATATTAGTATATATACAGAATTGATATTATGTATAATGATAAGAAAATAGGTGACTAAGGAGTTTTAGCGTTCCTAAAAGACCACGCCTACAATTCACTCATATACTCGTACATATGTAACTGATGTTGTAAATAAGATTCACCAAAGGAAATTTCACATAAAGGGCTCCCAGAAACCCCGTAAAATACTAAATAAAAGACCAAACTCCAGAGCCACGCCCACAAATTAACCTATATATAGGCATAACTTGAAATCCCTACAAGTTTCATCAACACAATTTGCATAATGAAGAAGAATTGGAGAGCAAACTGAACATTAAATGTGGAAGTAGAAATATGTCAACAACCACGCCTCCCTTCAAGAACAGTGCGTACCCGTAGGGTTATTAAGTAATAAGTTAGAGCGATTCAATTTAACTCCCTCACCTCTTGAAGAGCTCTCACAGCTCTTTAAAGCTCTCATCCGTAAATGCTTTCGTACTCTTTCTGCTCCTGTCTCAAAGTCATCAACAATGTCTTTCACATACGAGCACTCGACTCCGATGAAACAGGGCGGGTTTGTCAGAAAAGAAACGAAAAATGATATTAGAAAACGGCGCGTCCACACTAGATTGATGAATCCAAACGAAACCAGTTTTGACACTCTTCGTGAGTGTATACGATTGTGGGAGAGAGATAGTTTCATAAAAAATTGAGTCTTACCTTCGCTGTCTCACGGAGTAACTCTCAGTACAGAAGTAGATAGATAGAAGTGGAGCAGACCGGCGGAGAGCCTGGTACTGAAAAAATGCAGTACCTTCGGGGTCTTACGGAGTAATTCTCAGTACAGAAGTAGATAGATAAAAGTGAAGCAGGCCGGTGGAGAGACTGGTACTGAAAAAATGCAGTACCTTCGCTGTCTTACGGAGTAATTCTCAGTATAGAAGTAGATAGATAGAAGTGAAGCAGACCGGTAGAGATCGTGGTACTGAAAAAATTCAGTACCTTCGCAGTCTTCCGGAGTAACTCTCAGTACAGAAGTAGATAGATAGAAGTGGAGCAGGCCGGTGGAGAGCCTGGTACTGAAAAAATGCAGTAGCTTCGCAGTCTTACGGAGTAATTCTCAGTACAGAAGTAGATAGATAGAAGTGGAGCAGACCGGCGGAGAGCCTGGTACTGAAAAAATGCAGTAGCTTCACAGTTTTACGAAGTAATTCTCAGTTCATAGGAGAAACCATGTCAGCACGTGTATCACGGATTAGTCCCGTGTGAATACGCTACGTGAACTGAAACTGTTTTCGATCTCAGACTGGACAGCGGATTGCTTGACTCTACGAATTGTTCAGTCCTGCGATCACAAAAAATCAACCATCAAAACGTAGCAATAACTTGGGTTGTTTTAATAGCGTCTTCCAATGCAACTCCTCTTCAACTTGCACTCGATTAAGCCACTCACTCATAAAAAAAGGAAACTAATCAACTGATTTTTATAGTGGGGAAAGTTCCCATCTCAGCTATAAATAAAATGAAGTTTTCCTTCCTATGTTTAACTGCCGCGACAGATGCTGGGACACTGTTTATGGTCCCAGTTGAAGTGACATCTAGAAAGCATAATTAATAAAGCAGATAACGATAACGCATGAACCAGGAAAAACCAATGCAATTAAATCGTGCGGTGGCGGGGATTACGTAGAAAACATAACTTTGTAGAAGACATTACTTTGCAGAAGACATTACTTTGTAGAAGACATTACTTTGTAGAAGAGATTACTTTGTAGGAGACATTACTTTGTAGAAGACATTACTTTGTAGAAGACATTACTTTGTAGAAGACATTACTTTGTAGGAGATTTTACTGTTTCTTTTCTGATGCGCCCGAGCTGCAAGTGGCACTCTAGCCCGGCGGATTCAAAAGACAACTCCAATTCATTGAAAGAAATCCCTTCACAGCAATTCAAAGTCCAACACCAAAATACACCGAAACCATTCCCGAGCATGTGGTGGCGGTGGTGTGCCAACATTGAAAATGGCATGAACTGCGACGCGGGCAACTAACAACCGGCAACTGGCAACCGGGAAAACACGCATAATAAATACTCATGAAATATCTATCCAAATGGGAAGGAATTTGTGTGAAGTCTGTTTTTAGTGTTCGGTTTTTTCTTCTGCTCGATTCTTGTGCTTCTTTCAATATGGTTAATCTGTTCAGTACCACAGACGAGCGGCAGAACTCGCCTGGGGAAGTGTTTGTTGCCATGATTGTTGTTATTGTGGCCGTTGCAGTTGGCGTGGATATGGTCGCTTTTGGTAAGGATCATGGCAGATAGTGTGACTTGCCTTGGAAGTTGGGGTATTTGGTATGGAACCATTTTTTCAATGCCTCGAAGTGCGCTATTTTAAGAAAAATATATTTTCGTTTCTTTTTTCAATTCTCAGCAATTGCAGCAGCGCGCAACAGGAAAAGTGAATCTGTTGAGAATGTCAACTCTTCGTTAGCGGCTGCTGCCAGACTAATTCTAAATTCATTCGGTGTAACTGAAAATATGCAGCGAAGGGAAGCGCCGTCAAAGAGACCCGCAGAAATAGTACAGAAAAAGGCAATTGAATGGATTTGGTGTGAGTTTTCTTTGAAATCAAATCAAATTGAGGCAATGGAGGGGGGAGTCAAGTTCGCACACTCTTTAAGAAGTAAAGGGAAGTAAGAACTCCACAACCGAAAAACTCCGTTTTCCAGAACAACGTACGCAAACTCACCATATCACTGAAATCGTACGATTACGAAAGCCATGGAAGCTTGTGGAAACATGCCCTGGATTCATCTCTTCGGGTTTGGGTGATTTCCGCCAATAGCGTTGATTGAACCTTCAAATTCGATCCATGAATCTTCCATAGCCTACTGCAGTTTGCTTCAGGGTGCCATTCAAGCACAATTGGCCTTTCAGTCTTTAGCTGATTCAGATTTCGAGACAGAAACAGCAACAGAAATGGAATACAGTGCATTTGCAACTAAAATTAGAAAAGTTAACGACAGAAAATTGGCATTTACCGACAGAACAGAAACTACTTCCACTCCTACAAACAAGAAAGCATACGAAACTACACGCAATTGGCAGAAACAGCAACAGAAACAGAATAAAGTGCATTTGCAACTGAAACTACAAAATTTAACGACAGAAAATTAGCGTGTACCGACAGAACAGAAATCACTACCACTCCTACAAGCAAGAAAACGAAACTACACGCAATCTGCACCAAAAAGAATTCACAGATAAGAAATTAACACAATCTGGAAGACCAGAGTCGTGTCTGGAACAGAACCGATTCATTGCCAGTTACAAAAAACGAAACTGATTGTTGGATAATGACCTAAAATGCCAGCCTCTGTTAGTTATCTTGGTTGATTTTGTTCTAAATATTAGTATACCGAGATCATAAGAAACCCGGATTCATAAGAAACCCCCTCAAACACATTCTCTTTTGTGATAGGTAATGTAATGTAATGTTAAGGGTTGGTCCGTCGCCCGTAGGCACTGCGACCACAGAGATCTATTGTGCCAGCCCATTCATTCAGTGAGTGATTACTGTGCTCAGGAATTGAATAAGACCAGTCTGCGATACTTGCATCAGGTTGTCATCTCCGAGAAAATGTTTGCCGAGGTGCCTTACTCTGGTTCGTGCAAGGGCCGGTCAACTGACGATGAAATGCCCCATAGACTCATCGTCTTTCAGGCAAAATCTACACAATTTAGTGTCAGCGAGGCCCATTCTGTGCAGGTGCTCTGTGCAGGTGCTCTTTGTAGAGAAAGTGGCCCGTCAATGCACCTCACAGTATCCTCAGTTGATTTCTTCTCAGTGATAGATATATTAGATAGATATATTTAAGGGTGTTATACACTGCGACCAGAAAAATCTGTTGTGATGCCCCTATTTATTTCTTCTCAGTGATAGGGCCAATTTAGCCTTTTCTGCGTCGAGTGCCTCAGACCCTCTACGCTGTTCCAGTACTGATTTTTCCGCTGCGTCGTAAAGTTTTTTAGATCCAGCTTCAGACCATGCTTATTGAATCCGAACATTGGACAAGGTTCTATGTAGGGGTTGTCTGCCCCTGCTTTAGCCCGTATGTCCTGCTGCTTTGTTGCCTGCGTGTTCCTCATGGCCTGGAACCCACACCAGAGAAAGTCTGTTGTATGTCGCCAGTCTGTTGAGTGCACAGTGGCACTCCCGAAGAGTATTTGTTGAGTGCTCTTAAGGCAGCCTGACTATCTGAGAGTATTTGTGAGATAGGTGCTTGATATCTACAAACGAAACTCTCCCTGCCATCCAGGTGCGGCTCTTTTGCGTGGGCCTTGGACCCCTCTCTTGTACATGTCATGCATGGTACCATATACAGATCTTTGTTAGAAGCATCTGTTGAATATGTGGGCGGGGAGTATCAGCGTCTCCCATTACGCTTCAAGTGGCTGTCTAGGACACAGATAATCGCCTGGTAGCTCTCCTCCTCCTATAAAAGCAATGAACGAACGAGAAATTGATACAAAAACCGAATTGAAATGAAAGAAAAGTTGCAGTTGAGAAATGGGGGGGGAGATAGAATAAACATTTTATTTGATTTCAACTTGTACGAATTTTTGTCCCCTCTGGAGCTCATCAACAGTTCAGACTATAGCGATGTTATTAATGATTGACAAGTCGACGGCGTCGCCGGCGTTTCTTTTGACGAGAACTGATGTGGCGATTTAGAAAGATCACGCAGCGCCTTTGCTCTTCTTGGCATCTCATTTGCTGCTGAAGGGCCAGCCTCTCGTAAGGGCGTCTGGCCACCGCCGACATGCTGTTCCAAAACTTTTGTCCAACCCGCAACAGACAATGCAGTGGTATGTTGCGGCCATCGACAACAAGTTGCAAGTCGGCCAGGAAGTTGACCAACGGATTGACCGAGACAACCGAATGCGTCTGTATCCGGCGTCGAATCAGCCGCGCCAGTCGAATAGGACAGCGCCGATGCCGGGCCGGATGCAGCAGGCAATGGATACACTTGAAAAGATAGATAAAAATGTCTTCCATCTTTCTATCTGTAGAAGAGAGCTGCAAATAGAAGGGATTGAAGAGAGCGTCAAACGGCAATTGCCAGAAAGAGAGATGCCAGAGCATAAATTCAAAGCTTACCGTGAAACAAAAATCGTGAGAATTTGAATTTTAAATATTTATATCGAAATAAAATATTTAACGATAAATATTTTTTTTTCTTATGCAGGAAGGAAAATTGTTGAAATGAGAATGACAACTGAAAACATTTGAAACACTGTGAATAAAATCCTAACCTGCTTTAATTTCAAATATGTCACGAAATGGAGTAACTTACTAAGTAAAGTGGCGGCAGAAGAGAAGTGAAGACGGAATAGCAATAGGCAGATATTGGATCTGGAGATTGGTAGATCAATTAATTCTTGCTCAGAGTCAGGTTAGGTCAAGCCTCTGCGTAGCTGGGCCCTCGAACACTTTGTCCCTCTGTTGTACTTGAGTACAGATGACATGTTAGTGTCGAACCCTCACGGCAGACTTCAGCTTCACCACATCGCATCCCATACTAAACGTGGCTAACCAATATGATGATGGGTCCGAACAGGGCACGAACGAACTCTTAAGAGGTGAGCGGACAGTTTCATGCGGCGAAAAGGTGGAGGACATTGACACGCTCCTTATCATACCCAGGACTTCTCCAGCAATGGTGTGCGGTGGGATACACCCAACATGCATGGATTCCCCATCCACCGATAGTGCAGTAAGCACAGCATAACATGGAAGTCCGTATCGTCTGTAGTTTGGCAACGCTTCAACTGGCAGTTGTGGCCCCACTTCAGACCGAACGTATCCTCGTGAATAAACAAGTTATATGTGAAAAGGGGCGTGACCAATCATAAACCTATTTAATACTCAACAGGGAAGGAACAAAATTCCGAATACGAGTAGATTAGATTAGATTTATTTAAGGGTGTTATACACTGCGACCTGAAAGATCTATTGTGATGCCCCTATTTATTTGAAAGATGAGGATAGTCTCATCCACAGTTCTTCTGTCAGGTTCATATATTTCCGAGGACTCAAATTGAGGGATCTTGCTCGTATCTAAGATATATTCTCCCAAACACCTGAGTCTTTTGTGTGCCAATGGTTCGCAATCTGTGATCGGGTGCAGCGAGGTTTCGTCACTTTCTCCGCAGAATCGGCAGATGGCATCTGAAGATATACATATTTATCGGCTGATTTGTACAAACAAACTCGGCAGATTATGGACGGGACTCACATGGGTGCATATGACTTTGTAGAGAGAGCAACCGTACGGGGGCTCGAGAAGTCTTGTTGTAGTCCACAAAGGTAACCAGGATATAAATGCCTGGCAACCAGGGTCAATGGGCGTGTGTGTTATGATTCATTTAAGAATACGGAGAAGTTTCTGTTTGCTTTTTTGGGCTGGGGATCAATAGAAGCAGCAATTTTAGCCCAGCAGGAACTCTCCGGCAGACATTTTCGACCTCCACGTGAATTGTGAACCCAGTGCAAGTGAAATAATGCCAAAAGTCAAGTTAGTTGTTGGCCCCAATACTAGCCCAGCGCCGCAGCAACAGTCATAGCAGCAACTACCACAACAACAATAGCAACTACAACAGCACCAGCTACAAATGCAATTGTTTTGCAATGTGCCACAACAACAAGAAATGTTGTGCCTATTTTTGACATATTTTACACAATTTTTTTTATTAATTTTCATTTTATTTTCAAAGTTACGATTTGAGGCCCAACACAACGGCACAACAAAAGCGCAGCAAGCAGAAAAATTCCTTGCAGCTTGCAACGAGAGCGTCACAGCGAAAAAGCCATGCCACCAACTACACAAACAAACTAAAAGGGAAACTAGTCAAAATGATATCAGTCGGTCGAGCCGACTGAAGCAAATGCGCTACACGGGTCTGTGTTAAAGTGGCTTAAATATTGCCACGCCTTTTTAGCAGTCACCAACAACTCCCCCACATCCTTCAAAACAATTGAGAATGATGATCGAATACAACAAATTTCGAACTTTGCAAGTGAACAAAGCACTCAATTTCGAACATCAATTGCGAACATCAGTTGCGAACATCAGTTGCGAACATCAGTTGCGAACATCAGTTGCGAACATCAGTTGCGAACATCAATTGCGAACATCAGTTGCGAACATCAGTTGCGAAGGAAAAACTTTGAAAAAGAAGTTTCCAATATTACATTCTTCGAACACAACAAGTTTCGAACAATACAAGTTTCGAACGAACTAAATTTCGAACAATACAAATTGCGAACAATACAACTTTCAAACAATACAAATTGCGAACTTTGCTAATTTCCGAAAATTACAGCTTTCAAATATTACAACTTTCGAACATTACAAATTTCGAACATTACAAATATCGAACATTACAAGTATCGAACAATACAGCTTTCGAACAGAACAACTTTCGAATATTAAAACTTTTGAACAATTCAAGTTTCGAACATTACAACTTTCGAACATTACAACTTTCGAACAATACAACTTTCCTACATTACAACTTTCGAACAATACAAATTGCGAACTTTGCTAATTTCCGAATATTAGAAGATTCTAACATTACAACTTTCGAACATTACAACTTTCGAACATTACAAATATCGAACAATGCAAATTTCGAATATTACAACTTTCGAACATTACAAATATCGAACAATGCAAATTTCGAACTTTGCTAATTTCCGAACATTATATCGTTCGAACAATACAAACTTCGAACATTACTGATTTCTGAATATTACAAATTTCAAACTTTACAAATTTTGAATACAACTTTCGAAAATTACAAATTTCGAACATTACAAATATCGAACAATTCTACTTTGGAACAGTTCAAGTTTCGAACAATACAACTGTCGAGCAATACAGCTTTCGAACAGTACAACATTCGAGCACCACTAATTTCTGAATATTACAACTTTTGAACAATACAAATTTCGAACATTACAAATTTCGAACATTACAACTTTCGTACAATACAAACTTCGAACATTACAAATATCGAACACTACAACTTTCGAACATTACAACTTTCGAACTTTACAACTTTCGAACACTCGAAGTTTCGAACATTACAACTTTCGAACATGCTACGAATACATTGCGAACTTTTAACATAAAAAATTGTATAATGTTATATAATGAATGGCTTAAAATGGGCGTGTCTAGTCTACCATCCCATCTGCACCATAACTTGAATCAATTCTTTTCTTGCACCTACAAATCTACTTTCAAAATTACTTGATAGCCCCTTCGAATTCATGTCGAATTGCATATAAAAGTGGGCGTATCTCCTGTCCGATGTAAAATATCAGTCTCGTGTAGTTCTTGGGATATTTTTTGCACAAGAGAAAAGTGACAGACATGGTTAAATGGACGGGAAAAATTATCCTGATCAACTTTATACATAGATACACCCCTGATTGCCACACCTTTCTTAGGGTGCTCCAACATTGCCCACATCTGCTAACCCCAAAGAGTAGAGCACGAAAAGCAGGCGGAGCTGGAGAGAGGGCAGTAAAATGCAAGTGTCGCTTGAGGTGCGTTTTGGAGCGACTTGTTGTGAAAAGGGGACTTCGTATTATAGGCTGCTGTTAGTGGTGGTGTTGGTGTTGTTGTTGTTGGTGTTGTTGGTGTTGTTGGTGTTGTTGTTGTTGTTGTCAGTATTTGCCACATGCAAACACCAGGCAGACAGACAAATGTAACCAAACAACATTCCACTTGGGTGCTGGGCTACGGTACAGGTCCGTATGGATGTGCGGATGTGTGGATGTGTGGCAGCATGTGTATCTGATGTGAGCGTGTATTGGGTTATATGTGGCTGTGTGTGTATTAATGGCAGTCATTACGCTGTTCTCGTTTCCTTCAAGTACTCGTACTTTACAATCGTGTGCAGAAATTGCTTTGTGCTCTACAAGTGCGTCGAAATGACCAGCGCCAGGCCGTTGTATGGAGCTGCCGTTCAGCGTGGCCCAGGTAAGCGGCGACATTTGTGCATCCAACCTACTAAACAAGGCTGGGTAATTCGATAAGTCGATATACACGCAATTTTTTGCAAGGTACTTTACTTTAAAATGCCTCAAAAGGCCGACATTAGATTGGGTTGTATTATGTATGCGTGTATGTACATATGTATGTATGTATGCGTGTATGTATGTATGGATGTGAATGCAAGAAGATACATAAACTAGGTCAGCTTAAGTTCGATTATGTCAGATCCGGTGTCGGTCCTAGTAGCACTAGCAACTCGCTTTGATCAGTCCAAAGGGCCCCATCTATTTCATGAACCACTTTTCACTTAGCAATTTTGCACTTTCCCATTGCTAAGTGTTCCTTCACTTCGCCAGTGCACTACTTCCTCAGATATTCGAAGCCGCGACCTCCCATCCGCAGGACTGGCATCTTTATCACTGTATCCCGAGGTCGAGATCACACCGTCTCTGAAGGTAAACGTGGACACCTTTGGGAAATGTGAATCGTCCAATTGTACGCAAGCATTGTTCATCGAATCCTGTGACAGCTGCACCAGAGTAGCGTATAACGCCCAGTCACAGAGCGCCTCATGAAAACAAAAACAAATTGTGGAGTAACTGGACGCACATTCCTTATCACTGCACTATATAAATTTTGTCAAGGGTAGAAAGGCCGCCCTGAATTGCCCATTGCGGCTTACTCGACCGAAACTAACTTCCCTAACCCGGTCCCTGTTTATTTGCATTTTAAGTAATCTGTTTAACATGTTCTTTTCAACTTCATTGCAAGTTTACTCGCAACAAAATAATGACATTTCAACACCTGGTCACCCTAATGCTTACAACACTTACGGCTCAGACACATTCAGTTTTTACTACGAACATTTATTTGGCACGCAATTTTGCAATGTAAACGCATTTTAATGCATTTTACAGCGTCTCCATTTCAGTGCCCGCCCCTGCGGCCTCCCCTCGAGCAACTGCCGCACACTCTTAGCAAGCAATTATAATTTGAAGCTATTTTTATTGCCTGACGTCGCAGCCAGACAACGTCACAAACGCGTACACGCCAATCTGCTCACATGTATGTGTGTGTAAATGTGTGCGCATGGGGAAAAAATCCAAAGTTTTTCTAAAAATAGTTAAGTGAGTGTACTAAATAAGGTGTATAGCGGTTGTTTTCTTCTGTAATTAGGAGGAGTCTTTTTCAGGCGTACGTCCGCCTATCCTCCAGTCTGCTGTGTGGCTGCCGGTCTGTCAGTTTGTGTATCTGCCCGTGTCAATAAGAAACTTGTATGAGTATGTGTAAGAATCCTCATTTTTTCAAACTACTCACACACCCAGTCGGAAATGGATGCGAGAGGATTCATGTCTTGACAGTCAAATTTGTGCCACTCACTTTCTGAACTGTCGTACGCCCAAAAAATGCAGGTGCGGTCAAGTTTGTAATGTTATCCCCAACCTCAAGCCTACTCATAACCTCATCTTTAATCTCACCCACAATCCTACCGTTGACCTTACCATTTACCTTAGCTTTGCCCTTAAGTTTAACATTAACTTACTCATAAACTTACTGTAGATCTTATACTCAACCTTAGCCTTAACCTGAACATTACTCTCAAACACACCCTTAAACGTGATCTTAACATTAGCTTCACCACACACTTAACCATACCCATAACCATACAATTAACCTTACCCGTAACCTTACCCATAACCTTACCATTAACCTTACCCGTAACCTTACCCATAACCTTGCCCTTAACCACGCCCATAACCTTACCCATAACCTTACCATTTACCATACCTATAACCTTACCCTTAACCTTGCCCATAACCTTACCCTTAACCTTACCCGTACCCTTGCCCGTAACCTTACCCTTAACCATACCCATAACCTTACACTTAACATACCCATAACCTTAACCGTAACCTCACCTTTAACCTTACCATTACTCTTAGCCTCACTCTTAACTCAACTCCTAAACGTACCCTTAAGCGTAGCCTTAATCATACTCTTAATCTTAATGTTCACCCTAACCCTTAACCATAACCTTGCCATTAACCTTATCATTACACATAAACTTATTCTTAATCATATCCTTAACTTTAATCCTATTCTCAACCCTACTCTTTATCTAACTCTTAACCTTATCCTTAATCATACGCTTAATCTTAATGTTCACCCTTACCCTTAACCATAACCTTGCCCTTAACCTTATCATTACACATAAACTTATTCTTAATCATATCCTTAACTTTAATCCTATTCTCAGCCCTACTCTTTATCTAACTCTTAAGCTTATCCTTTATCATACCATTATGCCCTTGACCGTAACATTACCCTCAACCTTACTTTTAACCTTACTATTCATCTTACTATTAACATTAATATTAACGCTTTCCCTAACCTTCCCCTTAACCTTACTCGTAACCTTACATTACCTTACTATTAACCTTAATGTTAGCCTTACTCTTAACCTTACCCTTAATATTACTCTTAACATTACCCTTAACCACACGCCTAACCTTATCTTTAACTTTACCCTTAATCATATTCTTAACCATACCCTTAACCATGCCCTTTACCATACTCTTAACCATGCCCTGAACCATACTCTTAACCATGCCCTGAACCATACCCTTAACCATACCCTTACCAATTCGCTTAACTTACCATTACAATTACCCTTAACCTTACCCTAAATCTTACTCTTAACATTACCCTTAACCACACCCCTAAGCGTATCCTTAAGTTTACCCTTAAGAATAATCTTAACCATGCCCTTAATCATAGCCCTTACCTTACCCTTACTTACCCTTAGCCATTCGCTTAACCATTACCTAACCTTACCATTACCTAACCTTACCATTACCTAACATTACCATTAATCGTACCCTTAACCATGCCCATAACCTAACTTTCGCTTAAAAGTACTATTAGCATTAACTTTAACCATAAAGAAACCATCTTGAACATTTGCCCTTAAGCTTACTCCTTAACCTTACATCTAACCTTACCATTTACCTTACCCTTAAACATAGCCTTAACCATACCCTTAAACATACCCTTAACCTTATCCTTTAACTTGGCACTTAGCTTTTCCCTTAACCTTCACCTTAACCTTAAAGTTAACTTATATTTCCCTTAACCTTACTATTAACCTTACACTTATCCTTATCATTACCATACCGCTAGCCATACCCTTAACCTTATATTGAACATTTTCCCTTAATCTTACCCCCATAACCTTACCGCTAGACTTACCATTCACTTTACCTTTAACCTTACGCTTAGGCCTTAACCTTAACCTTTTCTTTAACATTTCCCCTTTAACCTTACCCAGTAACATTACCATTAACCTTACCCGTTAACTTTACCCCTTAACCTTCTCCCTTAGCCTTTCCCATAACCTTACCATTACCATTATTAAGGTTAACCTTACCCTTAACCTAGCAATTCGCCTTATATTATCCTTCACCTTACTTTTAACCTTATGTTATCCTTAACCTTACTCTTACCCTTCTATTATCCTTAACCTTATATTATCCTTAACCTTACTCGTAACCTTATATTATCCTTAACCTTACTCTTACCCTTCTATTATCCTTAACCTTATATTATCCTTAACCTTACTCTTAACCTTATATTATCCTTAACCTTACTCTTACCCTTCTATTACCCTTAACCTTATATTATCCTTAACCTTACTCGTAACCTTATATTGTCCTTAACCTTACTCTTACCCTTCTATTACCCTTAACCTTATATTATCCTTAACCTTACTCGTAACCTTATATTGTCCTTAACCTTACTCTTACCCTACTATTATCCTTAACCTTACTCTTAACCTTATAGTATCCTTAACCTTGCTCTTAACCTTATAGTATCCTTAACCTTGCTCTTAACCTTATATTATCCTTAGCCTTACTCTATTACCATTAACCTTACTATTTACCTTACACATTACCCTTATCATTACCATAGCCCTTAGTCTTAACCTTACACTCAACCATACCCTTAGCCATACCCTGAACTTTCTACATAACCTTATCCACAACCATATCCATAACCTTACTCTTAACCACATATCATTAACCTTAATCTTATCCATAACCTCCTTACCCTTATCCATAACCATACCCTTATCCATAATCTTAACCTTACCATTACCCTTAATCTGCCCATTACCCTTCACCTTACCCTTCTACTTACTCCCACTCTGCTGACATTACACAGAGATCAGATCACCCAGAAGTGAGTTTTGCTCCCATTTCGCAGTTTCGAAGGAACTGAGAAAATCTGGCATATTGTCGAACGAACCGAGGCAGGTTCTAAGAGAACAGCTCCCCGGCAACCCACTCCATTTGGGCACACCTCGCAATTTCCTGCAGGGTCACGCTTCGGCACTTTCACTGCCATTGCCGTCCACCATTGGCATGTTTAAGACCCTGTCAAATTCTACGAGTAGAGTACCACTTCCCCTGACATTAATATTCATTGTCCAATAAAATTTGAGTGTTCGACTCGACTCACAAGTTAAAATGCTGCTCCAATTTCCTTTACTACCACAAATTTTATTGCTTGATTTTATGTTCCAAAGAGAATTAAGTTTTTATTTGAATAGTTGTGAATGGTTCTTTACCGTGGAGAGGGGAGTGTCAACGAACAAGATTTAGTGGAATTTCAAATGGATTTATTGGTCGCACCGCACTTGGTTTGTGTAAACTGTGGGAGCTCCTCCACAAGCGCTTGGGATTGTGCATTATCATACGGGCAGTGGACGGGCTGTGCCGCATGCTTAGCTTTGTGTGTGGTTTAGGAACTTGCAGAACATATGCAAAAGTTGAAAAAGGATCCTCAAACAACAATATTTGTGAGCAACGAAGTGGAAAGAGGGTATTGTGCAAACTCCCGCCCCTGGTAACAGAGAACAAACAGCCCGGTAAGGGATGGAAACTGCGAAGTGTTGCCAATTTAATTACGGAAGAGCGAGAAGCGCCAGGAAAGAGCGTGAAGCTCCAGGGCCGTAACTATTTTCGACAGCCGAAATATCAAGAAGACAGATAAATCTTGGCGGGCACTCTTTCCGAGCATAAACGCTACCACCGTCACTCCATTCCATAGAAGTGAAATTTACGAGCGAAGGGGAGCAGACAACACAGTAAATGAAATTCCGTGGCCATTGAAATTGTAGCCCGACGATAGTGGTAAAACCAGAATCCTCCAAAAGATTCCCACCAACCGGCCGGTGCCATTCGAAGCGCAACGCTGTGAGGTGTGTTCAAATGGAACAACCACGAATCGCTCTGAGAACCGCTACGAACGCACGCAAACTCCAGCGGAGTGTTAATTTTCATATCACAACAACCGGTTGCTGGCCAAGCCGGGATGCCAGGATGGAGCCCATTAAATAATCCCGAGAAAATTCCACAAATAAGAAATTTGCCAAAAGACCACGAAATAAAACCCCGCCCCATAAAATTATATTCACACATAAAAAATCGGAGGAAAATCCATAAAAATTGGAAGTGTCCATAAATAAAGTACACAACAACAACGCCTCTAATATTAATAATAACAACACCAGCAACAACACCAGTAACAACAACAACAAAAACAACAACAAAAATAATAATAATAATAACAACAACAACAACAGCTACGACGACGACAACGCTGTGGCTGCAACATTTTCCAACAAACACAAATTGAAATTTTAGTATTTACGCGTTACCACGATTAGTGGCTCAAGCTCAGGCGGCGGCGGCGGCACTCGGTTAAGTGCAGCTGCCACTGAGGGTACAACCAGCACCACCACCAGCGCCGACGCCAGCGACACCGCCTGTGCCAGTGCCTGTGCCACCATATGATGTAATCTTATATTTGAATAGAGCAGCTCTCGTCGTGTGCTCTGCAATTCGAGGTACGAGTCATTTACAATATTTGCTGGCTCAATGGATTGTTCTGCTATTGTTGTTGGAGGGGACGACTGCATTGGTGCTGGTGATGGTGATGACGAGGATGCTGGTGATGATGATGACGAGGGTGCTGGTACTGGTGGCTTTAGCGTCAATTTTCGACTTTCAATTGCATTATGTGCGAGTAAGTGTCCCATGATTGAATTGACTATGCCCGTAGAGTTGTTGTTGTTGTTGTTGTTGTTGTTGTTGTTGTTGTTGTTGTTATTATTGTTGTCGTTGTTGTTGTTGTTGTTGTTGTTGTTGTTGTTGTTGTTGTTGTTGTTGTTGTTGTTGTTGTTGTTGTTGTTGTTGTTGTTGTTGTTGTTGTTGTTGGTGGTGGTGGTGGTGACAATATCAATGAAAAAGTGTCCATGGAAGAGGCAAAGAGAGTGCCAAGACATGGCGCCTATTTCCATTGTGCAATATAAAATTGCGATGGCACCAGATGCAGACAGCTCAATAATATCAGAGCCTATAGATTGAGAGTAGAGGGCAGATCTCCAACACAACGAACGGTCTCAACCGATTTACCCTTGAAGTAGGTTTGCTGAGCGACTGACAGCTTCTGTCTCCCTATAGTGAGCCTCAGATGAATGTCTAGCAACCTTTCCAGAATGTTCAGACAAAAAGAGGACACACCAATTTAGGCGGAAAAGCAAAAATTGGATCACTTGTGAACTACTTCCTTCCTCTTGAGAGCAGATCTCCAACACAACGAACGGTCTCAACCGATTTACCCTTGAAGTACGTTTGCTGAGCGACTGACAGCTTCTGTCTCCCTATAGTGAGCCTCAGATGAATGTCTAACAACCTTTCCAAGATTGTCAGACAAAAGGAGAACAGACCAATTTGGCCGGAAAAGCAAAAATTGGATCACTTGTGAACTACTTCCTTCCCCTTGTATTCAGTTTATTCTCGTTTTGAATGGATTTTTTAAAAGGAAAATATCCTGGAGAAATAATGTTTTATATCTGACATGATTTCTCATGAAATGATATATTTATACAAGTCCGTAATCATGAAATGATATATTTATACAAGTCCTTGTTTCACGAACAGTTCGTAGGGCCCATTACATAACGTTTCATTACGTTCTGATTGGATGGCACTTGCCCCACTCAGTCAGATGGTGAGTAACTTCTCGGATTTGCATAGCATTCCCATGGCATTCCAATGGCACATCCATTTGATTTTTATACACATCACTTGGGAAAACTCCAAGGACCTATTCACAATAGCGTTGAATGTCACCATACAGGTTAGAATTGAGAGTCAATCGTTAGGTAAAGCGGTACATAATTTCCAGGAGTCATGAAGCAGAACCAAAGACATCACCACCACTTCCAACAATATCCATGACAACTCTGAGCCGTTAATGATGCTTATTCGGGCATGTACAGTAAGTACAGAAACATGTACGAGTATTGAGGTCACAAACATTATCCAGGCAGGTGTGAACACACTCGTACACACTTCGCTAAAGGGAATTACTATACGTAAGACTACTCTACGAGTACTCACAGATATCTTCATTGCTCATGTTTCCGTAGGCAATCGACATACATTGACTCTGATGCCAAGAGAACTCTGATGCCAAGAGAACTCTGATGCCAAGAGATTTCTGATGCCAAGAGAACTCTGATGCCAAGAGAACTCTGATGATGTTGGAAGCAATAACAATTAAAAGAACTCTTCAGAGAACGTTTGTGGTAGACAAGTGGAGGAGGTATTTCCAGCTGTTCCCAGTGCTAGTGCCAGTGCTAGTGCCAGCACCAGATGACTTCAAGAGACTTCAAGAGACTTCAAGGGTGTCTTTCAAAATGAAATTGAGTAAACAAAGTGTGGCATAAACACAGTGTGCCATAAACAAAGCGTGCCATAAACAAAGCGTGCCATAAACAAAGCAATTCCCTACAATTCCACTCTGCCTGCCACGAAAGGGTGTGGAATAGCAAAAATTGCAACATTTGCTCCACAAGTGGTTGTGGCTCTGTCTGTGTCTGGTAATTTGTACGCCTGTGTGTCTGTGGCCATTATCGAAACATCTGAAAAGATGCCTGCACTGGAATGTCCATGGAATGTGCGCAGTTTAGGCCAAATTAATGGGAACACATTACGAAATTAGTGGATGTGTACACAGATGGGTGAAAAGTGGCAGGAGAAAAAGATGTAAGTGGAAATGAAGAGAGGCAAAAAAGTAGGGAATCTTTTGTATATAGAAAAAGCTATAGTAATGGACACAGATTTGCAATGAATTGCCTTGGCTCTGAATGACTCATCGAAGAGGAATTTGTTGATAGAATATACAAAAATCTTTAATTGATTAAGAATAAACAGAACGAACATTATTTGTATCTCGAGTTGCTGGAATAGTTGCCAGTCAGTGGAATGCGGTTCCATACTGGCAAAATAGCGAACTTTAGTTGAACAAACGTTACGAGCGTTGCCGCTCAATCGTCAGTCTTAGGTCTGTCCATTTTCAGTCCTACTTCTTGAAACATCCCTATTAACGTTTTCCTCAGCACTACGCTGGCTTAGACGTGCTGCTGTTCGGGCGCGCTCAGTGTTCCGCAGAGTTATCATCATAATGGATACTGTAGAACAAACTGCCTCCCATTTAGTCTCGGTTTCACACATGTGCGCTACCAGATTAGCCACTGCTGGTTGTTCTCCTAAGATAGCGCTCAAGTTGTTTCTGCTCTCGTTAAATCGCGGGCAATGAAAAAGTATATGCTGCGCGTTTTCCTGCTCTCCCGGACAACTTGGACAAAACGGGTCAACATCGTATTTGTATTTGTGCAAGTATTCCTTGAAGCACCCGTGGCCACTAAGCATCTGTGTCAAATAGAAGTTAAGTTCGCCGTGTGTGCGCGAGTACCATGCGTTGATATTATGTATCAGTTGGAATGTCCATCGGCCTTTGCTGGATTGCTCCCATCTTTGCTGCCATTGCTGCATGGTTTTCTGTCTTATTTCAAGCTTATCTGCAGCCGTTGGTCTTGTCACTCTCCTATACAAATTGGTGGCTTACTTGATAACACACAAATGGCATCATCCGAAACTGTCCGAAAGGCGCTAGCAACCCTTAGCGCGCTGAGCCTATGTACAGATCGGATTCCTTTTGAGACGCTCTCTGTACGCGCGACTTCTGCCCAAATTGGAGCCGCATATAGGATGATCGAGGTAGTCACCCTTGATAGTAGCTTCCTTCGACTTGATCTGGGCCCTCCCAAGTTTGGCATCATCTTTGTGAGCGCACCGTTGACGCGGGCAGCCTTTTCGCATACTGTCCTAAGGTGTTCCTTGAAGGTCAGTTTCGCGTCTATGATCACTCCCAAGTACCGCAGATACGGCTGCGATGTAATTTCGTGTTCGCCCACCGTTATTGTTATATGCTCTCGCACTTTTCTGGAGCTCAGCAGGACCACCTCTGTTTTCTGGGCCGCCAATTCCAGTTTTGAGTCATCAAGCCAGCTTCTTATTCTGACGATCGCATCATTGCATATCGTTTGGAGCATATCCAGCTGTTTTGCTACTGCTACCACAGCAATGTCGTCCGCATAGCCTACCACCGTAGTATCTTCCGGTAGGTCCAGTTGGAGTATGTCATTGTACATACCATTCCATAATGAAGTTTTTGTTCGACATCATCAGCGCAGTAAAGCAGAGCGACAGACAGTCAACAACTATTTCAAATCTACTTCTGGACCACTCAATTAAAGTAAACGTAGCCAACTGGCAGCTGGAGGACTGTAGCTTTGAAGCATATTGACCACTCTAAAACGCACAAGGAGCAGCAATTCGCCTGATTTTGGTCAAGACTGTAGCTTTGAAGCATATTGGCCCCTCTAAAACGCACAAGGAGCAGCAATTCGCCTGATTTTGGTCAAGTGACACACCACTTGATGACGCATTCATACTATTTCCAACGGGAAGCATGCAGTATATGAGCATGAGTATGTGCGAGAGAGAGTGTGAGTGGAGTGTGAGTGTGTGTGTGAGTGTTTGTTTGTCTGTATTTGTTTGTGTTTTATTATTTTCAGTGTTAATGTTTACAAGTTCTTTCAAAAAACTGAACAGAAAAGTCGTTTCGCAGGTTCAAATGCGACAAGAGTGAAGCGAACTTTGCGCGCCGTTTAATTAACAACAACAAAAACGAGAAAATATTTAATTAAAAATATAAATAAACATTAAAAACCACAGCACCAACAAGAGCAGCAGCAGCACCAACAACAACAACAACAACAACAGGAACAAACATCAAATAAAAAGATACGACGAGGAGGCAGGCAGGCAGAATGGGTTCAAAGTTTGGCGGTTACTGCTCAAATTTCGAACGTTGAAAAGTTATGAATTTTAATATTGCGGCTGCTCTTTTAAATGGCTTTAATTAAAATGCAAATAAACGGAAAGCAGAGCCATGAGCCAGACAAAGTAAGGCGGCAACGCTGGAGCTGGAGCTGGAGCTGAAGCCGCCTTTGCCCAACTATCCAATGGGTGTGTTTGTCACACACAGTTGCGCTCCAGCCAAGTTGTGGAGTTATCGGCATAAATGGGGCACATTTAAATGGAAAATAGACATATGCGAAATGTGGTCCTCCAAGCGCCACACACACACTCTCTCACACACACACACACACACGACCGCCAAGCGCGTTAACGTTTGCGCCTGCGCATAAATTATTGAATTGGAATTACATCATTCGAAAGCAATGCGCGCATAAAACATAAAAATGGGCATACAAATTCGCAACATTCAAAAAGTAAAGCAACAGCAAGCGGAATTTTGAAATTTGTGAATTGGTCGAAAGCGACTGAGGTGGCAGGTACTTCACCAGCTCATCGAGGCCAAAGTGAGCATGATGCGACGGCTTCACTATTCAACACAGCTGCTCAGAGCACTGCAGTGGCGGTGGCAGATTCAATATGGGCGCCACTGCAGCCGCTGTCGGAGCCGCTGCCACCGATGTGGTTGGTAGCGTTGTGGCAATCGTGTTCGTTGTTGTTGTTGTTGTTTTAATGTTATCATCTTCCCAAACTGGTTTCACAAAAGTACCAAAATGTTCGTTAGAAAACTCGCACTCGTATCGTTCAAGGTCAATTTTGTTTTTCGAACAGTTGACAAACTCAGTTCACTCGAGGCGTTTAAAGTAGTCCAGTCCGGCTCGGACGACATTTCCACTCATACAGTCAGCCAAGGAAACATTCTGGCAATCTAGCTTAGCAATTGTGGGGAAACCAACACATAAATATTTATAGTTAAGTGTGAAACTACCCAATTACTACTCGAATGGTCATTCTCACTCTCATACGAGGGGTGCCCGACTCATTCGACCCATGAATAAGATGGGGCTGAGCCTGATGATGCCTACAATAAGCAACACCACTCTAAGACAATGTTCCGAATGGTCATTCTCACTCTCATACGAGGGGTGCCTGCCACATTCGACTCACGAATAAGATGGGGTTAGTGCAATCATACTCCAGAACGCTTGCGGAAGGTTTCATCAAGGATCAAAATGTTGCCCAAATACGAATTGCCAAATATGGAAGATTGTGTTAGTGAAATTGGAAGTCCATGGAACCTGATGATGCCTACAATAAGCAACACCAATCTAAGACAATGTTCCGAATGGTCATTCTCACTCCCATACGAGCGGTGCCTGCCTCATTCGACCCATGAATAAGATGGGGCTGAGACTGATGATGCCTACAATAAGCAACACCAATCTAAGACAATGTTCCGAATGGTCATTCTCACTCTCATACGAGGGGTGCCCGACTCATTCGACCCATGAATAAGATGGGGCTGAGACTGATGATGCCTACAATAAGCAACACCACTCTAAGACCATGTCCAGACAGGCATGCAGAATTTGTGGCACGGCACAGAATCAAATAAACAAACGCTAAAAGCGGATTCCATATCACTGCACGAATTGTTGTACACGGTACCGATTTCCTGATTCCTCAAACTCCACTTAAATGCAGATTTCATTGTCCATATTGAAGCCGGAATAAGTATCAATTCTTTTTCTTATTCTTTAAGTGAACAACTAAAAAATAAGTACACAAACACCGAACATACATTCACTGATTGTCACACAAAAGTATTGAAGCGAAAATAAACTGAGTTCGAATGACTGGACTCCGCCATGTACTATAGTCGCACTCTTTGATAAGTTTGAAAAGTCTGCAGCTATTCACTCACGTCGTAGCTAAGAAAGTTGAGTTTATCCACAATTTGAACACTTCAGCCAGCCTTAGCGTGGCAGCTTCCAATTGACAACTGAACAAAGCTGCCCATCCGCACAGACTTTACTCAATCTGGTCGCTTCCGAGATCAATTGCGCAATTGTTGATTCATCACATATACCTCATACTATGCGGAGAGAAACAGACAATATCACTAATGAGTTATGACAACGGTAACAGCATGGATGCTCATAGAAACAAGTGAGCAGAGAAGGAGAACCACCAACCACACTTATCGTTGGTGCCTCCAATTCACAACGGAACTAAACTCCCGATCCGCATAAACTTTATTCAGTCTGTCCGCTTCCGAGATCCATTGAGATTCAATATGATTCATCACATATGCCTCATAGTATGCGGAGCGAAACAAACAATGTCTTACGGCAGAAAAGAAGAACCACCAGCCATAATTCCAACAGGAGTCGAAGGATAGCGTCAAGTAAATGATGACACCTCGAATTGTAGGTACAGTCAGACACTGAAGACGATCGAATTGCTGACTGTACATGCCCTCAGGCGTCATGCCAGCAGCCAGTAAACATCTGGAACTGTATACGGTGGTCCTTCCTGTCGAACCTCTTGGCCTAAGACAGCTCTAAACTTCTCAAATAAAAGGAAGTGCTACAATCCAAACCACTGCAAGAGCATAACACATGCTCACTTGGGCCCATGCGTGTCGCAGAGGTATCAATCACAACAGTCGCCATTAAATAGAACAAGGCGCACACAAACGCTCAACAAGAAGGTCAACATATTGTGTCTGTAGAAGCAGCGTGTCACTTTGGCTAAATCCCTGCCTTTTGCTTGGCATGGCACACTGGCGCCAAAGTCTCCTTACGCTGATGCACTAAGCTGCTTTGTGGCTCGTGGCTGAGCGCTGAGTTCCTTGCCAAACAATGTGGCAAGACAACGTTAACATATTTGACACAGATTGTAGGTGGCGGGCGGCGGTTGGACACTCTAGACTTATTGGTGGTTTGGTTTGATTGAACTAGCAGCAGCAACACCAACAACAACACCACCAACAACAACGGCATCTGCAGCAATAACAGCAACAGTTGAGACACGCAATATGGCCACGAGGCGTACCAAAGCCATTCACAAGCATGTTGTGTTGATGGGTCGGTCGGGTCGGTTTGGCAGCCAGCGGCCGGTCAATAAAATGCAGCCATGTGCGTGCCAAACCGCCGAAAGATAAGGAAATGCTGATAAACTGTAAATTAATGAGCAACGCCAACAATGCGGACATTATTTTCCTTTTTCATTGCGTTGTACGATTACTTTGACCGGCAAAGACACACGAGGAAAATTCTCTGCGGCTCCGCCAGAGTTGCCTCTGCCCTGTCAGCGGAAACGCGACAGCAGAGCTTTCGAGTGTGGAAAGTAAAAGTGTTGCGGCTATTGTGGGCGTGTCCGTGTAAACGTTTCCAGTTTGAGGCAATAGTCCGAGAGCAAACCTATTCTGTATGCCAAACAATTTTCCCCACTTAGGAACGTAGCCGAGAAATTTAGTCCCAGAGCAAACCAAGCGCCGATATAGACCTACATACAGATTTAATCCAAATTGATTTGAGCACAGCAGGTTTGTTTCAAAAGTTCTCGACATGATGCGGCTGGTTAGTTGGGGTCCAGAAGTTCCTACGACACCGAACAGCAGGAAACAATTTGTTATTGCGGAAGTTAACAGCGTAACTTTAACAACGGCGAAGATTCGAGTTTCCAGGATAAATAAACAACCCGAACACCCAACCCACCCTTACTCTCGGGGACATTCACAAACTTCCGAATTCAAAACCTCTCTTCTCTTGCTAACTGAAAATAACTGTATACGAGTACATTCAGGATTCAAAAATGGAATCAGAACTAATGAGATGAAATGAGACTGAGAGAGATTAAATGAGTATGAATGAGATGACATCAAAAGGAATCAGATGAGAGTGAATGAGACGGTATGAGAGTCAATGAGATGGTGTGAGTGAATGAGATGGTAAGACACTCAATGAGATGACATAAATGAATACGGTGGGACCAGAGACAATGAGATGACACGAGTGTCAATGGGAGAAGGGTAAATAAGATGACCCGATAGTAAATAAGATAGCAAGAATGCCGCATATGACAAACGGAATCAAAGGAAATCACGAATAGAGGGAGGCGTGTAAAAGACCAACTCCGAGGAATTGAGAGTTGTGGATTTTCCTCGCACACTTTCGATTTTTATCCAGTACAGAGTTGGTTGTTTGGAAGGTTCCCAAAACAAGCGGGCCCATCATATTCGACGATCATGCGGACGATCATGCGGTCGATCATGCGGGCGACCATGTTGGACGACCATGTTGGAACATTCCCACACCACCCCGGCCAATCATGTCGAACGATCACCTTAACGACCATCTTAGGGTATCGTGCTGGACGATCATGTTCGAAGTTTCCCACCAGACGCCGGCCGTTCATATGGGACGATAATATTGGCGACCATGTTGGACGATCGTGTTAAAGGATCATACTGACGACCATGTTAAACGATCATGTTGGAAGTTTCCCACAACACATCGACCAATCATGTCGAACGATCACCTTAACGACCATCTTAGGGTATCGTGCTGGACGATCATGTTCGAAGTTTCCCACCAGACGCCGGCCGTTCATATGGGACGATAATATTGGCGACCATGTTGGACGATCGTGTTAAAGGATCATACTGACGACCATGTTAAACGATCATGTTGGAAGTTTCCCACAACACATCGACCAATCATGTCGGACGATCACCTTAACGACCATCTTAGGGTATCGTCCTGGCGAGCATGTTGGAAGTTTCGCACCAAACGCCGGCCGTTCTTATGGGACGATAATATTGGCGACCATGTTGGACGATCGTGTTGGACGATCATGCTGACGACTATGTTAGACGATCATGTTGAAAGTTTCCAACAACACCTTGGCCAATCATGTCGGACGATCCACCTTAACGACCATCTTAGGGTATCGTGCTGGACGATCATGTTCGAAGTTTCGCACAAAACGCCGGCCGTTCTTATGGGACGATAATATTGGCGACCATGTTGGACGATCGTGTTGGACGATCATGCTGACGACTATGTTAGACGATCATGTTGAAAGTTTCCAACAACACCTTGGCCAATCATGTCGGACGATCCACCTTAACGACCATCTTAGGGTATGGTCCTGGACGATCATGTTGGAAGCTTCGCACCAAACACCAGCCGTTCTTATGGGACGATAATATTGGCGACCATGTTGGACGATCGTGTTGGACGATCGTGTTGGACGATTGTGTTGGACGATCGTGTTGGACGATCGTGTTGGACGATCGTGTTGGACGATCGTGTTGGACGCTCATGTTCACTCAAATATTTCACATAAACCACGAAACAAAGATTCTACCCATTGTGTGATGGTGTAACTTTCGAAGCCTCGCTGCTCAAAGATGTTTTTCAAAAATAGTAGCAAAAGATATGCAAATACACCCAATAGGAAAATTAAACGATCTATCGTCCTTACTGAAAACCTCTCTATATACACGTATGCTGATATTGTACAGCTTCGATCAACGTTGCACACAAAAAACCCCAGCAGCGCAAAGTTGAAAGATGTGATGTGGATGTAAAGTGTTGGAAATGTGGGTGAGGTAATCCGGATACAGCGAGATAGGTCGAAATGTTTACAATACGTTTATATTTTGCAACAACGAATTGTATCAACTGATTAAAAATCTCAATGATTGGCAAACTGAGCCAAGAAAATGTACATTCGGGTATTACTGAACGCTTTGTTTAAATGATTTTCCATGAAATCATTCCATTGAACAATTTTGTAAATACTCGTATTTTATCGTAAACACACAACTAACCAGCAACACTTTCCTTTTTTGTATAGAAATTATTGCGAAACTATGCCACTCAGCTATCAGCATCAGCATCAGCATCATCATCAGCAAAACTCTTCAGCATCGCGATAATCATCATTATGATCACCACCAGGCATTGGCATTTGGAGTATGCTTGAATGGATGCAGTGTTCGCATGAAGTTATGTTCACACTTAATTAGCACCTCCTTCGATGTTACAAAATGTAAACAACACATCAGAAATGGGGCCAACAATTATGAACTGAAATGTTATTGAGGCGTATTGAAAAGCAAAAATAGCTTTGATAGAAGCCCACAAAAATAAATGATCATTCACTCAACTCTTTGATGGTAGTTTAAGTGAGTATTTCAGGCCTGCAAAAAGATCGTGAATGAAGAACATGGCAAACTAAGGCACTCGTTGCGTTTGCCAATGATATGTCAAGGGAAACGACCAACCTCGTCAGTCGCTCCAGAAAAGTTTAAAAACAACTCGCAAAAATAGAGCAAAGTACTGGGAATATTCGTAAATGTTCCCTCGAATCAACAAAGTATTGGGGAAAAAATAGACACAAAATACACACTTTTGATCTAGAAACGGGATTCTGGTTCCCAGTCTCTAATGGACACCGAAATACGCAGCGAAAGAAGAAGATTTGCGTCAACATTCCCTCTCCCCGCTGTAATAAAACCCGCCACCCTGAAGTCGAGACCAGGGAACAACCTCCCTACGGGAAAATTTTGCTTAACGGCAATTCCCGTTGAGTAGTGAACAAGCAGAGTTAACTACAGCACAAAGTGATTGGATGAGAGTGAAAGAGATAGTAAGGGAGATTGACAGAATAAGAGATGGATATAAGAGAGAATGTAAGGGGAGTGGCATTAATGAGATGGCAAGAGTGAAAGAGACGACATGAGATGGGAGGAGTGAAAGAGCCGACATGAAACGGAAAGAGTGACAGAGACGACATGAGTAGGATTGAGATTGCATAACAGTGAATGAGATAGGATGAAAGTGAGTGAGACGAGCTGAAATAAACGAAAGCAAAAAAGAAGGAATGAGAGTGAATGAGACGGGGAGAGAGTGAATATGATGAGAAGAGATAAAATAAGTAAAAAAGTTTGAATGAGAGTGAATGAGACGGGGAGAGAGTGAATATGATGAGAAGAGATAAAATAAGTAAAAAAGTTTGAATGAGAGTGAATGAGACGGGGTGAGAGTGAATAAGATGAGAAGAGATAAAACAAGTAAAAAGATGGAATGAGAGTGAATGAGACGGGGTAAGAGTGAATAAGATGAGAAGAGATAAAACAAGTAAAAAGATGGAATGAGAGTGAATAAGACCGGCTGAGAGTGAATAAGATGAGAAGAGATAAAATAACTAAAAAAAACAAGGCATAAGAGTGAATAAGACCGGCTGAGAGTGAATAAGATGAGAAGAGATAAAATAACTAAAAAACAAGGCATAAGAGTGAATGAGACGGGGTGAGAGTGAATAGGATGAGAAGAGATAAAACAAGTAAAAAAGTTGGAATGAGAGTGAATGAGACGGAGTGAGAGTGAATAAAATGAGAAGAGTTAAAATAAGTAAAAAAAAAAAATGGAATGGGAGTGAATGAGATGGGGTGAGAATGAATAAGACAGGATGAGATATTTAGATATGTGAACGAATAAGAGAACACGAGAGTCAATTAGGTGGCTATAACTGGGAATCCAATAGTATTAACGCGATTGAGATGGGATAAAAGAAAGTAAAAAGTTGGAATGAAAGTGAAAGAGATGCCATGATATAATGAGATAACTTGAAAGTAGATAAAATGATTTGATAGTGAATCGAATGAGAGTGACTGACAGAGCTCAGACAAAGAAAAAATTAGCATGGCATGACAACACAGCATACAATTTTGGCAGCAATTTGAAATAACAAACTTCCCAATGCAGATCGAAGTTTCTGGAGATATTCTAAATAAACCACAACACTTGAACTCAATTGCACAGAGAGGTCTGTGTAACAGACTCACATCTGAATTGGTCAGCAGAGAAAGCGCATGTTTTATTGACACATTTTTGGTCAATCAGAATTTGTGTTTATCATATCCCAAACCCCTCTCCTCCTCCTTTGTTCCTCTTTCGAAACAGCTTTGCCAGCGACTGCCAAAACACTCCAACCGAGCATTTTAACAACTTTATCGCAATAAATGTGCATAGCTTTAACAAACAAATGTTTTGTGATTACTGGCAATATCAGAAACAGTGGCCGAGGAGATGAGAAAGCGCTGTGGAATGGCGGCATGGCGGCATGGTGCACTGGCAGCAACTGTTCCATGCATGCCTGCAGTGATGTGTGCACCGTGTTCACTGTGAGGTATTTTATGCCACATGCGGATGCTGTTGCGTGTGCATACGTATGCATGTGTGTGTGTGTGCATGTGTGTGCATGTGTTTAAGTGTGTGTGTGTGTGTGTGTGTGTGTGTGTGTATGTGTGTGCGTGTGTGTGTGTATGTGTGTGTGAATTCGTGTGTCAGCCTGTGATTTTGGTTAACATTTTCGTGTGGCTTTTAAAGATTGCAAAGCAGTTTTCTCTCTCGCTCTCTTCTTTTTTTGATGTAATTTTTTAACAACTTCCTCAATTCGCCCCAGATGACTTGCACGCCTCCACAACTGCCTATTGATGCTGCTGCTGTTGTTGTTGTTGTTGTTGTGGTGGTGGTGGTGGTTGTTATTGTTATGGATGTTGTTGTTGGTGGTGTCATGGTGCCACAACATTTACGAGATTCCATGCTGAAGGTTTTATGTGTGGTAATTACACGCTTATTAGGCTTGTGGCTAAATTAGCAACGCACATGACAAGTGGCGTTTGCACCAAGGGTCATCTTTGCGAGCAACAAAGCAGCAGTGCATCTTTCTCATATGCACGTGTATGTGTTTGTTTGTTTGTATGTGTGTTGACGTGCAGACACGCTGCTGCATTAGTTGTATTTATTCAAATTTATACAAAGCTTGATTAAATTACTAACTTAGTCTAATTACTGCACACAAAGAAGGTGGCCATTTCTGTAGCTGGGAAGAAGTCTTGAACTCATGTGATTTAGCTCAAAGCCTGTCCATTCTAACCTTCCCTCCCCATCTATGCTATTAGCAGCTCAGAGGGAGCTACACAGAATTACCTTAACCAGGAGAGTGGTGCCTTCCTTACCCTGATTTGTAGGTTACCAGTTGTCAGGCTACCTTTGTTGTTATTTACACAGTAAATAATAAAACGAGTGAAGGTGCGCGAACTTGAAGAGGCGACAGGCTACTCACATGGATCGGTGATATCAATTTTGCATAAATATTTGGATATGAAAAAGCTATCCGCAAGATGAGTTCCGTGTTTCTTCACAATTGACAACAAAAGCAAACGTTTGACAGCTTGAAAGGAGTGTTTGGCCATGTTCAATCACAATCGGAATGAGTTTCTGCGCGGTTTCGTAACCCTGGAAGAAACATGAATTCATCACAACAGAGACCATAGAACAGTCGAAACAGTGAACTTCTCCTGGAGAATCGGATTCGAAGAAAGCCAAAGTGGGTCTGTCGGCCTACATGGTCATGGCGACAGTTTTTTGGGATGAGCGAGGAGTCATCATTCACATCCGAGTAACTTGAAAGAGGTAAAACGATCACTGGCGCATATTATGCAGACTTGTGGATCGATACGACGCCGATTTGAAGCCAATGACCATAGAACAGTCGAGAGTCCTGTTGAATCGAAGCCAAAGAAAGCCAAAGTGGGTATGTTGGCCTACAAGATCATGGCGACAGTTTTTTGGGATGAGCGAGGAGTCATTCATATCCGAGTACCTTGAAAAGGGGAAAACGATCACTGGCGCATATTATGCAAAGCTGTTCGATCGACTCGAATACCTTATTTGGCGATTTGGCCGCAATCGCAATAGAAAAATTGCTTAAATTAGGTTACGAATCGCTCCCTCATCCAGCATATTCTCCAGATATAGCCCCCTGCGACTTTTCCAGTTTCTAAATATGAAGAAATGGCTTGGCGGTAAGAGATTTGGATCGAATGAAGAGGTCATCGATGAAATAAACGCTTGTTTTGAGGGCCTCGAGAAATCGTATTATCTAGAGCTACGTTGGATGAACTGTATCGAGTGTAGTGTAGGAGACTCTGTTGACAAATACAACTTTTTTCCCCTCAACACAATGTTCAGGGACTTATTGACCCACCCTCGTTTATATGTATTTAATATAAAATGCTGCCCTTCCAGGTTTATATTTAAAAAACAATTGCTTCGGAGCGGTTGACTTCACCTCTCATTGTTACCGCATGGATAAGCAGAATATTAATGCACATACATATAAGCAATTTGCGCGTCTGCCTTACCACGCTCCTTTTCCCAACAGTTCACCCCACTCACATTTCTCCTCCCGTCGGTCAGCACAACACCACTTCGACTCTATTCTTGCAGGTATCTGCCGCACAAAAATCCCATCAATTCCTTAATCTTATAAACGAGTCTTTAGTGTGCTGGGTTACGAGGTCGCCGTTTCTTCATCTAATACGGCCCCAAACGAATTTCCTAACAAACAAAGAGAGAAAAAGTAAAATTTTTTTATTAAATTGCATGTTCAAATTAAGCACAGGAATTTCGATTTTTCCTCTTCATTGGAAATACTTAAAATGTTTATTTTTCAGTTAAGTGTGAACATTTCTTTGCCGCAGAGGAAACGCAGAGGATGTGTGTCGAGACCGGAAGAAATGTTTAAAATATCAACGCAAGATACCACTCATTTAAAATTATGTAAACATGCACATTTAGCAACTCCTGAGGCTACCTCCGCATCTCCTGTTCACTGTTGTCACCGGTCCTCCTGCTCTGCTGCTGCTGCTTTGTCTACCCCCCGCAAAAGTGCATTTGTGGATACTTTCCGGGGTTTATGTTTATATTGGAAAATTAGATAAAAGTGGCTTGCGGCGTTTAGCGTATCCATAGCTGTCATCGACACTTCAAGTGTTCCTAGTGGCGTGTCTTCCTCAATGCCACTTAGAGCAGTAAATGTCACTTTTGGATTGCTGGTGCCCAGCGACGACAGCGACAATCTGGTCCTATATACACATTACTGACAGCAACACAAATAAAATTGAACATATGTATAGAACTGTGCGTTGCATGTTGTTGAAAGCAATATGTATGCAGGCTCAATCTATAGCACAATTAAGTACTCATATAATTATACATTAGATATTGGAAGATATAAGTACAGAAAGTTAAACGTCGTTAATCTGTATCTTTAAATCAGTTCTGATTACAGTATTTCTTTTATGAGGGAGTAAAAGAACTTTTAGAATTTGACAAAGGCACATGACTATTTTCCTTCAGATGACATCTTCTCTACCTAATGTTGCAACATGTTCCAACCAACATGTCCTAGACGCATTTGTTTGATTCTTATTAGCATTTCTGCCTGTATACAAACCACACACACACACATTCACGCGGGAATTATGACTGAATAATATATTAACAGCAACAACAACATACAACATATGAACTACGCGAATGCAACTGTAAATAACAAACATTGTTGTTGTAGGAGGAGAAGTAGAAATATAATAAGCGAGTAATCTAGACGAGTGTGCATTCGTAGGTACTCTTTCGTGTGTTTATTGGAAGTCTGCTGGCTAGCATGCCTACAAAATGTTTAAGGCTCCTTTAATATGGTGCAATAACAACAACTTCACTGTTCGGAGCAGAGAATACAGAGAAACGACTCTGTTTTGCGCACACTTACACATGTGCAAAACTGTAGTAGTGTGGCTGATTTTCTTCAGCACCAATGATAAACAAGCCAACTAATGATAAACAATGCATTTTTTACGCTTTTGAAAATTTGACGTTTAAGTGTCCCTTCTCTGTGTTCTCTGGTTCGGAGGAAGTCTTTTGTTTTTGTTGTTTTTGTATATAAAGTGAACTTGGGAAGCAGAACATTGATTGCTTCACCCCTTCTGTTGCGTGCATGACGCTGGCACTCGTTTTGATTTGATTTTCAAACGAAAGCATAACAAACAACAAATCCTGAGTAGAAACATGAAGAAATATTACATAGACTTAGATGAGGCATCAATCATAATTACAACGATGATAATGCCCAGATTTATAAACTACAGCTAACTTATAACTTACTTTCAAATATTAGTGATGCTGGTGGCAAACGCATCCGCAGCAGACCAAAATGTCACTATTGTTATTGCTGGTGTTGGGGCAACACGCCTCGAAGTATTTAAAATCCACCGTTGCAAGCTGCTGGCTAACAGCTGCGGAAAACCAAAGCATGCAGCAACACCAATTGACCAGGAAAGCCGAACAAAAAGAACTTTGTGAAAAATAGTAGAATGAAGGAAAACCGCACTGGAGAATGCGGCGCAAGCAAAGTACAGGAGAGTGAGTACTTTGCCACCTTAATGGGCTGATGCTATTTTCTTTCACTGCTGCTGCTGCTGCTGATGCTGTTGTTTTCTGCGCATATATATGTGGAGGATATGTGTATTTTTGTGTTCACTTGAGCGTGATTTAATGTTTCTCGCAGAAGTCGATAATGAAATTGTTGCTAACAACGCTGTTTTCGTTCTGACTGTGTTTGTGTTGTTACTAATTTACTTTGGCAGAATCGCACTCACACACATGCACGTACATACGTGAGAAGTGGCCATTCTTATTGAGACGAAAATTAGTTATACTACATTCAAATGATTGCAGCAGATCAATGAAATATTATTTAATGCATTTACTTAATGTGCAACAAAACGAGAGATTATATTTGCTCTTTTTTATTTCGTTGGCTATTATGTATTTTTATGGCAAGTGACGCTTGCGCGCAGCTTTGCAAACTTTGGAATTTGGACTCGGCGAAACTGACGACAACAACAACAAGGGCACTGCACGTCGTCGGCGTTTTGGATTTGTGTGTTTTCAGTGCAAGTTGGATTTAGTTGGATGGCTTTACTTTCCGCTCGGTAAGTGTGTGTTTGTAAATACGCAGACGCACATTCGTCCCTGCATTTACAATTAGAAAACAATTGAGTAAAATTTCATCTTATAATGCACTTTTGCAACATTTACGCGTACGTTTCTTTTTTCTTACAATTGATGTGATTTCAGATAAAAAATTTTTCTTTTATTTTATGCTATTCTTTTTCTCAATATATAATAGAACCTCAATTCTAGCTTTTCCACTATTCTTCACTCTCGAACGCGGTTCTTACATTTGCTTGCCACACTTCTTTTTTTATGCTATGCACTTCAACATTTGCTTTTACCACTGCTTTATTTCTTCTTTTTGCTACAACTCCATTTCATGCAGTTGCGCTGCTGGCGAGCAAAGCGACAATTTTTTTATTTCTGTAGCTTCTCTTTGAGTAATTTTTCGCATATTCTTCCAGATTTCGTATATTTTTAGCACTGCTAATACATCTCTTAAATATTTCTATTAGAAAATCAACAACACTTTAACTTTAAATCTCGATTCGAACAGCGGACGCGGCACGAAACAAACAAAAGAGACACCATGATAGACAAAACACCAATTCAACACTCACATTTCGTTTACCCGCTGACTACTTTCCATACACTTTTGTTGTGCGTTGTCTTAACGGGTAAATCGTCGACTGAATCACCACAAACAACGAATGCGCCAGTTCAAAAAAACCAGCGAGTTGTTTTTTGTATTTTTATGCGTGTATTCAGAGTTGCGAACTTATGGACAACTGCATGGTTGTAAAATTATATTTCCCAATAGGATAAAAGAGGAAACGTTATTAATATTAAGTTTTTTCTTTTAGTGAAAACGTACAACAAATACAATAATAATATATCGTTTGAAGATACTGCAACTAGTTAACAAATAGATAAAACTAACTAATAGAGCAAATAGATAATTTAGGTGTAGACTAGGCAATTCCCATTGGATTTCCTATTTGGTGGAATCAGAGAACACAGAGAAGCGACACTTAAACGTAAAAAAAAAATATCTTTGTTTATCATTAGTTGGCAATATGTATAGGTTTGTTTCTCATTTGTTAACCAGAATTCTGAAGAAAATCAGCCACACTACTGCAGTTTGCAAGAGTGCGCAAAACAAGTCATTTCTCTGTATTCTCTGGGTTAAGTCTCCGAGGTAGCAGGGTTTTGTTCTGCTGAGTCGTCGTTATGAGCAGAAAACACAGAGAAATGACTCTTGTTTTGTGAACACTTACACATGCGCAAAACTGTAGAAGTCTCAGAGAACACAGAGAAGGGACACTTAAACGTCAAATTTTCAAACGCTTAAAAATACTCTGTTTATCACTAATTGGCTATCTGGATAGGTTTGTTTATCATTGGTTCTGAAGAAAATCAGACACACTACTACAGTTTTCGACATTTGTAAGAGTGCGCAAAACGAGTGACGTTTCTCTGTATTCTCTGGTTGCAAGTCAAGGCCCAAATACAATAACGCGAGAGCACGAGACGAGAAAGTGACCGAGTCGCGAATGAAATGTCAAAAATAATATGTACCAAAGGATGGTATGAGGTAATATACAATAATGCGGAGGCATTTCTATATAATTATTAATATTATTATTATATCCTACACAATAATTAATTATGACTGCAATGTGTTGGGAGAATGAGTACTAGCTACAGAGGCCTTCGCCTCGAAGAGAAACCGTTTTTTTAGAAGGAAGCATTTTGGAGACCAAGCCTGTGGCTGATTTGAACCTGCGACCCTCAGAGTGTGAGTCTAGCAGGCTTACCATTAGACCACAGAGGGCGGCACCAAAAAATTAGAAATTCCTCGCACTCCTCTCCGAGAAAATCTGTCAAAGTAATCAGCTGTTTTGTAATGCGCATCTGTTTATTTCCGTTCTGCTGTTTGTGGATGCTGGTTTATTTTATATAATAAAAAATTTAAAAGCATTTAGTTTTTAATTGTTCGCACTTTGTTTATTATATATTAGAATGCGAGGCAGTGCAAAACGAGATATCGTCAGAGACTCGGTTTCGGACTCTCGCGTTTCTGTATTTTGGCCTTCAGCCATATTCAGTAATTTACAGGCTTCCTCGTTTATAAGTTTGTACATTACGTGTGTAATAATTTATTAATGACAATTTAAGGTGTATTAAACATTGAGATACATCACAATAGGTTCTACTGGTCCAATTGCACCTTCATGGAGACTGAAATTTTAACCCAAAGATGGCGGTGATAACAGTAAGAAATTATATAAACTAAGTTTTCTTGCGTCAAAGTAATATTACGAATATATAAAAAGTATTGGGAACAAAAGAAAGTTTAGTGTTAGATTAGGATAAATTAGCTGACCGAATGGAGCAGGTAAGTCCTTATTAGAAATGAATTATAGAAATCTACATAATACATTGAATTTAAACATATTCAATTGTAGTATTTCTCTTTTCCAATAAGATAGTATTATCCTCAATTTAGATTTCATTGTCCCTAAAATTGTTGCCGAATTCGCAAATGTCCTCCGAGTATTTCGGTCATTTGTATAATTTTCAATGCAATACTAAATGCAAAAATGTAGTATTTCTTATATATATAATAAAAGCAACTCTATGAGATTTTTTCCTCTTTTGGCATGTTTCAAGTTCAATATACCTACCACAGATTGACACGGACAAATGAAAATGAATCAAAGCTACACTTAGCAAAATATTCAAATACCAATTGGGAATTGCTTACGTTTGACGTTTGATAAACTTATTAGAATCAAGAGTAGAATGTTACGCCTTAGCAATTCTGCATGAGTTAGCAAGTATATCTACAAAATGGTCTCAAAACTCATGTTCATAAATACATTTGCTCTTCTTTAATTCAAAATAAATCAGTTTGATTTGTTCTAAATATTCCATGAAACACATTTTTTTTGTTGGATTCGTATACGACAAAGGTGACGTTTGACATTTCACTGCTATTGTTAACAGTTGTGTTCGAAGGCTCGAGTCTTCGGATTTGAAAAGAATTTAACGGATTGTTACTTTTCAGCTGATTACGTTCATCTGGCGATGAGTCAAGAATTTATATAAGTTTAGTAAATTTATAATAAACTAATGTAGAAGCGAGCTGCAGACACAAATAAGAACATCTGTTCGAAACTTGTCTGAGACACGAAATTCAAATAAATAATTTCGTGAATTGGCTGAAACGGCAGTAGAATGCGTTGAATTTCGATATTTTGAGATAATGTCTTTGCGACAAAGGTATCTTAGTTTTACATTCATGTATTGCTATATGTAGATCGAGTCATAGAGCATATATATATATATATATATATACATATAACGGTTTGGCTGTTAGAGTTCGAAAAATATGCATAGAGGGTTTCTCAAATTTAGTTGCCACTGCTACCAAATCAGGGAAAAGTGGAATAAATTGTATCACTCCTATATCCCATGACCAGCTTTAACTGCCGATTCTTTCCGCAGGAAATTGGAAATTTGAATAAACTCAACTGTTGATTGTTAGATTCTTCGTGTACGTAGGTACAATTCAAAATTACTAGTCAACAAACAACTCACTGTTCCGACTCTCAATTCATTCCGTGCTTGCAGCGAAATACACACAAAACAAAAACAACAACAATATAAGTGGTTGCAGAAATCAGCTGAACTAAACGCACCATGAAATGAAACGAAATAGACGCTGTCATTTGCCTCAGCTTTCTGATTCCCATATTCGCATTCTCATTCTTATTCGCATTTGCATTCGTATTTCTTCTTTACTGCGATTGGTTATGGTTTTTTTCTGTTTTTAGTGAATTAGAGAATTTTGCAAAAAATTAAGAATTCCTTTCGTATACATACTATATTCAAGTGTTTAGAAATTTGCTAACAAAGAGTAGTAATATTTTGCCGTGAATTGATTTAAATTTTGTGCGTTTCTTGTGAGAAATATCTAAACATGTCCAATTTACACAAATCTATGCTAAAGGGTCGTCTACCGCCTACTGTTCCTGGTGGTCGCATCAGCAGATCGTAAGTAAAAGGCCCAGCAACAATTACAGGGCCACTCCATTATTGGTTGAAAAGTGAATTCCAGCGTATATTTTACATTTTTGATGTCATAAAACTGATTTTCGTTTTGGTTCCTTTTTCGTTTGCCCAACCTTTTCAGGGACTCGTTTAAAAAATCACGCATACGTGATTTTAAGCCAATGCTTTGGAGTGACTTTTTTGCCAAAAAGGACGACATAGCTGTCGACGGTCAACGTACTTTCAGAGTATATAGCACTCCAGAACCGGAGAAGGTTGGCCCGGTGCTTTTGCTGTTGCACGGCGGTGGATATTCCGGACTGACATGGTCACAATTTTGTGTATGCTTATGACGCATTTGAACATGCTGTTTGCGTTGTTCTTGTAATACAATATTTCTTTTCGCTCTTCATAGATGCATATTACCAGACTCATCCACTGTCAATGCATATCAATTGATCTACGTGGCCACGGCGACACACACACTGACGATGAAGACGACCTCTCGGTGGATACTGTGACTAAGTAAGTATACTTTCTTGTTAATGAAGTCTTTGAGTTTTATAGGGAAGGAGTAGCAGCGACAGTCTAGTATTAAACTCAACTCTTCTTGATTAATACTAGACTGACTGTTAAATAATAACGAATATATCAAAATTGCTTTTGTATAATATATATAATTGTATCGACTAAGATGACTTGAAAAAGGGACGTTTTTTTGTACATCATCTTCATTTGCATTGGACAGTTACGAGAAATGTTAATATTTAGAAGATGAGTTTGTGGCTGCTTCTGTTACATCCCTATCCAAGAGTAAACAATGGCAATTGCGATACCTCTTGGAAGAGTTCGTGAGTTATAGTCTTTTTTGCACTCCCTGGAATTGGATAGCACTTGATAGCGCTCCTAGTTTTTGCTATACTTTATATGGAAAAGTAGCTAGTTCAATATAAATGTCTGTAAATGGAATCAGGTGTCATATTAAGAGTTTTTCTAAACAATTTGTTATTCGCAATATACTAATTACTTAATCTTGCCAGCTCTATAACACAAAAGTGAACTAATTGCTGCATAAGTAGTTGTCCGTAATACAATTCTACACTGCCTGCTATAAAGAAATGAATGATAATAAGTTTTAGTGCAAGTAAAGGGTGAAACGCTTGCGTTTCCTCTGTTTAGCAGTGAACTTGACACTTCAGAGTTTGTCACCTCGAATGTTTCCAATAGTTTGCACTGTTTCTGTGAATATTGCGACGGTGTGATTTAAATCTGACCATAAACCAATCAAACGCTGGCTTCAATTTCTATTCCGGTTACTGACTGGCGCAAATATGTGTACCATATTTGTCAATATTATGTTTAAACGCATTGCTGCAGATCTGTGCCTATAATATAAAGTATATATGTATATATATGGTATATAGTAATAGTAAAAGTATGCACTATCTGTACGTGTGATTTGCAGTGACATATTCAACCTGATTACCAAAATGTATCCGGAAGAAGTGCCGCCAATTTACCTAATTGGCCACTCCATGGGCGGTGCAATTGCTGTGCACTTTGCACACATGGCATTCATCTCCAATATAATTGGCATCACTGTTATCGATGTGGTTGAGGGCACAGCCATGGAGGCATTGGCCAGTATGCAGAGCTTCTTACGTTCACGTCCAACTTTCTTCAAGAGTATACCGAATGCAATTGAATGGTGTTTGCGCAGCGGACAAGTACGCAATTTGGAGAGCGCTAAGGTGTCAATGCCAGGACAAATAATCAAGTAAGTCAGTCCATTATAAACAAGCCAAATTTATTGTTATCTATTTTACCAATCAATGTAACTTAATTGAACTTTTTTCCGCTATCAAAGTTGCATAACGAAACAGCTGGCTACCAACGAATTGCCACTATCCGATGATGAAGACTATTCGTCCACAACAAAATTTATGCATCCTTTCAGTATTTCCGAGGATGAAGAAGTCAACGAAAATCAGAGCGGCGCTGCTAGTGGGGACGATATGAAGAAGCCAGAAACACCAGAAGCAGCTGCTGTCGATGACGAAACATCAAACAGGTGACTATCTACAACCCAAACATCTGTTGTGAATACCATATATAATTATACTGATTACGATGCAGGTACACTTGGCGTATCGATTTGTCAAAGTCCGAAAAGTATTGGGTCGGATGGTTCACCGGTTTGAGTGAGAAATTCTTGAATTTGCGTATGCCGAAGCAGTTGCTCTTGGCCAGCATTGACGGTTTGGACAGGGCTTTGACGGTTGGCCAGATGCAAGGTACGTGCAAAAATCGAAATATACGTCTGCTTCTGCTGAGTTAATTAACATTTGCTGCATTCATTAAAATATTTTCCGATCTGCAGGAAGATTTCAAATGCAAATTCTGGCTCGCTGTGGCCACGCCGTGCACGAGGATCGTCCGCATGAGGTGGCCGAGGTTGTCAGCAGCTATTTAATACGAAACCGTTGTGCAGAAGCTGCTTCTGCCGCCGAAATTCGTTGCCACCTGCCGGCCTGTTAAGCACATTTTCTGTTCATCTCTTTAAAACAATATCAGAACCGTTTCAGTAGATTTTTAGCTCCCTGTGTAAAGTTAAAAATTGAAGTATGTTAGGCTTCATGTGTGCGTGTGGCAGAAAGCTCGTGTCACCAGCATAATTTATCGCATACACAAATATTTTAATCATAACTATAATCACAAATTTTAAACGAAATGAATATGTGTAAAGATGGCAACTAAACAAACCAAACAAACAAACAAAAATCATTAAAAAATCGAAAAAAACAAACTTAAAAAAAGGTTATAAAATTCAAGAATATTTGTTTATATGTATGTATACAAACAACTATTTTGAAATCTCTTCAATTATATACAAACAAAATATATATATGAATATATATATATATATATATATATATATATATATATATATATATATATATATATATATATATATATATATATTTAAAATTAAAATATTAATTGAAATTGGGGCGATCTTTCAATAAAGTTCTAACGACTTTCTAACTGTACCTAAGCACAGAAGTTTAGTATTCATTTTCGACTGAGGTTAAACTAAATGCAGCTCCATTGAAACCGACCACCCCACCCCTCCCAATTGGATGTTGAAGGGTTGTGTGAATTATGTGAACTCCAGACAAAAACCGAGTTGATTTTAATAAAAATGCTACCTCGCGCACGAGATTGCACATTTATTGTTCGGCAGCCTGATGAAATAATTGACACAACTCCGCAAATGTCGCAAAAAACGTTGCAATTTCATTACTTACTACTAATATAATTAATCAATAAATATAATTATGTACTACCTTATACATATTGTAATGTCGAGAGTAAGCACTTAT
The DNA here is from genome assembly GCA_920105625.2 of Clusia tigrina. Classification (NCBI taxonomy): domain Eukaryota; kingdom Metazoa; phylum Arthropoda; class Insecta; order Diptera; family Clusiidae; genus Clusia; species Clusia tigrina. Next base: position 6,256,836 of record OV050032.1, on the reverse strand, counting down.
TTATGTTTTCGAAACTTTTGCACTTTGGGCGCCTTCATTTGCTATTTAATTCATGTATGTGTATTTTATTTTTGTATTATTATTATATATATTTTATATTATTTTTTGTCGCATGACAACACGAAACTCGATTGATCGAAATCTAGGTTTTAAGTGAAAATATTCAAATGTTACGCACAGACATGGTGCTCTAGATCGCAAAGCAAAAACCATACCATACCATATGGAGAATGGATTCCTCACATCCTGTGGGGAAATAATAATGCTACGTATTGAACAATGCTTGCACCGTATAATAAAGTATTGTGTTGTGTGGTTTTTGTGCTAGTTATCTGGATAACATGTCTGGGCCCCCCTACGATTGTATGATGCAACTATTGAAAAAATTGTTGACTTTAAGTTTGTATGTATCTGTCCTTGAAAATGCCAAATTGACTTTTTTTTTCCAAATTCCAATTCACAATTTGGAAAGTTTCACCATATACACGCGTGCATAACTTCAAGCAATGCGACGCGTATGTGTGCAAGTGCGTATGTGTGCGTACAAGTGATTTGCTGGTGTCGTCACCATGGGCGCGCATGCAAGTTGCCTGCAAACGCTGTAAATAAAAGATGGTTGATTTCATTTGACCAATCAATATCTATGTTTGCATAGTTACATATATATGTACATGTACAATATATATTTATAATTGGTGTAGCACAAATTACAATGTTTAAAAAGAATGCTACTCTTACTCGAATGTATGTAAATGCGTACATATATGTATGTGTATATAAATCAATCCATAAATATATATTACAATAAAAACAATGTTTTTCTCTTTCATGACGCTTTTTGTTGTTTTTGTTGCTGTTGTTGCACTTGCATTGACGTGTCGAAAATTGGGTTATTGTGGAGTGCAGAGTGCGTGCCACCCCCATCCCGCATCGTCCAGTGTCGTTCAGTCAACGAAACGAAATCCACCCTGTTGTGTTGCCAGCTTGGTTTCGAGTGCTTTGATTTGCCGCAGATGCTGTACAATTTCCTGGTGTATGTCGCCGTAATACTTTGCACCCTCACCCAGCTCCTCCATTTGGACCAGCGTATCGGCACGTTTGTTGATTTGCCTTATAACTGCAATGCAATTTCAGATTATTTGTGCATATGCGCTACGTATGTATACGTAGCATATGTATATGTATACGTAGCATGTGTATATGTATACGTAGCATGTGTATATGTATACGTAGTATGTGTATATGTATACGTAGCATGTGTATATGTATACGTAGCATGTGTATATATACGTAGCATGTGTATATGTATACGTAGCATGTGTATATGTATACGTAGCATGTGTATATGTATACGTAGCATGTGTATATGTATACGTAGCATATGTATATGTATACGTAGCATATGTATATGTATACGTAGCATATGTATATGTATACGTAGCATATGTATATGTATACGTAGCATATGTATATGTATACGTAGCATATGTATATGTATACGTAGCATATGTATACATGTATATGTATACGTAGCATGACCGTCAAAACATCCTGATTTGCTTTTATATGCATATGCTTGTGTGGCCAGGTATCGATGTGTATTTAAGTTGTCTAATACTCTTACTTTCCGCAATCATGGTCTGTGGGGTAGAATAGTAGTCATCTCTGACCAGTATCGCTCCTGGGCGTGGTTCGAACGCGGGCTCCGTGAGAGTTAGTATCGGCACATTTGCTTGCAATGGCCGCTTTTCGATGTGTCTGTGCACACGCTCACGTGGTCTCACATGTGCACCACTGGCGATGATTCTCTGCAATCGGCTGCGTCTCGCATTGCGTACACGTTGTATAATTTCCGTAGCATTTTTGGCTGGATCGTCCAATGTGTTGAGGGAGACTGCGTCAGGCTTTGGGAGAGTCTCCGCATTCGGCGAGTTGCGTTCACTTCGCAACTTCATTGTTGTCCTGGACTCCCGCTTCATGACTATAATTAATTGATTATCATATGTATATTTTTCCCAGTTTTAATACACAATTCTTTTCCCCCTTACGATTTAGCATTTCCGACGTCTCATCGTTGTATTGAACCCTCGCCGAATGGAAGAGCCCGCCCTGTGCTATTCGCTCGCTTGGCCATAGGCGTTGCTCACTCTTGTTGGACTCGTCTGGGGTGTCTTTTTGCATTTTAAATTTATTTAATTTTATTGGACAAATATTCGAAAAACAGACTACAAAATATTTGTAAGTAAAAAATATAAGACCGGAAAGCAAGGAAGAAATAAAGCTTGATTGGAAATTTAAATAAAGTGTGTGACATGAAGCTCCATGGTGACGTTTTCTATGGAGAAAATACGAAATGGGTTGATAGTAAAATTTTAAAACTTTAAAGATGGTGACACTCCCCGTAAGTGTTTGCTGGTCGCTTTATATATCGACAATGTGTCTCCTCGATTGAGCAAATTTACGCGGCAGCGCGGCCAGGGTAAGACCATCGTTGCTAGTGCTGCCACTTTCTTTAGCTTATAATTTGTAATTATAAGTTAATTTAATATAAATAGATACAATACATACCAGCCGATTGCTTGTGCTAAGGATATTTATATATTGCATTAAGAACGATATATTGGACATTAAACTCGCCCAGCACAGCTCCTTATGTTCGACTTACATAGTTTTGGCAGTTCTCTCCTACTTCTCTTATTAAAAACAGCTCAAGTATATCAACGCTTAGCCGGGCTCCTCGAATAGGTTTGAAGCGTACAATTATTTATTATTTATATAATAATATAATTAATTATTTTAAATTAACTTGGCGGAGTCCGCTTTTCTCTCTCCGACCTATTCGTGCATCATGGCTCAGTGCAAGGTAGAAGTCTGTCGTCAATTGATTGCTGCACTGCATTTGTACGATTTTGCTAAATGCTTCTATGCACTGTCACTACAACTGATGTATCCTACCTACGTATTTTTAAGTTATGTTACGATTCAATAGCCGCAGTCGATTTGAACTTCTATCGAGGTCGTATCGAGTTGTGCGGATAAAACAGTACACGAGGTGACTTGGCAGCACTGTTTCAACTGATTTTTTAAACATTTACTTTTTTACATCTTTTATACTAGCTCATCATTTGAATATAATTTATATCAACACAATAATAATATTAAAAATAAAAAAAACCAAATCCAAAGATTAATTTTTTTCTTGAAATTTGATCAGCTAAAATAAAAAAATTCCAAGGAAATTTGTATGGTTAATTTTTAATCTCGTTTTCAACTTGGCAGCACTTTCTATCGAGAATAGAAAAATTCACTCGTTTCATCCGAGTATAATTTACTCGATAACTTTTTCCATTCCTATCCTCGTTTTCTGTTCTATCCTTAATAGAGTGGAGTATCGAATACGCATAATGTTCTTAAGTCTCCACATAACTCTGGTCTACGTTTCAGATTCTATGTTACACCAACTGAGGGACTTTCCAATCCAAAATAAGTGTACAAGACTTAATTTTGAAATACATAATTTATTTAAAATAAATAGGTACTAATGCATATATATTTTTAATTTCTTTCGAAATATAAGAATATATATATTTATGTAATATTTAAAAGTTCCTTTATTTAATTCAATTGTCGCATTTTAGTGTTTTATAGCAGCAATTAACTAGTTTATTTGAAATGTTTATTATTTAATTATTTTTTTCCAATTAAAATTTTATGCATAGTTTTGTTTTGTTTTTATTAATCTTTATTAAAATACATTCTCTATAAATTTTACACCAAAAGAAAAATGTTTGCAATGTTGCAAAATGGGATTGGATTAAGTTATCATTGGCGACAAGTTTAAAACTAACTTGGAAGCAGGGACATGGGGCTAATTATTAATTAGTTATTGGCAATTGGAGGCAAGTGCAAGTGCACAATCAATGTTCTGCTGAGTTTATTTGAGTTGATCTTGTTTTATAGCAAGCATTTTTCTTTAGGTGTACTTCAAACTCTTTACTTATCGACTGTCGGAGCCAACTGAGTTGATCATTGCAATCGTTGGCATAGAGAGAATATGTGAGTGGGTGTGTGTGTGTTTTTGGCATGTGATGGATTGAAGTATAGATTTTTCTATCAATATGCTCATGGAATGGTCAACTCAATTGGAACCACAAGTTCGAACATTTCTTTGTGTATGTGTATGTGTGTGAGTGTGCACGCATTTTAGTGTACATTTTTTGTTTTGCATCTGCAAATTTCCCAGTACTAATTGCAAAATAAATGTATGTATGTATGTAATTAAAAAAAAATATATTATATACAATTTAATCATCTTTTTGTTTGTTTTAATTTCAATTTCAAACAAAAACATACAAGATAAAATATTCTTGGGTTAATTTTACAATTCTATGTGTTTCATTTCATTAATTAATTTAAATACATATACGTGTGTGTGTGTGTGTGTGTGGATTTGTGTACATTTGGTCTTCAATGGCGTATATTCAAGCAGGCACACATACACATTTACCTATAAAACTGCACAATAAATTTTACTAACATGAAAAAGAAATGATACAGATGGTAATTATTTCGGAAGGTATGCCAGGAAAGGCAGAGGGGGGGATAGAATTAGACAAGAATAAGAAGGTATTATTTAAATCTTTTTAGATTCAGAATAGTAGCTCCTCTACTAAAAATGTTTTTATTCAGACCAACTGACTCAGCGAAAAACTTGCTGGCACATTTTTCTGCTTTCCCCTATCCAAGGGGCAAGTAGGGGAAATATAATAAAAACGCCCCTGAGATTTCAATAAGTATTAAAATTGCGTGTAAAGGATTCCAACCAAAAACAAATTGAAAGCGGAATAGAAAAAATATGAATATGAATCACATCATAGAGTAGAGGGCGCCATATTTGCCAAGACTTCATATTACTTGCTTCGCTTTTTTCGCTTCACGGGCGATCTCAATTGAACGAAGACCAGTTGGAAATAAAATGGCCGACTGGGGCGAATTGCATAATACATACGAGAATTGTTTCGCTACTCAGAATGGACCAAATAGAATTTCTTCTGTCGAAAACCATACAGACCGACTTATTGCAAATGAGTAGGAGTAGGATTACTATTATAATTATTATTGTTGTTTTTGGCAAAACTTTTGATTGGTAATTTTCAGACGATAACTCGCGACAATATTGGACTGAATAAATGAAGAAAGAGTAAACAAGCAACAACACGGAAACTTGCCTCCCCCATGAGTTCTATGTTATGTTACATATTACATATATATATTACATATTACATATATATATATATATATATATATATATATATATATATATATATATATATATATATATATATATATGTATTTATTTACCATTTATATATATATATATATATGTATTTATTTACCATTTATACAATATATATATATATATATATATATATATATATATATGTATGTATGTATATATATATATATATATATATATATATATATATATTATATTATATTTATATATAAAAGATTCGTGTTTATGAAACACTTGAAAGGGAACTAAATTCTTTGTCGCGCGGAAAATGTGTTGCTTGAAAGATTTGCGTTGGCTTTTGTAATTTGTTTGAATTATTCAATAATTAATCATTTAGTAAGATTTGTTACTGCAGTAATACATTAATTTTGATATATAATTATCAACAAAAATATCAGTACTGAAAACTGAGACACAATTTTATTTTAAATTAAATTATTATAATATTAAAATATATATGTATATATATATATATATATATATATATATATAAATATATATGTAGTAAGTAGCACATGTGATTGTGTGTGTTTTTAATTAAAGCAAAAAGCAAATTAACATTCTTCATATGAAATTATTTACAATTTTCAACTTAAAATAATGAACATCACGCTTTTATAATAATGTGTGTGTGTGTTTGTGTGTTGTGTAAGGCGTGCCACGTAAATAATATATAAAAAAAAACATATTCATATATATATATATATTTTTAAATGTAATTTTTCTATGAATTCTTTTACTTTAATATTAATATTTTTTCATTTTGCTTTTGTATTTGTTTGCAAACGTCAAGTTTTACAATTTACGGCTAATATCTAAAAATATAGAATTTTTGCAATTTGTCAATATTTCCTTCTTTTCATATTTACATTTATTATCCAGTTTATTTGGGGCTGATTTGTCTTATAAGTAAAAACTGAATAAAACAAAAAAGCAAAACATTTGAAAATCTTTTACAAATAAATATTAAAAATAAAACATTCAATTTGAATTTGGAAATTTACGTACAACATTATTTCCACATGTAAGCATATTAGCAACACATAATAAAATATTTTAGCAATGGTAATATACTTTATACAAAAAGCATTTATATATTATAATTATATAGCTAAAGGGAGACCTTAAGTTGTTCAGAACTTGTTCATATTTCTATATCAAGTAGTCCAATGGCGATTAACAGTATAGCAAAAATTTTTAATTATTTATAATATAATTGATGAAACATAACAAAAGGACAGAAAAACATACATCAAGGTATATAAAATTGTTTTCACACTTGAAGGGGTTTGTTGCATTTACTGCATTGCGGGTGCAGTCTTCAGGTTGCAGGCCGCAGATAGCGAGTTTCGTACTCGTATATAGATTATTATTAATGCCGTTATGTATTAATGAATTAGCAATGAGTGAACTGTTAAAAAGCCGTTAACTTCAGTGAGCCCCATACATATAAACATGGGATATATGGTAACATACAGATAAACTAGTACAATATAAGATAAGCTAGCAACACAAATAGTCATATATAGACACTTGATAACTATTCATATACGCAATTATAATAAAAAGTTAGGTAAAGTTCAATTCTTCTCTGCTCATTTAAATGTACTCGTAATATAATTTAATCACTACATATATATTAAATCAAAATTTTGTTACGATAGTTATACAATTTGATGTTTTGTTTTTGTTGTTTGTTCTTTTTTGACAAAAAAAAAATTAAAAAAGTAATATGTAATAATATATAAGTATGTAGTTATATTTGTTTAATAAAAATGTTGTTTTAGGGTTTAAAATTTAATTCAGCAATTACATTCCGTTTATATGAACTTATTGTTAAATTGTTTGCTCATTCTTTTTCTTTTTTTTAAATTTTAAGTTTTTAAGTATAATATTCAGCAAGCGAATTTGATTTGATTTGAAATCGTTTGTTTGTTTGTTTGTTTGTTTGTTTATTTTTGTGTTCTCGGAAAGTAATTTTAGTCAGTCTCTTTGTCACGATGCAACAGTGTACTGGTAATTTCCAGCAGGGAGAGAGTGGTAGAGAACAACTCTCTCACCGAGAAATTCAGTACCGTATGCTCAATTTCAGCGTTGCTCTCTTTGTAAGTGTTTCGTTCTTTAGCTTTATACATAATTGATAGAAGGAAAACAACAAATAGCATTTTAACTATGCTTGTGTGGCTTTGTTTGCGTGTGTGTGTGTGTGGGTGTGTATGAACTACCAAATTTTGTTTAGTAGCGAGTGTGTTTTTGTTGTTTTTCTTGTTTATTTTGTTGTGTCGTGCTTAAAACAATGTAAAATGCTGATCAAAATTGGCCAAATTCTCCTAATGAAATGAAAGAAAATAAAAAACAAAAATAAAAATTATCATTATCAATGAGACGCTTCGAATTGGTAGAGGGATATGTGTATGTGTGTATGTGTGTGTGTGTGTTAGTGGGCGTGAGGATGGGTTAGAAAGTATTAAAAAGATACGTTTGCATGCATATATGATGATGAATTGATTACAATAATTTTATAGAAAATTAATTTTGTAGCGTTATCCTCAACACAGACCACAATTGACGGCAGACAATGGATCCAAAGCAGTTGCAGTCATTGTAGTAGAAATGGTGGTGGTGGTGGTGGTGGTGGTGGTGTTGGTGGCGGTACGAGTACACTTCAACTTGTATTGTTGTTAACTGAAGCTAAGAAAGATTCAATACAAGCATCGGAAAAACCAAATGAAAAGTTCGCATTCAATCTCAAACAAATCCTACAGTGCGTGTGTTGGTAAACAATCAAAGCTAGCGAACAATTTCTATACCAGTAGCGACGTCCAATAAAAGCCAGAGGGGAGTGCGCCAATTCGTACAGCTTTCTTAATTAATTGCCTGTTCCGTCATCTGTAAACACAGTGTTTCCAGCTGCTCCAAACTCTTGATGTCGTTCATGGTGTTGTTGGTGGTGGCAGCGCCCATGGCGCCGGCCACGGCGTTCGTCATATATTCACATTCGTACTTCTCCTTAACAGGCATGATGAGGTGGTTGGCAATGAGTGGGGCCGTTTCGTAGGCTGTTTGCAAACTACAACTACAATTGTTAACACTACTACTAATACTACTGTTGATGTTATTGCTATTATTGTTACTATTGCTGCACAAACAGTTCGTCATATTGTTGCTACTGTTGCTACAACTGATGCCAACAGCTGCAGCAGCGGCAGCCAGCAACTGCAATTGTTGATGCTGCAACAAATGTTGCTGCTGCTGCTGTTGTTGTTGTTGCTGTTGTTGTTGTTGCTGCTGCTGTTGTTGTTGTTGGCATAAAAGATTATTGTTCATCATATTGGTATTATTGTTGTTAATTAGGATTTGGGGTGGAGGTGGTGGTTGGCTGTTCACAATACTGCCGGCAGCGACAGCAGCTGCAATATCATCATTACTAACCATAACAATAGCGGCCATTGTTTTATTTTGCTGCTGCTGCTGCTGCTGCTGCTGCAGCTGCATCTGTTGTTGTTGCGACTGGGCGATATCAGAATTCGTTGTTGCATTAGGTACGATGGGCGGAAAGGTGGCCATGCTGTTGTTAAGACCTGTGAGGCTGGTCTTGCGTTGTTGGTTTTTCAAGCTGTTCTCTATTTGCAAATTGTCGACGGATGCGCCTGTTGCTGGCAAGATACCCTGACCTGGCTTGAAGATCATTTTCTGCGGTTGTTGTGGCCCGCCCGACACAACAATCAAATTGTTTAATGAGCGTCGATGTTGCTGCTGTTGATTCGGTATTTGTTGCTGTGGCAGAGCTGGAAAATGAGTGTGCTGCTGTTGCAACATATGTTGCTGCTGCTGTTGCTGCTGCTGTTGTTGTTGTTGTTGTTGTTGTTGTTGTTGTTGTTGTTGTTGTTGTTGGTGATGTTGTTGCTGTTGCTGCTGGTGATGCAGATGAATGTGTTGCGACTGATGATTTATCTGTTGGTGCTGCTGCTGCTGCTGCTGCTGGTGGTTGCTCATGAAATTCGGATACGATGAGCTCTTGTATTGGTTCTGATTGCTGCCATTGCCGCTGTTAGAACCAACCAGCTGATAGAACTTATCGTATTCGCCCTGCGACTGCTGGCAATTCAGCGAATAGTTCAACATATCGGTCGAGTTTTTGCGATGATTGATGCGATCGTTGCTGCCGTTTTTCTGGTCACTTTTGCGAGGCTTTCCACTCCATCTGAAAAGAAGGAGACTTTTTTATGGACATATGAACAATGTACCGTTATACAAAGAAATTTTTGTAATTTTTATACTAACCTTGGCTTATTCAAGCTGCCGCCGCTTCCGCTTTTGACGTGGTGCAATTTTGGAATGGCCATTTTTAGTTTGGAAAGTTTGAATTTCAGTTCCTTCAACTGATTGCAATGGTTGATGAAAGCCTCATTGTGTATGGTGCGATCCAAGATCCACATTAGCACGCCCAGGTTTTCATCGTCCTGCACAACATAGGGGTCCTTGTGCACAATCGAGCAAACTGAAAACGAATTAATGTGTCATTGTGCAGAAGTATTTGTAGACCAGTGCACAGTTCGTCCATCTTACCTAAATCGATGACTGCCAGTAATTGCAAAGCGACATTCTCCTCACCCGCGGCAGCATTCACCGCCTCAACAGGCTTCATCGGGGTCAGCACAATATTTGCCAGCTCCTCCACTGCCACTTGCACTTTCTGATCTCCGTTGTGCAAGTCCTGTTCTAGTTTGGACAACTGAATTGAACGATCCTTGAGTTTCTCAATACACAAGGCCAACTTGTGTGAGGCTCCCTTGGTAACGCCCAGACTTTGTAAGTACTCTTCGGTAATTTGTAGCATCTCCTCGTAAGTCATGTTCTTGAATAGGTCGATGTACTTGTGCAGACGCAATGATTTCAGCCACAGTCCAATGCTGGACATGCCCACATTTCGCGAATGGAATCTGATGTAGTTTGGCTTGATGTCGTCGAGCCTTGTGTCGGAGCCGCTGTTAATAAGCGCTCCACGTTCGATAGAAAGCGAGAAGCTGCGCGGCTTGTTGGCAAACTGAGCTAGATTTTCCGTTGAATTGGAACAATTGTCGTTGACCGTGGCAACCGAAGAATTGGAAGAGCACGACGATGAGGATATGGTCTGAGTTGTCAGGCTGTTGGAGCGGCGTGTTTTCAAAGCCGCCAGTTTGCTATCCAAGCTCCAGCGGTGCATTTCTAGGGGATCACAATTCCCCATCAGAATTGAAGCATAGCACAGTTGATGCGGCACCTGGTTTTTGTGAAGGGTACAAAGAGGAAATATGAATTTATTTATTTCTAAATTAACTACTGAAGTATATAGTAGGTTGCTACCTGTGATTCTTGTCCCGGATTATTGCTGCTGCAGTTGTTGCACGAATTCGTATTGGAATTGGGATCGAAGTCAATATCGGTCCCGTTTTTGGAGAACGATGTGTCGTGATCATCGCCGTGCAAGTTGCTGTTGCAGTTGCTATTGTTGTTGTTGTTCATGATGTTTATAATAGGATTCGCATTGTTACCGAACAGGCTCGGCACCGCTGACATGGATGCGGCAGCTGCCACACCATTTACCAACATCGAGCTCTCAACATGTGATGGCTCCACCAAAGAGGCACCAATCGATAGACGTAAACTATTTTGACTAGAGGCTAATTCGTTCAATGTAATACCATTCAAATTATCACAGATTTGGTTAGCAATGTTGCTGCCGCCACCAACCGCTGCATGGTTTGATGGCTTTCCCATTGGGCTTCGCCAGATCTGTGTCTGCTGAAGGTATTTACTTGGCGGCGCAATTGTTTGCCAATCGGCGTTACGCAATAACGCAGATGTGGACCCACCAGTAGTTGTCATGTTACCTATGGACGACGACATAGAGAGATTGGACGTCGAGGAACAGGAAGCCGATGACAATGTTGAAGATTCCGAGGCCGTCTTGGCGACAATATTATCTGTGTTTGGAATTCCACCAAGAGGTGCGAACGATGCCTGCAGGTATAAGTCCATCTGTTGCTGGCTGATAACAGTGGTTGGGGACTGTATGTGCTCCTCCAACTGGCGCAACCAAACGCTTAGAGATCTTGAAGGGAAACACAAAAACAAATTTTAATTTGAGGAAAATAATAAGGAAAAAATCGAGAGCCGGGTCAAATTCAACTTACCTACGATCATCGCTGGATATAGCGGGATGTATAAGCAGGTACGAGAATATCTGTTGCACTAGATCGGTCGGCACAATTTGTTGCATCGTGTCCTTCACCGCGATCGGTATTAATGCCAAGTAAATCGCCTTGGTCTCGTCGTTGCCTGGCTTCAATAGCGGCAGCAGAGTCAATATTTCATGCAATATGTCTTCCTTCTTGCTATAGAACTTGCTTTCGTCAGAGTATGTAATCTGAAAATCGGATCCATAGTAGCATGGCATGGAGTCCTTGTCAGATGATGACATCGGCGGCAGCGTGTCCGCTGTGTCACCTGGGTAAATTGTCTTATAGGCGTTTAGTAAGTTCTGCAAATACGACGGGTTGTTCGCATTTATGTCAATAATGACGCTGTTCAGATTTGATTGAGAGCCCATATTCTGTGTCAGGCTATTAGCGATTGAATACTGTAGGAATTTGAGGCTTGGATAATGCAGACGCTTTAGCAGTGCGTACATAATAACAGTACGCTCACAATCGTTCCATTTCTCGAAGAGATTTGTGACCGTATTGACCTGTTCGCAAAAACGCGCTGATGCACTGCCAGCGGAGTTGCTGTCGACTGTTGTGGTGGGTGTTGTGCTGTTATTGTTGGCGTTGTTGCTTTTAGATGCGGTGACGTTATCTAATGAAGGGTACTTCATATTGTAGCTATAATTTTGGTTTAATTTCTGTGCCAATGACTGGTCGCGGCTGTAAACAAATTAAAACAAATACAAAATGAAATAAAATAAACTTCACAATCAATTTTGTTGATTTGGGATTTTAAACGCTACTTCCCAAGAGGACATAAAAGCCAACTCTCATATTAAACTGGGAGGAGAGGGTTGGTTGGTACACACGAACGTGTGCCATATGTGAACTTTCCCATATCCTCCATAAAATTCTATTCTTATCTGTTCGCACACAAATATAAACAATACCATTTCGAAGTCTATTTACATACACACTTGGCGGGGTGGTATAATTGCCGCCCCTTGCACTCAGTTTATAGATTAGGATACCGTTACGTGATATTGCGAAGCCAGCGTGTCCGCCTGCAGCACATCAACACAGCGCCTTGCCGAGCAACAGATACAAGTGTGAACAAAAGAAGAACAGGGCCTTTCCAGTGGACAACGAGTAATGACTATCAAAACCACAGTTGCTGATGCAAGCTAAAATTAATGGTTACACGGACACAAAAGGAAAAACAATGTTATTTATACAGTTAACTCCTGGAATATGCAAACAGGAGAAAGGTTACGAATCCAATCCCTCAGTATATTTGAAACACGTATTTCAACAAATTACATATTGCTCAACGAAACAAAATTAAATAACGAAGAAGACAAAAAAAATCAACGAGAGAGATTAAAAGTTGAAGTTTAAGCGAACTGGAGAAAATTTGGAAAATCAGTTCATAACAACAAAAACAACAACTGCTTGACGACTGAACTTGAACCAGAGAACACAGAGAAGCGACACTAAAACGTCAAATTTTCAAACGTAAGAAAAAATTGTCTTTGTTTATCATTAGCAGAGACCATAGACAGGACACTTAAACGTCAAAAAAAATGTCTGTTTATCATTAGTCGGCTATATGGATAGGTTTGTTTATCATTGGTTCTGAAGAAAATCAACCATACTACTACAGTTTTCCACATGTGTAAGAGTTCGTAAAACAAGAGTCATTACTCTGTATTCTCTGCTTGAACATGGCTCCTTAAACAGGCGACCTTGAAGACATCGTCGGTTCTCCCAAAATCATGTGCATATGCATGTACGAATATGTACTCGTATATGTGCATATTTCCATCAGAAAACTATATATCGTTGGGGAGCTTAGCGATGTCTCCGTTTGTTTCCAACACACGCAATTGGTGAACAAAGGTTGGCCAAAGCAAAAGCTTCAAACTTGCTGTTTTTCCACTTCAGTACGAGTAAATTATCAGACATTGCAAATTAATGTGATCGTCGGCGTTGTTGGCATGGTCCTGCTTATCTAATAAATAAATAAAATGGTATACCTATCTACCCCTCGTTCAACACACTTCCGCTTCCAGCTGTTAGAAATGAAGTATAGTATGTATCAATATTAATTTGTTAAGTCATTATTTACAACGACCAAATGAAAGCAGACGCGGCGTCGCACAGTAGCAGAAAACTCAAACACTCACACACTTACACACAGCACTCAAACAATATATTTGCATACAAAAAATGAGAGCGAGGCGTGAGATTCTTTCGTTGGGCTGGCAGCTTTCTTATTAAGTTTCATCGTATTTAGTGCTTCATTTACCATTGCACAGCACCTTGAGCCTAGCACTGGGAGGATGCACAAAGGCAGCAGAATGTGATAGCAAGCTCTTGCTTGGCGCTCCATTGTTGCCTCGCTTATTGTTGATCACTTATTTGCCAATTGAACATATCTAAACACGCGTTGGTGATTAAATTATACTCATGTCAGCATTACTGTGGGAGGCGACAGGTGCGGCTGCCTTGCATGTACGCGTATACAGTGCACCACAATGCGTGAAAGCATATTCGCGCGTTTAATGTCCAATTAGTATCGGTGACGCGCGCGCGTGTGTGTGTGTATGTGCGCGCGTTGTTGTTGTTTTGATTGATGCGAAAAATGATAGCACCATTTACTGTAAATGGCGGGGCCCCAGAAACCAAACAGCTGCAAATTCCGAATCATCGCTAGGCTAGTAAACGCGATATACATATGTATGTACATATGAACAGTATACACTTTTAAGGCGAAAACAGACAATTTAATAAAATGGAACAAATTATATGGTCATAATAAAAAATTGTACTCTCTCACGCACACAGCGCCAGAGCCGAGTGGTTCAGTTGCTAATAGGAGGTTTAAGATATAAGCGACAAGGCTAAACACTCCACAAGGAGTAAGAGTTCTTGGAGCTGGGTGCACTTTTGTTGATTGTATCCATTGCAGCCCACAATCCGTTGGAATGCGAACACAAACCCACACATAATAATACGTGTTCCGGCGTCAAATGACGGCAGTTAAAAATCTAACTTGATGACTTCGACACACTCCCAACACAATGGATTAAAACTGGCCAACTTTGCACTAGCCTTTTGCACCATACCATTTGACCAAGCGGAACCTTTGGCAGATGTGAAACAATATTGCTAATGGCTGGGACGCAACAGGACACAACAAAGGAATCATTGACATGAAACACAATTTAATTGCATTATTTGAAAAGCGTGTGAAATATTGCTTATATGACCGTATATGGACCCGTAGAAGGACCGTCGACCCAAATGATGATGCCCGTATATGCCTCGCACTTGCAAACAGCAATTAAAAGTGTACCCACGCCAAGAGACATTCATAAAAAACAAATGGAAAATTGAAAGCATCGTCTTTCTTTCTACGTTGCACGAGAATAAATCAATTAAAAAAGGATAAACTGCGCACATTGTTACAACAACACACGAAGTGGTAATTAATCCATGACCCAGATCGTAGGCAACCGAGCGAGCAAACAGACGAGCGGATGGCCAGCCAGGCACGCGGCAAGCCCTGCCCAGCCGAGCCGAGCCCAGCCCAGCCCAGCCCAGCCCAGCCAGCCAGTCACACACTCAGCAGAGCATAATTGAATTGCGTTCGCTGGTGAATTCATGCTTTAACCATGCCCGGTTGCCGCCGCCGTCGCTGCTGCTGCTCCTCCTCCTCCTGCAGTATCCACATATTCGTAACATCATTGGCACAAATGTAAACAAGCAACTTATAAAGAGCAACTGCGTCACCGAGGGACCAAAAATCATTGACACTTTTATTGATAATTGCTCGGTAGTGAGAAAAAAGCCAATTTACAGGAATTGATGGGAAAAACAGTGCAGCACTTTTCTGATTACACAATTTTTCATGTCCAGCACTCGAGGCGTGTCACGGAATGTGTGCTTGTGCATGACTGAGAGTTTAATTAAACTCTTTCCGAAGGACATGTTGACAGGTTAATTGGCATTTGATACAGTATTGGTAGGGATGTGCAAGGAGTTGGATCATGCACTTCCCTAGAATTAATTCTAAGCAAGGTCACTACCCATTTTCTATACTGAAGTACCTCAAAAATATGATATACAGTTTACAGACACTGATATGAGAGAATCAATCATATAGGCGAACAATTAATTGGGCAGTCAAAATAGATATACAAAATTTCTTAGTAATACTTAAGTATTGTTGTTGTTTCTAATTCAATTTTAGTTTGGCCTCAACTTACCGAAAAAACATGAACTTTGAATTCTGCATTTTGCACTCTTTTATCAGAAATTTTCGCCAATAACCGCGCTATTTTTATTCGACTCTTCAAGCTCACGCAACAACACCAAATGGCAAACAGGACCACTGCACGCGTGCTGCAATCAAAGTTTGATAAAAGGGAAACTGATTCGAATCACCTTGAGCGATGATGGGAAATTGCGTGTTTGAGTGGTGAGATTGAAAGCAGCTGTAGCAATGCGCCTGAAAACTTTCATAGCGCGTACATTAAAAGATAACACTGCCGGTTGCACTCAGCCAGTGGATGCCAATGGTGCGTTGTTGTCATTTTACTGGTCTTAGCGTTAGCAAACATTTTGAGAGAGAGAGGTTTGCTATCATATGAGAGGAGATATATATTACGCACGTACTACGTAAGTGAAAAGCTGAACATTTCTCCGTTTGATGCCTGGCAACTGTCAACCAAAACATATGATACACATTGTTGTCCTTAAGCGCATATTTGTGTGTGTGCGTGTGTGTGAAAGTTCTGTAACTACCCTGCTACTTACACCGTAGCTGCATTATACATTCCGCAACGGTGCATTTAGTTACTACTCGAGTCCTGTTCGGAAGAGGATTCAGTTAGTGTCTTCAGGAAAATATATTTTAGGGCATTTTCTGGTCTCTTCGACGTACATACTTAAAAGAAGCACTTCTCTGTTGGCGCCAAATCATATTTGAAGGAATCAGTATTACTACAGACTTGCTACCAGCAGCAGTGATTCTCTCTCGCCACCAAAAGGTGCTCGAAAGCTCTGTTCAGTCAGGATTAATATCTGTACAAAGGTATATGTAAACATTTGTTTATTAATGAGAACTGGTAGTGACTCCTCCTCATGGTTGCATTAGATGGGTATTTATAAGCCAAGCCGCTTCTGGTAGCAGCAAATCAACGATATTTCCAACACATGCATCTTAAAAAACAAATGCGGCTCCTTACATATGAATCTCAGTAGATAGTAGTGGCTCAAATCGTTGATATGGGGTATGTGATGTTTTGGCTTGTGACGTTGTGCATATGGTAGATTAGAATTCAGCTAGTGTTTTGTTTATACATACATATGTATGTAAATATATATTTCCTAACATTTCAGTGATAAAAAGTACTTATGTAACTAGAAAAGGAGTTGGAGAGAGAACAAATTTTATTTTTTAACTTGATCCTCTGTTGGAAGTAATATGCAATTTCACATTATGGCATTCTTGTCCCAAGTTGCTAAGTACTTCTGGTCGCTATTGCCTTAGTATTAAGTTTATTTTATACTATTTAAACTATTTATAATAATAATAAAATATTTGTATTATAATTATACATTTTTTTTCTTTTTTCGTGTATAGTATGACAACATCTTCCCTCCCTAGTAAAAGTTCTGGGCCCGACCGTCGTAACTACTTTAAAGAGTACACAGTTATTGTTTCCGCATACTAAAGCTTTAAAATGTGATTGGTAAGGAGAGGAGGGGGAAGATGTATTGGTGATTTTCCCCATATACAAATAGCTTTGACGTGTTGTTTCCAGAATAGTGCGTGTTATTATGCAACTTTTCAATGTGAGTTTGCACAGGCTGTTATGCTACATGTCAAGAGGTCAGTTTCTATGAAAGCACAACTAAACGCTTAATTCGTTAGCTTTTGTAATTGCACATGCATACAAATGTATAATTGGTTGTTTTTAATGTTGCACAACAGTGTGCGCAACCCCCTCGCCTGATGACGGCGATAAAGCGCAGCAATAACATTCCCATATACGAATATTGGTTCCGTTAATTTTTTGCCACGCTTTTCAAAAAGCCAATATGGTAGAAAATTGACCAAAAATTCTCTTCTTCAAATTTTTAATTTTAGAGAATGTGGATTTACTGTTAGGTGAATCAGTATAAACATTCGAATTGGTGGACTTCTTTCTTTTTTTTTAACAGTTTTGTGGTTGGTCCCTGCTATTATTTTCGTGCTGCACCTTCATACGCCATTTTATGAAATAGAGTTATGCTTCAATTAGAATGTCTGGTTCTAAAATGTTTTTAAACAACACTAAATTTAAATATGTTGATAATACTTACATATTTGACACAGCGGCAAAAATTATCGTCAGCAGAGAATCGTTGTAAAAAAAAACAAAATTTTAAAATTCACCAGGAAATTAACCAAAATATATGCAGCCCGCCAGAAAGTAGTTATTGAGATGGTTTGTGAATATTTGTCAGCACCATGTTTGAAGGCGTTTGGTTCTTGTTATGTAGTTTTAATTCGAATTTAAAGCCGTCTTTTTATTTAACGTAACACATTTTACTTTCACACAAATCACAATTAGTAGCAACATACAAGAGTTTTAAAATCTAATTCAAAATATATTAATTAGACACACACACCACACTTATCAAACCGATCACGATCAACGTTTAAAATTAGTAGAGTCGTGTATGAGCGGAAAGAAACAGCAAGTGTTTAAAATGGAGTTTCCTTCTGTGCAGGAAGAAACTGCAGAAATCAGTTCAAATTTCTAAACTATTGCTGTTTCGGCCAACGCCTGCCTTCTTTCTGCTTAATCCAGCACATGGGCATTTGGCGAAAGATCATCATGAACCAGCATATCACAAAAACCGTACGAAGGCAGCGATCTATCGTACTTATTTCGCGAAATCCCGTTTAATTATTTCTCTTTCTTTTAAAAATTTTACATGTGTGGTGTGCATTTAGGCGTTGGAGGTAGCAGTGAGGTGCGGCAATAGGGACCTTGTAAAATAGGTGAATGCAACTGTGAAACCAGAAAATGCAGTGTGATAAAATGCGGTAACGACGGTTCGGTTCGCGGGGCAATTAAATTGTAAGCAGAGCAAAGGCGGTGTGAGGGACAGATTCTTCGGGATTGACTTTAATTGGATTTCTCTTTTTGCTGTTGCTGTCATTTGTCGTCTTCGTTGTTTTGGGAGTTATGTTGTTGTTGCAATTGCTTTTTTCTTGAAGCTTCCCTCCTTTATTTCGATTTTTCGTGTAATTTCTTCTTTTTCCCACTTTTATTTATTTGTTTTACTTTTTTTTCTGCGTCAGTCACTTTAATTTGTTCTACTTTAACGCGCAGCCTTTTCGCTATTACCCCTTCTTTCTTCATATATTTTAGCGTCTGAGTTTCTCACACACAGCGCTTATGAACACTGGGCGCTGAGCAAAACCTTGAAATTTTTTCTGTTTTCTGCCCCTTGTTTTCAATTTCATCTATATTTTGATGGGGTTATTTTAATAAGCACTTAAGTTGTATTATGATATTTATCGAAAATTCACTGTACTTCTCCCTGTCTGCCACTCCCCACTCGAGATTTTGTTGCAGTTTATCTACGGGGAAGTCTCACAAAACTTTTTTCCTCTGCTCACTCGCGCTGCTGCCTTCGATTTTTTCACAAACGTTGCATTAACAAAAATTACGTCTTTTACTAGCTTTCCCACTCATTTTTATATTGTGTATTTTAGTATTTATCTAATAAGAGTTAATTAATTATTGTTGCAAACGATTCGTAATTTGCAGTGACTTTATTACTTTTTTCCAATTATTCGCTGCCTGTAGAAAGTTCTTCTGTTTGCGTGAGTATGTGTGTGCAATGTCAGTAATGCCAAGCCAATATTGTCAAGTTGCACGTTTCAATGCTGCCAAATCAAATTTTACTGTACTGCACACTCCGTTCATTCAAACAACTTAGCTGTGTACAGAACAAATCGGCGAACAGTTTCTTATAAAATTGATACGTCAACTTCATTAATCCATTGTCAAAGAATATAGATAATACAAATAAATGGTGTTATCCTGTGCCAATTAGCTGGCTAATACATGAGGTTACGAATAGTTGCGAAAACGAATATTACTTGGCTGTAATTTAACTAAACGACTTTCATGATAAATCATCGCCGTTAAATTGTATTTAACCGGCGGCAATTTGTGCATTCCTTTGCTGGATTCCGTCGTTGCACTGGCTTTTAGTGCATTCAACGCAGCCAGAACAGAACAGAACAGAACTTCCGATTTTTATTCACAAGTAGTTGTGAGAGTTATATCGAAGTAGTCCTGAAAATATTTTAAAATAACAAACACAGAAAATGTGTGTTATAAATAATTAATTTAGTGCAAGCGTTCTTTTTTTTTAAAGTGCGCGTAAACTTTACCAGAAAGTATCTGATACTGCAGGTAGTTAGATTTTGTTGTTGTATTTGTTGCCACTAAAAAAGGGAGGCAACTGATAGAGATTTTCGCCAAAACACTTAATACATAAAAGTGCCCCACTTGTAGCTACGGTCGCTTGAGTTGGTGAATTTATAATTCAGAGGGAAAATCGTTACACACCGAAGAAGTTGACAATGTTTTGCCCTACCGAGTCACAGAAAAGCACTTTTCTGGAGCAGACAAAAGCGGCACGGGAGGAGCGTGCATTGGAAAAACGTCGAGAGTGGGCGGCTATACGGATACAGGCGGCGGTCAAGGGGTTCATGATGCGTAGGCAGTACCAGCGCAGGATAATGTAAGTGATTGATTAAATAATGACGAAAATGCTGGGAGCACCATTTTACATAAAAATATTTTTGCGCTTTTCCAGTTCTGATTTTGATCAAATAATCGTGAGCCATGCTGATGAGAAAAATGTAGAGGTGTTGCCTGCATCGAGTGTGTATCCAGTGGTGCGTCGTTTTTTAACACACTTCCAAAGCATCAATAATTTGGAGAAAGCACACGAACGATTCGACCGTCTCTGTCGTTACCTGAACAAGTCAATGGAGTCTGATGCACCGAAATTGTCCTATGCCACTTTGTGTTTGCATAAGGAGAAGAGGTGAGTGTGATGGGAAAGATGAGGCCAAAAGGAAATACACGTAAAATGAAATTAAATCAACTAGGTTACAATTGTTGAAGTGAGAGAGGCGCAAGGGAGGGTTCTCAGTGATATACTAGTGGAAATGTATATGCAGTGAAACGAAGTTTTGAGGGAGGTGTATTACACCAATGCCAATTGCATTGGGGTGCTCTTCTCATGTCTGCTCACCATTGTATTGAAAAAGCTGAGAAAGCTGAGAAAAAAGACAATCGGTAGCTTTTTAAGATGTGTTAACACAATCATCAACCCAGTATTAGTATGTAAATACAGGGTCCTATTGTTTCCCCTGCACGGACACTCACTACCTGAGCTGTACCCATACTCGACTTAGGTGGTCAGTACTTGTGCAGCGCCTCATTCGTGGTATCCCAGTGGGCCATTATTTGTGCCTGAGTGTGCTTTTTGCTGCCACTCCAACCTACCTTAGTAGGGTGTTTCAGTTCGACCCATGCCTGTGTGTATTCTATGCGTAGTTTTCATATATTTTTATTTGCAGTTTGCCATGGATTGCTCATATTAAAATTTTGCTAAATGTGTGCTGCCAATGTCTGGATGAAATTCGACCAGGTTATATTGAGTGGAAGGATAATGTATTTCCCCAACAGATTTTGTTAACGTATATTTATTTGCTTGTTCCTTTTATAGAAAATCACACCGACAGCATATCGCTGACATTGTATTTGCACACCCTGGTGGTGTTCACATCTCCAAAATCTTGGGGCATACTACGAAACAAGCAGTTTGAAAAGCTGCAGCCAGCAATGCAGAAAATATGCTGCAACATTCAAGGCAATTTAGTGCAAAATGATTTTTTTAAAATAATGCGCGTATGTTTGACTGCAGTAAACAATATTTTCTCCATAATTTATATGTATATTTCACCATTCAATCTAGTCCCTGCTGTTGAAGTGCACAGCAAGAGAAGAACTTTCCGTGAAGCCCGTTTCCCTTACAGCCATCATAACTTTGTGCACACGTCCCTTGATTGACGGCGATTTCAGTCGCAATTTGCTGTCACAATTTATCACCGAAATACTGTCCGTGCCAGCACTGGTTCATCATTTGAATGCGAGCGCCTCGCAGTGCATTGAGCAGATGTCGTCAATGTGGATCCTGAAGCGCGCTCTGAGTATATCGGAGGACATGAATTGGTTTCAGGACTTCGGCGATAATATGCCGGTAAGCAATTATGTGTTCAAGTGTCATTCAATAGCAGAATTCCTGATGATGGTATTGCGTATTGCCAATTGCAGGGCACAAAGGCGCTGGCGTTTCTGGGAAATATTGTTAACTTGTTTTTTATCGAAAACATTGTGGAAGCCAAGCTACTTGCATATCCCCTACTGACGGTAAGTACACTTTAAATGAATTTCAACTAAAAAATATTATCTACTGTGGCACATAAGAGTGTATGAATTTATTAGGACATTTCCTGAAAAATAACCAACGTGTGAAGTATGAAGAAGAATTTACTTCAACTGCTTTCTTTCCCCCCACATTTTGCTTGGAAATTATTATTTTTGTTTTTATTTTGGCGTGCCTAGAATACCGCAACAATCTTGTTAGAGAGCATACCGAACACCGTCACAACGAAAGGTGTCTTCACGCAGTGGCATGAATTGCTCGGCTGGCATAAGCCATCACTGGATCCGGCACAAAACCAGAACGTGCCATTGATAAAAAAGCAGTTCCATTTGCTGTGGGGCCATCGATGCATTAAAATACTGCTCGGTGATTTGCTCAAGGAAATAAATGCCAATTACGAACGCATAGAATTCCAGTCGCCGAATCAGGCCTCCACCAGCAACCTGCTAAGACGCGCTCTGGAACGTAGTTCGGCACGCGGCAACTCCACCAAGAACAACAGGCAATGGCGCAAAATAGATTCGACCGAAATGGTGCATGTGTCACGCATTTGTGCGATGTTCTACGCTGCTTTGAACACCTTGTCGCAAATGAAACTCGACATTCTTACGGGTAAACTATGGACACTCACAGTAGAAAATGAATATAAGTAATGATCCACTTCTGATCTCAACTAGGTCTCTGCTATAACGATAATCTCCTGTACGATCTGTGGCTGATGCTCACATCACTGGGTCCCAATTGCGGCATGAGAGAATTTCTGGAGATGCTTAAGTATGAAGGCGCTATGCAGAAACCGCAGACCGCTATGCTAATGCTATTCTGTGATAGCATGACGCACTATGTCACGTAAGTAATAAAGTCCCGTCCAGCTATTTCTAATTCGTGTAATATGAGAATTACGTACTGATTGTATTACTGTTATATAAAGTATTTTGGATGAGCAAGAAATGTACACCGAGGAGAAACCTTTTCAACTCAATGACTACGTGATGCTCACCTACTTTTTAAACAATATGTTGTGCAAAATTATCAATGACAATGTGCTGGGTATGTCGTAATTTAGTATTGTAATGTCAATAAATCTTATTTTTTGTCGTTGTTAGGGGATTCAGGCACAAAAAACATCACCCAATGTCCAGTATTCATCTCCCTTCATACTTTGCTTTTGTGTCTCTATCGGCGCGACTCGCGTCGGTCCTTTGCCCCCACCAATCACTGGCTCATACCGGAAATTAAGCCGGCGGCCTTTATCAGTGACTTGGAAAAGGGCAAACGCCATGCGGTGATTTTGCTGCAGAAGATGCCACACATCATACCCCACGAGGATCGTGTGAAGCTATTTCGCAAGTTCGTCCAGAATGAAAAGTCTGTCATGGGCTTGACCGAGAGCGCCTGCGCTTCGCCACGTTCCGCCCTAATTGTTATACATCGAGATCGCATTGTGGAGGACGGATATCGGCAATTGGCTGCACTGAGGGCTCATTCTTTAAAGGTACTGATTGAGATACTGTAGGCAGAGGAAGAGAACTAAAACAAATTCCAAAATGTTTCATTTAAGGGTGTCATACGCGTACGTTTCATCAATCAGCAGGGTTTGCATGAAGCCGGCATCGATCAGGATGGTGTTTTTAAAGAGTTTCTGGAAGAGACAATTACACGCGTTTTTGATCCTTCTCTGAATCTCTTTAAGACCACTTCCGACGAACGCTTGTACCCTTCGCCTATTTCGTACGTGCAGGACAATCACCTGCAATTGTTCGAATTCGTTGGTCGCATGTTGGGCAAAGCGGTGTATGAGGGCATCGTTGTCGATGTGCCGTTCGCTTCATTTTTTCTCTCGCAGCTCCTAGGACAGACCCACCAGGCTCTGTATTCGTGCATGGATGAGTTGCCCTCGTTGGATAGTGAACTCTATCGCAGTCTTACGTTCATAAAGCACTACAAACAGGACGTGGCAGACTTGAATTTGACATTTTCTGTAGATCAGGATGTGATGGGCAAAGTAATCACACACGAGCTGCATCCCGGCGGCAAAAGTCGCTCTGTGACTGATCATAATAAGCTAGTCTACATACACTACATGGCATATTTTCACATGAATACCCAAATACGTGAGCAGACGCAGGCGTTTAATCGCGGCTTTCGCAGCATAGTGAATCCAGAGTGGCTTTCTCTTTTCTCGCCACCGGAGCTGCAGCGTCTGATTTCGGGCGACACCGTGCCATTGGATTTGCGTGACCTACGCAAGCATACACAGTATTATGGAGGATTTCACGATTCACATCGTGTTGTGGGCTGGCTGTGGGACATATTGGCCAAAGATTTTACGGAGGAGGAACGCAAATTGTTCTTAAAAGTATGCATATGCATTTGCCATTTCTATTGAACAAGTCAATCACACATATTTGCAATTCCAGTTCGTGACTAGCTGTTCGAAACCACCACTACTGGGCTTTGCCCACTTGGAACCACCGTTCTCAATTCGTTGTGTCGAGGTGGGCGATGATGAGGATACCGGCGACACCATTGGCAGTGTGATCCGCGGCTTTTTTACAATACGCAAGAAGGATCCACTCAATCGTTTGCCCACGTCATCGACCTGCTTCAATTTACTTAAGTTGCCAAATTATCAGAAAAAGTCAACGCTGCGCGACAAGTTGCGCTACGCTGTGAGCAGTAATACAGGCTTTGAGCTGTCTTAAAAAGTTTACATCGTAGGTAATACGCGGGCGTCCTCTTTAGCAGTTAATGCGTAGATTAAACAATTATTCTTGGTGTCAATAATGGCGGCGTTGCATTGGCCCTTTGTCTAACCCAGTGGAGCACAATGTGCCGATTTGTTACTTCGTGCAAACTACTCACAAAGAGTATTGTCACTCTAAATATTACGTTTTATGAAGAGGCTTTCTACCCGGTCGGAGCTGATCTGAGCACATCGAAGCAGATGATTGCCATTGCAGCGCAGCTAATATTATTAGATGTTTTGAATGTTCAATGTGCTTCGATCCCCAGTGCTCCTAATTTCTTTCTAAGTCTACAGACATATCAATTATTATATAGTTTTTTTAGTTGCTTTTTTGGTTATGTTTTTATTCGTTTTATAAATTTTATTTGCAATGAAAATTGGCTTTGAGCATAAATAGGAATAGTGCGAACCCCCTCCATCCCCGCAGCTTAAACGATCTGTGCATGTGTCTGCGATGATGAGTACAATTGGTTCCATGATTTATTACGTAACTATACGCACACATCTGGAAGTCTCCTCTGGATATCAATCAACGATATCCAATGCCATTATTAAGGACGTTTGTTCTTTTACAACTAGCAGACTTCCAATCAAAGCTCTTCTTCTCATAGATTCTTCTATGCATGCTATTCGTACCAAACAAATCGGAGAGCTTCCGGTTCAAGTATCATCCAGCCATTTTTGATCAGATCTGTACGTCTACGAACTATATACGCTGATTGCATATAATTTTGAGTTGTCACAAACGGAAAATCTTATAACTGCTAATATGATTCCGCATTCTATTTGGAGATACGTGTACAAAAGTACCCAAGTGTTGTGGGTGTCCTGCCAGCTCGAATCTGTGATTATACCGTTTAAGTTCATGGCCCCCGCCTATGTCTATTGATTTTGAGGCTAATTCCCGCATCTTTCTGCCGAATGGTCAGAGGGACCTTTAACGCGAATACCGGCCCTGGGGTTGGATTTAGCATTATTGCAGACTGTAATTAAGGAGGGGGAGGGCAGGTGGCTGGCCGCAATTTTCAAAAAATTACAACTGATCGGGACAAGTGCAATTAATTTCTTGCTGGAGAAAGTGATGTGGCGTGAAAGTGGCTCCGCCAAATGAATGAATGAATTTCCCATTGATCAGACAGACTCGGAAACGGTGCAAATATTATTTATCATACTTTTTTTTTAAATATTACTCAATCGATCGATTGTTTAATTATCACACATTTTTTGTTTGCATATGTGAAATTCTATAAAACTGTGATAAAGAACTTTATATATGGAACTTATATACTACACACTAATATATACAATATAATTTTAATGTGTTTCTATTTCACAAACACACACAGTCACAGACAGACACATTTCAACGGGTATTAATACTCGCAATTTTGGAACTTTGTGAATTATACTAAGTAAACTTATTTAGAAAATTGAACTTTGAGTTATATTATATGTAATAATATATAATTTTGTACATATCTACTTATATTATATATTACTATGTATATGTAATTATACCCATATTATAATATAAATAAAAAATACCATGTGAGCATTTATTAAGTATTCAGATTTATGTAATTCAAAGGAATATTCTCTTCAGTGTTATGTGAGCGATAACCTACATAATTAGAGTACATATGTATGTAAATCAGAATAAATATATATAGATGTATGTGTAAATGTTGCTTCTAAAGATATATTCATGTTTTATTTGCAAAACGAAGGAAGGTGACAATTTTACCAGAAAAGAACATTATAAAATTATAACTAGAATATGCGACAGGTGGTCCTGTTGTTATCTAGTTGTACCCAAGGGTCATTAGGACAGTAGGGATGTTGTCTCATAGTAGCATAAACAATGACTCATTTATGGAGATGTCCCTTTCGCAATAAGCTTATTTCTGAGGTATGTTTTCGAATGATCTCTCAATGAATGACTCATTTATGGAGATGTCCCTTTCGCAATAATAAGCTTATTTCTGAGGTATGTTTTCGAATGATCTCTAACAGCGAAAATAAATGAATCCGAATGCACTCTGGCAGTAGAGTTCAGATATCAGCAGTGATCAGGAAGTGATGTAGAGTAATTGTGAAAAAGTTGATAAAAGAGTTTTGTTAAATTGAATTTTGTTAAGTGAATTGTTGTCAATTTGAACATGCAAATTCAAATTAAATTTTTTGTATAACTTACCACATTCCAATGATCGAACTGTTAGCAAAAAACTAATCTTTATTACAATTAAGTAAGATGGTGGTAAGGTGTGATTAATTATCTGCATTTTCCAAGTCGTTTTTGGATCTGCACTGTTGGTCATCACAAAATATACTAATTCTTCGCAGTGTGTGAATTTAAAGTGGTGTTTACGAAAAATAAATTACATATGCAAATATATGGATGTAAAGGCCACCGAACCTAACAAACTGGCATTTGATCTGAACAATTACACTTCTATTTGAATATAAAGGAAGCAACTATCGTACACTTCCGATATGGCTGTATAAGTAAATAAAACCGCCAGAATTCAAAAGTTTGCCCGTTTGAAATGTAAACGGCAAATTAAGCATAGAAATGCTAACTGGCAACACTGGTGTTATACACTTCATATTTTTCTCGTTTCTTTTAGTTGGTCCGTTTCCATTGCTTTAGGAGTTGCCAGAATTGTTGCGCCTTCTAAAACAATGTTGTCAGGCCATGAGATTTCACCCATATTCTGTCATTTTCTAAACTTGTGATTATCATTCTGACCAGAGAATACAGAGAAATGACTCTTGTTTTGCGCACACTAACCCATGTGTAAAACTGTAGTAGTGCGGCTGATTTTCTTCAGAATACTGGTTAACCAATGATAAACAAACCTATCCATATAGGCAACTAATGATAAACAAAGACAGTTTTTAAACGTCAGAAAATTTTACGTTTAAGCGTCCCGTATCTGTGGTCTCTGATTCTGACTTACAGTGAAATGATTAGTGTTTTCATCAAATATGAATAGTTTCGCGTGAGCTTATGTGTTAATGTAAAAATATGTGAAAAAATGTTGGGCGAAGTGACAAAAAATTTTCAACATCAAAAACTAAGAGCTAATGAAGGAGAGCGTCCTTGTTTTTATATTAATTTATTCGCTATTAGCTGTGTTTCTTTCAACGCGAGTGCAAATAAAACGCTACCCGTTGCTTAACAGTCTAACATTTGGCAGCACTGATTTTGACAGTTATAATGCGTATACATACACATTTGTAAACAAATTTTAAAGAGGAAAAGGAAAAATTGAAAATGGCAAATTCTGAGCAAGCGTTGGTAATTTAACTTTAAATGTGTACATATTAATTAATACACGATAATACATATACTATATATTTTATATAATTACCGCTTTTTATATAATTACAGCGGCTAATTCTTGGTTTACTTTTTTTCTCGTTCACAATATCCAACAAAAAATCTTGTCAGCACTTCTGTTTAAAGCGCTAAACCATAAGCGGATACAAACACTTTGTCTTAACTAAGCGGTGTATGGATAAGCGGGCGTTTTATTCACACTCGCGTTGAAAGAAACACAGCTGTTGACAATTTTTCTTTATATCGAAGAGTACTACGTTCATGTTCTCTATTGCCCATTGCTAGGGATTTTAGAATAATTTATTTTGTTTGATTTTATATGCTTTATTTTTCTTAGACATATGAGCTTTTTTACCCCGAGGGTCGCAGGTTCCAATCCTGGCCAGGGCTTGGTCTCCAAAATGCTTCTTTCTATAAAATCCTTTTCTCTTCGAGTCGAAGCCCTCTGTAGCTAGTACTCATTCCCCCAACACCTTGCACTCATAATAAATTATGGTGTACGATATTATAATATAATAATAATAATAATAATAATGATAATAATATATTGTGTACATTGTCAACAGAGATTTGATTGACAGAAGGAATTATATTCTTATTTATAACGCATTGAAGTGTGAAAATTATATGTTATATGATTGACTATAATACAGAATGAGAATTGACCGAGTAATTTGGTTAGAATTAGTTATGTATGGGATTTATGCTACGTTATTAATCTGTGGTCGTCGAATAATGGATGCACATAAAACAATAGTTCAACAATTTAACATGGAAATCATTTATAGAAACAAATTCCAATACGCTTTGGAACTTTTTTTATACATATGTTCGTACACTTCTGTGTATTTTTAGATGTGAAAAATGAATTATCGATTTTTTTATGCTTGGTTCTTCGACTGGAATTTGGTTATACGAGTATCTATGTAAATATTAAACTTTTTTGCCAAATATGTTCTAAGTTTAATACTATATTACGTCGTTGTCTCTGTTCTAGTCTTATACTATAATAAGGATATGTTTTTGTAAAAGTCAAGACGATTATTAATACTAAAACTTTAAGTAGAAATAAGAATTATTCGCGAATATTTTCCCCTAAGGGATAAATATTCTTTCATACAGAAATACGTGATCTATCGAGAGGTTGGCAGCACTGGTACGTGAATAGTTGACCTGAGTTCGAGTTGGCATATGAAAGCTCTGTTTTTTTTTATAAACAATTTGTTTATTTATTGTATACAAACCGCCCAGGGGCTAATCGTGGTGTTTGCCAAATTTGTCGAATGCGGTCTGCTTGAATATTTGCCTTCGTTGTGGCTATCGGTAGAATTTTTGGCTAAATAGAAATTTCTGGAGAAAATGAGGTCTTTCGAGAAAGAGGCACGGTGCGGCCAGGAAGTGAAATAGCAAAAAGAAACTGCTACGCGAAAGGGAAATGTCATCCACGAACGAGTCAACCCGAACTCGGCTCCTATGCTACCCGACCCACATTTCACTGACTTCAATCATGCGGCACTGAAAGTTCTGGACAGGTAAGTTCGCGTGCACCCGCCCCGCTTCGCATACTCATGCGGGTACAAATAAGTATAAGCCAGTATTTCACAATACTCAATCGTACTAACATCGTACAGGCTAAATTCCAACCAAATAACTTTCAATTTCATTTTAGGCTTTAGGAGGTGCTTTTGAGAAACTAAAAACCTGATACGTCCACGAATATTGCTGCCTTTGAAGTTTCAAAATTAAAAAGGACATAATAAAACAAAATACTACGTTTCACTGACAATTTGTGAAGAAAAAAAGGAAAAAATAAAGCGAATGAAGTAAAATAGGGTTAAAATGCTTTTGACGCTGCTAACAAAATATCGAAAATCGTTGTACACGTATTGAAAACTGTGTAGCAAGTTCAGCCAGCGGAGCTCCAGGAATCGGTGCCTGCATCCAGCAACACAGCGCAAGGAATCGAAAACAAATGCACTGCCATCTACTGGTGTACATGCGGATAGTGCTGACCACTATGGTCATCATTACCTGTCTGCTGGGCGATAATTTCGTGGAATTGACGCAGCATCCGTTGCTTAAGGCTCTGGCAGATAATGCGACCCACGCAGCCATTGGCGCCCTCTCGGGCATTGCGTTCGCTGTCCAATTCTACGAGAGAACCACGAATCTATTTGGTTGGTTTTTGATATTCACGTGCTTTGCGGTCTCCTCCTTAATCGATTTAGATCATTTTGTTGAGGCCAGGTCATGGAATTTGGAGGTAAGAACTTGGCATGCGAGTATTGATTTTATCACAGAGCGTCAGTACGTAGCGCGACTAAGTCTGATTTCATTAATGTTTGTTTGCTGTTTTATGCTGCGTTTCATGAAAATGTGTGTGCTCATTCTCAGCTTTTGTTACCTCTTTAATTGTGCATTATATTATTTGTTTCACGATTGTTACAATCTCGTTCTTCTGCAGGATGCTACTAATCTACCGCGCCGTCCATTCCTGCACTGTTCCAGCCTGGTCATAGTGATATTGATTTTCTACATTTGCACGGCGTGCCTCAACTACATGCAGACGAGTCTCGTTTTGGGCATTTTGCTGTGCGCCTTCATTACGCATCACACACGCGATGCAGTGCGCCGCGGGTATTGGTTCTGCCCCATTGGTCACACGGAGCGCATGCCGCAATTGGCGTATATTGTGACCACCGTGCTGACGCCCTACGTTGTGGCCTATTTGCATGGTTTCTGTCGCAGCGGTACGGTGCAGTACTACCTGGGCCAATACATTAAGATGAACGACAACTACCGCATGGGCAGTGGTGGCTACCGTTATATGAATGTTTAAGATCGATGTTTAGTATGCAAGCACGCGCTCTGGCTGAGGACTGCTCACAGCGTTTCCATATTTAATCCTATACATATATCTAGAGTAATCAATTAATTCGTCGCATATTCTGAAGTAATGAAATTGTTATGTGATAGATAGTGTCAGAGGTAAAATAGGTCCTAGATCTCCCGTTACGGGTAGATTCGAGTAGGTATTAAAGGTAATATCATAATACGTAGTATATATCTTAGAACAATTAAGCATCTTCCAGTCGTTTGACGCAATTATTAGGTATCATATACACGTATTCGTAAACTTGTCCTTATCTATTATATAGAAGAAACGCACATAATCACATTTTATAGATTGAATGAGTTCTCGAACTTTAGACTTAGATTTGCTCAATAAGATTTTAGGTAATTTTTAATTCAGTAATACGTCACAATATCGAAGACATTGTGATATTTTTCAGATATAGACTATTATTCACTTGTCCCAGTAACATGAAGACGTCGATTTAAGTAGCAATGCAACATTTTAATATATTTAATGATTATTTTCATACTCGCAAGTACGAATATGTATATTAGACACTTTTTAACGCTCGCACAAATTGCTAATAAAATGACAAACATCGGTTAAGTACCGAACAAATTATAGTATTATAGTCTTTAGTGTACGTATAGTCGCATATGCTGATGACATCGATATCATTGGACAAGCGAGATGTTGCTGCTGCATCTTCCGCCATTGAAAAAGAATGAGCGAAAGTGGGTATGATGGTGAACGAGGGCGATACAAAGTATATGCTGCCCACCAGCAGGGATACTCGGCGTTTAGGATCCCATGTTACAGCGGACAACTGTACTTTTGAAGTTGTCAAGGAATTTATATACTTTGGCTCCGCCATTAACACGGAAAACAACGTTATTCTAGAGATTAAACGAAGAATCACGCTTGCTAATAGGTGTTACTATGGGCTCAGTAAGCAAATGTGTAGTAGAGCCCCATCGCCCGAAAAAAATGACGCTCTACAAGACGCTCATCCTACCCGTGATACTCTATGGCGCAGAGGCATGGGTTGTGTCGCAGACTGATGCAGCCACGCTTGAGGTGCTCTTCGAAAATCTTCGGTCCTGTTCGTGTCGGCGACAACTACCGTATTCGGATGAACCATGAACTGTTCTACGCTGATATTGAGATAGTCAGACGCATGACTATACAACGTTTGCGCTGGCTTGGACATGTTGTGCGTATGGACGAAGAAGCTCCAGCGAAATAGGTGTTCGAAGCGGAAGCCGCTGAACGATGACGTAGGGGACGACCATGCCTCCAATGGAAGGACCAAGTCGAGGAAACCCTAACTACGCTTGGTATAGCATATTGGAGAAGACGCGCGCAAAGCAGAGGCGCCTGGCGAGCAGGTAGTTTCGCAGATTCTGCGGTTAGGCCACGAAAATAAAATATAGTACGTAGAAGGGCAGGGAAATTAGGACGACTACGTTGCCGAGATGAAGATACTGCCGGAATGCATGAATCAAACTAATATGAAAAATCACTGGAAAAATGTTGAAAAGATTTCAGAGAACAGTTGAAGTGAATCTACCTAGGGTACAGAGCTGCCTGTTCCAGAACATGGTCTCAAATATATTTTTCTTTTGAGTGAAGTGGATCCTTGAAAAATATGACTCTGTCCTGTGACAAGAGTGTTTACGGCTCCACCAAGGTGAAGCGTTTGTGGGTGTGACTATTCACAAGGCAGGTTGCTTCGAAGGAATTTATTATTGCTGTGCCAAGTCCCTCAACCGCGATTTCTAACTCAAGTGTGTTCCTGATAGACCTACCCTTGTTTATGCGGTTAATTTTGGTCTCTAGATATCTCGAGAAAGATTCCCTATTCGTTCTCTTGGGGTGTCTTGTATTGCTAATCTTAGATAGACGGCCCTCAATGCTTAACCTTATAATTGATGATCAGACATGCAGGGTTCGTCTGGAAAGGTTTCACGATCCTGCTGGTGTCCTTCGCTGCAGCCTTTAGCAGGTAAACTGTCATTGGTTGTCAACCTAGTATATCGTCATCCAGACACGTCTGCAGTCCACGATTCCTTTGCCAAGGCAGTCGATCAGTATATGTCCGGGACGAACAAAAAATGCCTCCAAACCTAATTTTGGTTTTCCAACTCTTCAACATTTTCACAACAAGGACTTCCGGAAAGTATTTCATGGTCTAAGCGGTCCTAGCGTAACTAGTACAAGACTTCCTGGCTGCTGAATTATCATTCGGAGTGCGTTTGTGCTCCTCCAGATTCTTGGCCTCATCGCTCACTTTAGGAGCCACTTCGATGGCCGTTCCCTTGCGAGCTTCTGTAGGAGGTGTGGATTTTACACTATCCACGAATCTCTCCTTTACCGATTCCGGTGTAAGCCCCTCCTTTATGTATGTACATGTAAACAAATATTAGGCTCTTTCTGACACCTGTCCCACTTAGCCGCTTCGTCTTGCGGCTGTCACCTAACTGCAGGGTATTGGACGATGGAAGGGCCCAACTCCATTTGGTAGGGTTTCTTCTGCTCTGTCCAGTCAGGTCAGGTCAGACCAGAGGCCGCTGATATCTTTGGAGGGTTTTTTGTCACCCTCAGAGTGGCACGCTTTGTCTTGGGTTCAGGTTTGGTCCACTGTAAAAACCGTCGGGACGCGTTTTTCTCACCGCTACTACCTTTTTCCTGGTGGTCGGTATTTCTGAGATGTACCTCCATCTGATCAGCCACGTGTGTGGGCGTAAGCTTATCCAGATGTGTGGGCGTAAGCTTATCCATAGACCCTAAATAAGCTGGATCATGGATCCCCTCATAATGCCAAAGTATATCCACAGCCTCAATATGGATACTTAAATGAAGGCTTCGCACAAAACATCAAATAGGTCGAAGTGCGCTATAACCGTAGTTGACGCAGGAATGGAGTTTATTGAGCCAGTGAGTATGTTCATGAGGAAGAACCTATGACCGGGCAACGCAAACTGTAGCACGTTGTAGTACAAGAACCATTCTAGTATCCTGATGGGTACGAAAAAGCTCTTGAAGATGTCCGGAATACAACCAGACAAAGTTGCGCTCTTCCTGCTCTCTCATCAGATAGAACACTTGGCGTCCAGATAGACATCCCGTAAGCTGTTCCAGGCCCCTTTTGCTAACCGCGTTGAAAGAGACAGGCCAAAAAAATCGACAACTCGAAAATCTGCCCAAAATTATATACTTTTATGCCTCTTTCGATCCCCAATACTCACATAATGAGAAGGAACAAGATTTCAATAGGAGGTTGGTACCTCCAGAACTTATCCTCCTCAACAGCAACTGATAAGCACAACGGAGGGAGAATGTAACCGTAGTTGACTAGGAGATAAAGAGCTGTGACGTCACTGCTGCTCTTAGAAGACAGGCATGTCCCTCGATTACCTTAAATAGTATAAAAGTTTCGCAGGAGAATACCGTCAAATATTAAGGCCTCCACTTAGACAAGCGTGTGACTTGGAGACAGGATGTCGAAGCCAAGAGACTCCAAATTACACTCCAAGCGGTTAAACTGAATAGCCCCCGTCATAAAGGGTCAACACTCAGTCTGGAGAATGAAATCCTTATATACAAGGCAATCACAAGTCGATTTGGGATCCAATTATAGGGAGTGGCGAGCAATACCAATATTGAACTACTATAACGATCTCAGTCACGAATACTCCGCACTAAAACTGAACCTCAATGGTAATCCAAAACACCAGGTTGCACACAGAGCTGGAAATCCCCCTCGATCAACATGAAATCGCCAATTTGTGATCGAAATATAAACTTCGATTGAAGGATTATCCTAATATCTCTGTTTCTGTCACTAATCTGCTGGAGTTCTCTTGCCGCGTCATATCTGGCTTTGTCAAGGGTAGGAAAACCGATATTATGTAAGGCATTTGATGTCGTCAACCACAGACTTCTGCTCCTTGAACTCTCTAGGTTTGGTTTCCCAACATTACTTTTAAAACGAGTGACGTCATCATCAATTTGGCACAAAGTACCCAACAGGTGTTGTTTAAAGGATGGTTTGCTGATGAATTTCCTCTTGGTCCCTTACTATTTGCAATTTTTATAAGCGACCTTCCTTCGCGTAGTTTGTAGTTTTTGCTTAGTATTCTCAACTTGAATGCTCCTGCCAGAAGAACAAACAATATCCCTCCCTTGTATCTGCATCCTTGTAATCGAACGTATGTACATAGATGTTGCGTGTTTAGATTTTAATTTAGTCTCGGAGGTGATTTCTTTGAATTATATCCTCCAAACATATTGAAACATAAATGATTGCATACTTTTAGGATATCTCTATTAAGTTCAGTTACTACGAGAGAGGTGTATAAAAGTGAAGACACAATCTATTCGGAAAAAAAGCTTACTCAAGAACCCTCTTTCGAAGTGTAGATAAAAGTCGAGAATGTTCTCGAATTCCTACCGAAGTATAGGGAATGTTCTAGAATGCTCTACTTCCGACATAAGAAAGGGATATAAGTCAAGACACAATGAAAGTGGACGCAGTTGAATAGCAATCGTAACAGTGTGTACATCGTGCATTTCACTTGCGGCAGTTACAGTATCAAGAAGTAATAAAGTGATTAAAGAGTTATTAAATAATGTGCAATTTGTAATAAAGTAAACTTTAAGCCTAATATTAAGTGTGTAAATTGCAATAATTAAATAATGTAAATTATTTTAATTTAACCAGCGATTGTTTGATTACTACACAATCCAGTGGTGCGAATCCGAGTACTGAGAGTTAGAGTAAATTGTCAGGAGGGCAATTTCGTAACAATATGTTGAAATCACAAATAACACTTTTCCTTTCAAGCCGTGATTAGTTCCTTTATGGATGTCGGTTTATTACCCTTCCTCAATCGCTTTCAGGCCATTGATGGCTTCGTGCAACTGGTAGGTTAGGGAGGTGGTTTAAGTGAGTAAAAATCTCGTGTCTTTTCGAAGATTTCCCCTTCCTCTGGAAAAACGGGCCGTTATATCACGCCTCAATTTAAAAGATCAACAATTTGAAATCTTTCCATTACTAACTGCTCCCATAAACTTTTTTTATACTTAATTGATTACCAACTAATATTGGCTAACAGTAGGATATATGGTAGGTAGGAGTGACACCCTAGTTTGCCAGAAGCACACTTGAGCATATCTAATGGCCCATTGTGGAAGATTCATAATGCATTCATAAACTCCGGAATGATTTGTACCTACAGAGCTTGTCACAGTAGGTCCAAAGGTGGCCGCCGCAGTCTCTAGGTGACATGTTTCCGCTTTCAAGCATCTAATCTAAATCTAGTCTAAGGAAGATACAACAAAAACATGAATGTAGACATCCACATCGCGGAAGTTTAACATCATAGTCTCGGAGGCGCTCTGTGCTGAATACGCAGTACCTAGGCTGAAGCCAGAGATTCCATCGCTAAGATTGCGGCCGTGTTGCTCAACTTCCACCAAATCGTGGCATTTATTTTCATGATCCATCCCTCAAAGACCATTGCTTAAAGATAACCACAAGAAAGAAACGTGCTGAATGGAAATATGCTCGCATTAATGAAGCGTTGAGGCAAGTCTCACAAGTGCCGACCAACAAGATCACAATTGGCACACTTGGCGTTGCATGCCACACGAATTCGCACAGCATTTCCTTTCATTCGGTCCGCTAAGTATTTGTTCCACTCCTACTTTGTTGTTGATGTCGTGTTGTGTTGGCTTTTTGCAATATTCTCAATTGCTTTTAGCATTTCTGTTTAGACCCTCGGAGCAAAATCTCAGCGCCAAACACGCGGCCGGCGGCTTGATGAGCATATTAAAGTGCCATAAAAATACACTCAACAATTGCCGACGGCCGGTGGGAGCGTTGCGAGCGGCAGCCGCCCGACAACCACAAAACGGCAGCAATATTTCCAAATTCATGTGTGCACATTTTCAATTCACATGCCGCCGCAGCTGCAGCCGCCTCCGGCCCATCAGGCCGCCATTCGTGCGGCTGGGCCGGGATGTCGCAGTTGGGCTCGTTGCGTGTGCATAATTTTAGAATCTTTCGAATCTTTTTTTTGGGATTTCTTTCTCAGCGCCAACAAAAATTCACGTTCGTCGTTATTTTTGTGTTTGCGATTTCTGCAACAGCGGAAAATGAAGTGAAAATTTCAATTTAAGTTTTCCCTCTTGTGCAATTTATTGCAATTAACATTTGGAAAGTACATTAATTAATTAATTGGCCACGCTGGCTGCAGAACAAAGTACCCACCCCGGAGGCGGGGCAAAGGATGCCGCAAATAAATGCATGAGATGTGATCTCGCTCCTTGGACGCATAGAATAAACGCTTCTATGTACGAATGCGGCCATGTTCATCAGACGCCCGAGTGGGGCGCACTAAAGACACACGCAGCCGCGTTTCTAAGTGCACATGAAAGAAGCGCTATTGCGGAGACACGAATCGGGTTTAGTCTGCAGGGTGGATAGTTGATGAAAGCTGCGGGAGAAACCACAACATGAGCCGTTTCCTAAAACCCCCACAATGGTAGCCAGCAGCCCTTGAAATTAGACCACAGAAGCAACACAAGGACATAGGAAGTACTTGCATTACAATGCAAATAGAGCATCATAAACGAATGCCAACAAATGAATACCATTATAACATTTGACGTTGCAGTTCCGGTACGACCACACCTCCCCTGAGACGCACGGACAATCAAAAGCAGAGGCAGGCAGACATTCACACAACCCAACTCAACCACTCAGTTATTGAGTGTTATTGGATTTACTTATGTGTAAAATCGAGCTACTGCGCTGTAATTAGTTGTAACAATCCTTGGTTTAGGAGTAAGAAAGCCTGCGAATACCTTAAGGAAGGAAAACTTGCCTCAATTTGATGTCAGGGCAAACTAAACGGAGTTGTAAGGACTCAAACAAAATCAACTCAAACTTGTTTCTCTTATTCTACGCTTTATGAGCCTATTCAGTTTAACCGCTTGGAGTGTAATTTGGAGTCTCTTGGCTTCGACATCCTGTCTCCAAGTCACACGCTTGTCTAAGTGGAGGCCTTAATATTTGACGGTATTCTCCTGCGAAACTTTTATACTATTTAAGGTAATCGAGGGACATGTCTGTCTTCTAAGAGCAGCAGTGACGTCACAGCTCTTTATCTCCTAGTCAACTACGGTTACATTCTCCCACCGTTGGTGCTTATCAGTTGCTGTTGAGGAGGATAAGTTCTGGAGGTACCAACCTCCTATTGAAATCTTGTTCCTTCTCATTATGTGAGTATTGGGGATCGAAAGAGGCATAAAAGTATATAATTTTGGGCAGATTTTCGAGTTGTCGATTTTTTTGGCCTGTCTCTTTCAACGCGGTTAGCAAAAGGGGCCTGGAACAGCTTACGGGATGTCTATCTGGACGCCAAGTGTTCTATCTGATGAGAGAGCAGGAAGAGCGCAACTTTGTCTGGTTGTATTCCGGACATCTTCAAGAGCTTTTTCGTACCCATCAGGATACTAGAATGGTTCTTGTACTACAACGTGCTACAGTTTGCGTTGCCCGGTCATAGGTTCTTCCTCATGAACATACTCACTGGCTCAATAAACTCCATTCCTGCGTCAACTACGGTTATAGCGCACTTCGACCTATTTGATGTTTTGTGCGAAGCCTTCATTTAAGTATCCATATTGAGGCTGTGGATATACTTTGGCATTATAAGGGGATCCATGTTCCAGCTTATTTAGGGTCTATGTTGGCAAACGCCATCTGGAGATTGCAGAAAAAGTGCACGAGAGTTTCTGGTTCCTGGTTGCATCCGTGGAGGAAACTCTCAGCTGTGTGAGAAGATGCCTGCGAGTGCAGAGGCCCGTCACATATCCGGGGAGGAGTTGGAGGTCCTTTTTGTTCAGCATAAGGAGCTTTCTGGAAAATCCGCTGTCTGGGGCCAAAAATCGTGTGGTCTGCGATAACCTGCGCGGAACTCAGATAAAAGTAGGTCAATCTATTTTAGGTGAACAGAATTATCATATTTCATTGGGGTCGTCAGCGGTGTTTTATATATATAGAACTAGTTTGTAACTAGAAATGTGAAGTAGTTTGTATATAGTTAGTTTTTCAACTAGAATACAACTTTTTACCCAGACACCACAGAAATCCCTCCTTTATCAAAAGATCGGACGACTCCTGTACAAAGTGTTTGAAAGAAACATTGCACCTGCTCCTAGACACGCACTGAGCGTGGTGTACTGGTGAAAAGCTTGAACCCTGAGTACCTCAGAAGGCTGGCATCAGGATCCGCTACTGATATAATCACAAAGGAGAAGTTGGCATGGGCCATTAACAGTTTCGCTCCTTATAAATCCCCTGGATCGAATAGGATCATTTCACTGATGCTGAGGGTCACGCAGGGAATGGGTAATTCCTTGACTTGAATTCATTTTGAGGCCTGCCTTGCATTTAACTACACCCCTGCCATTTGGAAACGAGTGTTTATCCCAAAGGTAGGAGAAAGAGGTCATGAATCGGTCAAGGATTTTCGCCCAATAAGCCTGACATTGTTTGTTCTCAAAACCCTCGAAAGCCTCCTTGACCTCCATATACAGATGGAAGTGGAGCATAAGCATTCCGACAGGCAAGTCGACAGAGACAGCGCTTCATGAGGCAGTGAGGACGGTGGAAAGGTCTGTCGAATACATACAATATACATTAGCAGTTTTCCTGGATCTAGAAGATGCTTTTCATAATATCCAAACAGAATAATAGCCATATATATCTACAGACTTAGTAAACAGAGGTCGTCGTAATGCAGCGAGGCTTACGGCAGTCATCACAGGCGACTAAAATGGGCATAGCGTTCAACACCGGCTGCCGTAGCCGCGCAAACCAGGGAGAAAGGGAAACCCTAGAACACTTCCTCTGTGCCTGCCCGGCACTGACTAGAAGAAGATGGAAATCAATAGGCAAAACGTAGCTCTGATATATTGGAGAGATCGCAAACTGCAAGATAGGGGAATTTCTGACGTTCCTAAACCTCTTGAACTGGCTATAGGGGCCAGTCAGTAGATACATCAATATTATAGTACAACTAAACCTAAAGAGCGGTATCAAAACGGCCAAACAACCAACCAACCAACAGACTATAACGACTTCCGAGTATAGATATATTAAATATATTTAAGGATGTTATACACTGCGACCTGAAAGATCTATTGTGATGCCCCTATTTATTTGAAAGATGAGGATAGTCTCATCTACAGATCATCTGTCAGGTTCATATATTTTGGAGGACTCAAATTGAGGGATCTTGCTCGTATCTAAGATATATTCTCCAAAACACCCGAGTCTATTGTGCGCCAATGGTCCGGAGTCTGTGACCAGGTGTCATTTTCTTCACAGAATCGACAAAGGGCATCTGAAGATATACCCAACTTATTCATATGGTAGTTGAGTCTACAGTGTCCGCTTAAAATGCCTGCGATGATTCTTAATTTACTCCGAGGCATGTTTATTAACTCCTTAGTTCGTTTAGGATTAAAATCTCCCAGAAGAGCTTTGGACTGTCTTAATCCCGGAAGAGTTTTCCAATTTTGAGTTCTTTTTGCAACTGTACACTTCTTCAGCAGACCTCCAATGGTATTGACTTCCATGTCTAACCAGTACAGAAACATTCACTGGGTTCGTTTCTGCAGCTTCAAGTCGCTACATCGGAAATGTATATGTTATGTGCCACTAAAAGTAGTCCTATGCCTCGTTTTTGGGCAGAATATCCATTAGGCTGGATAGGATAAGATCAGACTGGCGGTCATTTGGTACGGCCCCAGTTTTCAGATTTGCCACAAGGAGCCCCTAATCACAATTTTAGCCAATAATCGCACACAACAATGCCGCTCTGCATGTGGGGCTGACATTGCGATTGTGGTTTTTGTTGTTGATCTCGACAACCTCAGTTCTGTGGCCATTTATTATCTACAGTACAAGGCACGCCAGTCAGCGCTCGTTTCCTCGTAACAATGGCAGATGCATCAAATGCAAATCTGGACACGTAAATGTGTGTGGACGACACAGGAGCCCCCAACGTCAGCAACAGTGTCAGGTGGTGGGCGAAATTAACTTTCAAATGTTCGGTTTTTTTATTATGCTCGTATATCTTCTCCAATGGCCCGTTTAATAGGAATTCATTGTTGCACATTTATGCAGCTATAATTATTATTGTTTTCCTGTTCTATTGTGGATCGTTCGCGGCTACACGCTCGGATATAGTGCGAGGCGTTTAGCGAGAAAGCACACATTTACACCCCCAACAGAATAGTGCCACCGCACCAAGCGAATTGCCTGCAAATGAGTCTGCCATGGAAGAGCTCTTCTGTATTAGTATATTCACAGATGATCTTTGTAGCTGCCCCAGAGAGAGTGAGTTAATGTGAGACTTCTTCAAATGAAAAAAAATAATAAGGAAAACTTGTTGAATACCGCCGGAGAGGCAGCAGCAAGCCTGAGTAACTTCGGAAGCCCACGCTTTCAATGGAAGAACGCTCACCGACCTGGCCAACGCAACATGGCATA
This sequence comes from Clusia tigrina, assembly GCA_920105625.2. NCBI lineage: Eukaryota > Metazoa > Arthropoda > Insecta > Diptera > Clusiidae > Clusia > Clusia tigrina. The sequence continues at coordinate 6,215,303 of OV050032.1, read as the reverse complement.
CATTTGATTACTTCGGACGTTCAAACAGTTCGTTTGAATCACACAGAGAACGACTGGATTCACCGCACCACACTCATACACACACACACACACACACACACGCAAACTCACCCAGCCCAGTCACAGTTTTGGCAAACCTACATAAGCACACAACAGCAACAAACATCGCAGCGAGCAGGCAGCAAACCATTGAAATTGTTTTTCAATACGATATTGCACGGTCGCGCCGCACCAGCAGAGCGCTCTGTCGCAACAAACTTTGCCCACAAACCCAACCAGTGCGGCGCTGCTCGCGCTCTGTCGCCGTCACTGCTGCCTGTGCCACTGCGTTTGCGGTGTGTGGATGACAACACGCCCAGCACACCACCGCCGCGTATAATTATGTGAGGAAGTCAACGCGCTGGGCGCATTCGCTCGGTCGATGAGCAGCGTGTTTGATCTGTGATCTTGCTCGGCTGCTAGTCTGCCTCTCAGTCTCGGTCGCTCGTCTAACGGCGTTTTTCCAATTCTTTCGATTTCATTTGGTGCGAAAAACCGACACAACAACAACACAAGCCACAGCAAAGAACGTACAATTGATACACACAGAATAGTAACGAAGCTGAGTGGCGACTCGCAGCATAGATTTGAGTGTTGGCTTGAAGTGATTTTAAGTTTGTGCTTTTCTTGTTGGTTTTTGTGTACTAAAAAGGTGAAACAGGTGAAGAAGTGCTCACCCGACTCTTATACAATACTCGGTACATAGTATAAAAAGTGTTTTAGCAAATAAGTGGCCAACATTTCGGAACAACAGGAGAATAATCTCAATCCCTTTGCAGTAAGTGTTGTTGTAGTTGTTGCTTCTGCAGCAGCAGCAAAAGTGTGTTGTGGGGCACGGCACCACTGCTTACCGCTTTTCCACTTGCCTCCAGGGCATTCGCTGCTTTCTTTTACGCACAACTTCATTTCACATTTAAAAATATAACTTTGAGTGACTTTTGAAATGATGTTCTAAATATAAATTTGCTTTCTGGCTTTGTGTGTGTTGTCTTTTTACAATTTTTCCATATTTTTATTTAACTCAAAACTCCTTCACGCAATATACGAGTGCGACAAATAAATAAACAATTGAAGTTCAGCTTGCATTTAACCTGCCCGTTGCGCTTGGCCGACCTTCCCAGCGATCCTCCCACCCAACGGCTTGGCAGCGTTCGCTTAACGCCGCTTTTAGTGTTGAGCGAGAAATTTGTACACACACACACACACACACACACACACACACATACAAACATACATACACATAAACATTCCATTTATACATACTTACATACACACACACATACATACACACATACATACATACCTAGTTCCATACATACATGCATATATCGTGTCTAAGCAGAGCTTAATTGTTTGTGAACTTGTGCTGCACTCTACACGCGGACTGTTGAGGCCGGCAAAGCTACGCTCACAGATTGAAACATTTTAGGGAGAATTCCAATAAACACATACAACATACATACAAAAGGACCAGATAATTGGACATGCTTTTCACTTTACCACTTTCACAACAAGGAGTCCCTTATTTTATATATTACATGTACGAAGAGATCATCGTTAAACACCTGAAAACAGCAACAAACTCACTCAACATATCACGAAGTTTCCAATGAACAACACGGGAACCTAACAGGAAACTGGACCCTGGGTACTCACGGGTCCTCTAATGACTTCTGCAGGAGTGGCATGGACGAGGAGGAGGAGGAGTCCTTAGTACACCTGTTATGTACATATCCAACGTTGTTCAGAAGGAGGCTGGGGTTGCCTCTACCGACTTCTGCAGGAGTAGCATGGACGAGGAGGAGGAGGAGTCCTTAGTACACCTGTTATGTACATATCCAACGTTGTTCAGAAGGAGGCTGGGGTTGCCTCTACCGACTTCTGCAGGAGTAGCATGGACGAGGAGGAGGAGGAGTCCATTGTACACCTGTTATAAACGTGTCCAGCGTTGTCCAGAAGGATACGCTCTTTTCTGAGCTACCACTTTCGGGACTCTTTGGGAGATATTTCAATTAAAAAGATTAGCTCCATCAACTGCTTCATTAGGTTAGGTTAGGTTGTGAAGGCGTGTGCGGATACACTTCCATTCGGACAAATATATATCCATTGTGACTGCCTTTTAAAATGCCAGGAGGAGGCATACTCGCCCTTTCCGCGATTTCCGTATACATTCTGCATACCATCCCTATTAAACCATTTGGTTTTCCAGATGAACTTGAGGAGATCCGATAAGTCCACCTTCGTTATCTCTGTCAAACTTGTGAAGAAGCGCGGCCCCAAACATTGAAGTCGTTTCAACTGTAGTCTTGGACTGTTTCATTAAAAGCCCTAGAAAGGGGGCTTCATTAATGACCTTTGAAAGGTATGCCATCTCTTATCTCATGCGGTATCATCACAAGGGGTCAATGATGGCTTAAGTGCACCCTTCGAGCGGCGCTTTACCTAATTATCTAGCTTAGCTTAGGTTATCGTGGTAGCCGGTCTATAGACCAACTCACTCAGACCACCATGGGTCCATTGTGACACCACCGCGTAATAACGCACCTCCGATTCACTCGTCGAACCATTTCGAAGCCCTAATAAAGCGCAGGATTTGTTTGGCCGGACACTTCTGTAAGAGAATTAAAAGCGTATTTTCTTAAAGAGCCCGCTCTGCTTCTAGCTAGAGCCGGGCACCTACTGAAGAGATGTTCCACAATCTCCTCCTCTTCATATATACCCACAGCTACTGCAGTATTCATGAGAGACTACTCCTAGTTTGAGAGCATGCCTGCCGTATACCCAATGGCCACGAAGCCACATTTCTCGTTCCATTGTTTATGTCGGATTTACCCAAGAGACTTTGCAAACTGTCACTTTTTTGCGCATTAAAGGGGCGAATTTTGGCTTGATGAAACAACTGGACAGAGAAAGAAACAAAGCAACGCTCAGCCACCCACCTATACTGCCACCTGTCATTCCCCATGTTTGAAATGAAATTTGTACGAAAACTACGGTCTCTACGGATACCCATCTGGCAGCGCAAAGATCCTTGCAGGTCTATGTGTTAGTTTAACCGAATCTAACGGTCTATACAGACTTACCCAAACCTGGCAGACGTGGCGTCGTCTATCAAAGCATTCTTTCAGTTGCCAGTTAACTCTCAAAGAAGCACCATTTCGTAACCAGTCTCCGAAAGGTTGCTTCATAAATTGTACTTGAAGAATGCCAAGCGGAAGCAAACTCCACTACTCACCCAACAGTAAGGAAGATGTTTCCATTTATTAAATTCGAATGCCAGGTATTTGATCAGTTTGTGAGAAGTCATTCAATTGCCAAATTTGTAGCGAAGGTTTTGAGAGATAACTTCACCGTCCATAATTCCATAATGGTGCTTACATAGTGTCCACCATTTGGCATCGTCCCTTTACCGTGCTGCACAGAAAATCTTATCGAATTTTTAGGCATTTGCTTGCGATTTATTAGGTCGTGGTCTCACCCGTTATTTGCCGCAGTGTAATAAAAAGTCAACACAATCAGTTTTAATAAGCGACAGTTTCATTAGCATAGCAGCTGGCTAGACCAGTTGGTGGCCATAAAACAGAATCCCATTAAAATCTGTGAGATGGCTGGTGGCGGGTGCTTCAGCTGCACGAACTGCCAGACGATTTATTTTCCGCAGCTGCTCGTTAAACCGCTTCGAGCCGAGCTAATAAACAATTGACGTGTGTGAATGTGCCGAATCAGCTCAGATACGCAGGCTACGGGTGTGCGTGTGTGTGTGTGTGCTGCTGCTTTCGTACAAAGTGGGAGGGGAAGTCACAGAGTGGCCGAAGGACTGAAAACTGCCACCTTCTTTATGACTGTATTCGGTGCAATAGTCCATAATGAGGAACTATTGTAGTGCTTCTGTTCTACTCTTGGAAGTTATGCGTCCATCAGTAAAAAATCAACACCATTTTTCGGCAAACCAGGTCAAGATTTCTGTAAGATATGCCGTGTGAGTACGCGGGAAACATATGGGACAAATGTGTCCTGACGAAGTATTGGCCTTCAAAGGGGGCTTCTGTCGCTTGGTGTGTCAGGGACATGGCTAAGGACATCACATTCTATTCAATGAGAAATTTGCCGCTAATAACAGTTCACCATGTTAGAACAGATCAGAGTAGTCCTGTGAAGAAATAGTTATACCTGCGACCTTGTGGAGCAAATCCATCCACCCAGGCATTCCTTTACTTCTACAAGCTTGTCCGTAAAAAGAAATATACATAATCACTCACTCCGCAAGACTAGCGAGAGGTGGAAAAACACTGCAATATGTGCCATTTCGAGAATGATGTGGCCTAATTTTAGACCAAGAAGAAAGAATCATCCTCTTTAGAAACCAAGACACACCCTTGGCAAAATTACAGACCAAGAAGAAAGAACCATCTTCTTAAGAAATCAAGACACACCCTTAGCAAAATTACAGACCAAGAAGAACGAATCATCTTCTTAAGAAACCAAGACACACCCTTGGCAAAATTACAGACCAAGAAGAACGAACCATCTTTTTAAGAAATCAAGACACACCATTAGTAAAATTACAGACCAAGAAGAACGAACCATCTTTTTAAGAAATCAAGACACACCCTTAGTAAAATTACAGACCAAGAAGAACGAATCACCTTCTTAAGAAATCAAGACACACCCTTGGCAAAATTGCAGACCAAGAAGAACGAACCATCTTTTTAAGAAATCAAGACACACCATTAGTAAAATTACAGACCAAGAAGAAAGAATCATCTTCTTAAGAAATCAAGACACACTCTTAGCAAAATTGCAGACCAAGAAGAACGAATCACCTTCTTAAGAAATCAAGACACACCCTTAGCAAAAGTGCAGATCAAGAAGAACGAATCATCCTCTTTAGAAACCAAGACACACCCTTAGCAAAATTACACACCAAGAAGAACAAACCATCTTCTTAAGAAATCAAGACACACCCTTAGCAAAATTACAGACCAAGAAGAACGAACCATCTTTTTAAGAAATCAAGACACACCATTAGTAAAATTACAGACCAAGAAGAACGAACCATCTTTTTAAGAAATCAAGACACACCATTAGTAAAATTACAGACCAAGAAGAACGAACCATCTTTTTAAGAAATCAAGACACACCCTTAGCAAAATTACACACCAAGAAGAACAAACCATCTTCTTAAGAAATCAAGACACACCCTTAGCAAAATTACAGACCAAGAAGAACGAATCACCTTCTTAAGAAATCAAGACACACCCTTGGCAAAATTGCAGACCAAGAAGAACGAACCATCTTTTTAAGAAATCAAGACACACCATTAGTAAAATTACAGACCAAGAAGAACGAACCATCTTTTTAAGAAATCAAGACACACCCTTAGCAAAATTACACACCAAGAAGAACGAACCATCTTTTTAAGAAATCAAGACACACCATTAGTAAAATTACAGACCAAGAAGAACGAACCATCTTTTTAAGAAATCAAGACACACCATTAGTAAAATTACAGACCAAGAAGAACGAACCATCTTTTTAAGAAATCAAGACACACCCTTAGCAAAATTACACACCAAGAAGAACGAACCATCTTTTTAAGAAATCAAGACACACCCTTAGTAAAATTACAGACCAAGAAGAACGAATCACCTTCTTAAGAAATCAAGACACACCCTTGGCAAAATTGCAGACCAAGAAGAACGAACCATCTTTTTAAGAAATCAAGACACACCCTTAGCAAAATTACAGACCAAGAAGAACGAACCATCTTTTTAAGAAATCAAGACACACCATTAGTAAAATTACAGACCAAGAAGAAAGAATCATCTTCTTAAGAAATCAAGACACACTCTTAGCAAAATTGCAGACCAAGAAGAACGAATCACCTTCTTAAGAAATCAAGACACACCCTTAGCAAAAGTGCAGATCAAGAAGAACGAATCATCCTCTTTAGAAACCAAGACACACCCTTAGCAAAATTACACACCAAGAAGAACAAACCATCTTCTTAAGAAATCAAGACACACCCTTAGCAAAATTACAGACCAAGAAGAACGAACCATCTTTTTAAGAAATCAAGACACACCCTTAGCAAAATTACAGACCAAGAAGAACGAACCATCTTTTTAAGAAATCAAGACACACCATTAGTAAAATTACAGACCAAGAAGAACGAACCATCTTTTTAAGAAATCAAGACACACCCTTAGTAAAATTACAGACCAAGAAGAACGAATCACCTTCTTAAGAAATCAAGACACACCCTTGGCAAAATTGCAGACCAAGAAGAACGAACCATCTTTTTAAGAAATCAAGACACACCCTTAGCAAAATTACAGACCAAGAAGAACGAACCATCTTTTTAAGAAATCAAGACACACCATTAGTAAAATTACAGACCAAGAAGAAAGAATCATCTTCTTAAGAAATCAAGACACACTCTTAGCAAAATTGCAGACCAAGAAGAACGAATCACCTTCTTAAGAAATCAAGACACACCCTTAGCAAAAGTGCAGATCAAGAAGAACGAATCATCCTCTTTAGAAACCAAGACACACCCTTAGCAAAATTACACACCAAGAAGAACAAACCATCTTCTTAAGAAATCAAGACACACCCTTAGCAAAATTACAGACCAAGAAGAACGAACCATCTTTTTAAGAAATCAAGACACACCATTAGTAAAATTACAGACCAAGAAGAACGAACCATCTTTTTAAGAAATCAAGACACACCCTTAGTAAAATTACAGACCAAGAAGAACGAATCACCTTCTTAAGAAATCAAGACACACCATTGGCAAAATTGCAGACCAAGAAGAACGAACCATCTTTTTAAGAAATCAAGACACACCCTTAGCAAAATTACAGACCAAGAAGAACGAACCATCTTTTTAAGAAATCAAGACACACCATTAGTAAAATTACAGACCAAGAAGAACGAATCACCTTCTTAAGAAATCAAGACACACCATTAGCAAAATTACAGACCAAGAAGAACGAACCATCTTCTTAAGAAATCAAGACACACCCTTAGCAAAATTACAGACCAAGAAGAACGAACCATCTTTTTAAGAAATCAAGACACACCATTAGTAAAATTACATACCAAGAAGAACGAACCATCTTTTTAAGAAATCAAGACACACCATTAGTAAAATTACAGACCAAGAAGAACGAACCATCTTTTTAAGAAATCAAGACACACCCTTAGCAAAATTACAGACCAAGAAGAACGAACCATCTTTTTAAGAAATCAAGACACACCATTAGTAAAATTACAGACCAAGAAGAAAGAATCATCTTCTTAAGAAATCAAGACACACTCTTAGCAAAATTGCAGACCAAGAAGAACGAATCACCTTCTTAAGAAATCAAGACACACCCTTAGCAAAAGTGCAGATCAAGAAGAACGAATCATCCTCTTTAGAAACCAAGACACACCCTTAGCAAAATTACACACCAAGAAGAACAAACCATCTTCTTAAGAAATCAAGACACACCCTTAGCAAAATTACAGACCAAGAAGAACGAACCATCTTTTTAAGAAATCAAGACACACCATTAGTAAAATTACAGACCAAGAAGAACGAACCATCTTTTTAAGAAATCAAGACACACCCTTAGTAAAATTACAGACCAAGAAGAACGAATCACCTTCTTAAGAAATCAAGACACACCCTTGGCAAAATTGCAGACCAAGAAGAACGAACCATCTTTTTAAGAAATCAAGACACACCCTTAGCAAAATTACAGACCAATAAGAACGAACCATCTTTTTAAGAAATCAAGACACACCATTAGTAAAATTACAGACCAAGAAGAACGAATCACCTTCTTAAGAAATCAAGACACACCATTAGCAAAATTACAGACCAAGAAGAACAAACCATCTTCTTAAGAAATCAAGACACACCCTTAGCAAAATTACAGACCAAGAAGAACGAACCATCTTTTTAAGAAATCAAGACACACCATTAGTAAAATTACAGACCAAGAAGAACGAACCATCTTTTTAAGAAATCAAGACACACCCTTAGTAAAATTACAGACCAAGAAGAACGAATCACCTTCTTAAGAAATCAAGACACACCCTTAGCAAAATTACAGACCAAGAAGAACGAACCATCTTTTTAAGAAATCAAGACACACCATTAGTAAAATTACAGACCAAGAAGAACGAACCATCTTTTTAAGAAATCAAGACACACCCTTAGTAAAATTACAGACCAAGAAGAACGAATCACCTTCTTAAGAAATCAAGACACACCCTTGGCAAAATTACAGACCAAGAAGAACGAACCATCTTTTTAAGAAATCAAGACACACCCTTAGCAAAATTACAGACCAAGAAGAACGAACCATCTTTTTAAGAAATCAAGACACACCATTAGTAAAATTACAGACCAAGAAGAACGATTCACCTTCTTAAGAAACCAAGACACACCCTTAGCAAAATTACAGACCAAGAAGAAAGAAGCATCTTCTTAAGAAACCATTAGCAAAATTACAGCTATCTCCACAGGTCACTGGACTATCGCCACAGAACAGCAACAGGCACGCACGTTGAAAAAATGGGCATTCTGTTCAATGCTCATTGCCGGAACTGTAAAGACCACAGGAGAAGGAAACAGTCGTCCACTTTCTCTGCCCAGTCCAGCCCTTGTTCACTTGATACTCAAATATTTCGGTACTCCTTTTCTAGAGAGTCTGGGGCATTGCTCTAGTTCAGAACTTTCAGAACTAACCAAGTTCTTAAAACAACTTCGACTGGTGGTAATTTATATCAGAGTGTATCACCAGCTTTAGGCTCGCGAGGAAATGACATCAAAACGGCACCATTTCTAATTGGGGCGACCCGAGAGTTGTCAGCCAATTTACCTGTCTACCTACCTGAATAGAATTCTAATTGCCCATACAAATATTCATGTTTCTATATGAATCCGAATCTAAATTGAATGAAGGAAACCAATAGAATGGATGGATGGATTCAGGAGATAAACACTGCGTTCGTAACTCCGTGGTATTCAGCTGTTCAAAAGTGGGCTGGAATCATGATGGGGGTGGGTAGTAAACACCAACTGGATCATCAAGGTTACTTTTTGGCAAAATATTAATGTATTAAACGATGTGATTTTCCGATAGTTCCCGTGAACTTAATTGTAGGGTACTCTCTTTTATGGTGTGGTCGTATATGACGATTGTGTGTGTACAATTAAAGGCAATTTTCTTGATAATTCGTAAAAATACTTATTAGAGAAATATTTATCATGTGAATTTCAGTATTATCAGTACCAGCAACAGAGCAAAACACATTGGAGAAACAATAAGCACAACAACAACAACAGCAGCCACAACAGCAACAGCATCAACAACAGCAGCAGCAACAACAACAACAAATTGTTTGCCATGATGCATATCTGCCATTCGAATGAAGTTTCTCAATATTTACGAGCATTATCAACATTGTGTGCACTGCAACAGCAGCTGCTGTTGTTGTTGGTGTTGTTGTTGTTGTCGGTGTTGTGGGCACACCAAGCAATGCCAGCGGCGTTTATGCAAATAAACAATAAACCGTATGTTTATTTACATTTTGATACTTTTGACAAATGCAAATATAAATAAAAGTTGTGGCTAAACGCGAGAGCGCCTCGTTTTGATACACACAACACGCCCCACCACACCAGCCCCACCGCACCAGCACCACCACTCCATCCCCACCACACCGCACCACTCTGAACTGCACCAGTCTGTACCACACCGCAATACTGTGAACCGCCCTACTTTGAACCGCACCGCACCACTGCAGCCCTACACCAGTGCTGCCTTGCATCGTTCCATTCGACAGACATTCTGGAACTCGGCACAAAAGCTTTGATTTGTGTATTTTGCTTCAAAATACTCGCTTGTGATTCTTTCGGATTGCACCGTTTAAAATAAACTTTACGCATTTGGAAACTGGCGAGAGATTTCGCCTTCCAGCGGAAAGTGGGAACTATTCTAATTTGTTTTTGGGATTAGCTTCAATGGTGTGATCTCTCACTTTACATGCAAAACTGCATGGCAATTCAAGTAGCACTCTTTCACTCTACCAACATGTTTTGTTTTTTGGATTGTAAAGTCCCTCAGTTGGCGTAACATAGAATCTGAAACGTAGAACAGAGATCTGTGGAGACTACTAAGAATATTAGGCGCATTCGATTCGCTACTCTATCGAGAATAGGACAGAAAGAGCTATCGAGTAAATTATACTCGGGTGAAACGAGCGAGTTTTTCAATCCTCCATAAAAAGTGCTGCCAAGTTGAAAATTGCTTCAAAACCAGCGAGATGAAAAATGACCCTTGGAAATTTCCCTGGGATTTTTTTAGGTTTCAGTGCTGCCAAATTTGCCACTTACTCGTTTGCTGTTTTAAGCGCACAACTCGATACGAGCTCGATACAAGTTACGGATCGAATACGCCTGCTGTCGATTGGTATTGTTGTTGATGTTGTTGATGTTGTTGTTGTTGTTGTTGTAGTTGTAGTTGAGGTCTTAAAATGTATGAACAAACACCCAGGAGAAAAATGTATTGTGCCCTTCACTGCTTAGCTGCTCCGTTGCTATTGTTGTACCGCAGTGCCAGTCACAGTAGACACAAGTAGGGTCACAGTAGATATAAGTAGGGTCACAGTAGACATAAGTAGGGTCACAGTAGATATAAGTAAGGTCACAGTAGACATAAGTAGGGTCACAGTAGACATAAGTAGGGTCACAGAAGACATAAGTAGGGTTACAGAAGACATAAGTAAGGTCACAGTAGACATAGTGGGGTCACAGTAGACATAAGTAGGGTCACAGTAGACAGAGTAGGGTCACAGTAGACATAGTAGGGTGTAAGGCCAGCACTGAGATCAACGGTCGTCTGCGAACGAACCAAACCAAACAAATGGCTCCCCAGTTGCTGTGCTTGGTTTGTTTGCATAACGCGATCGAGGCCTCCCAGCCACACTTTGGAGCCAAATCCGCACTGTATAAGGTGAGGCTCGATGCTAGCGCTGCCCCCTTCTTTAGCCTATAATTTGTAATTAAAAGTTAATATAAATAAATAAATAATAAATGTAAGATTAGGTTAGGTTGGAGGTGCAGCAAGAAGCACACTCAGGCACAAATAAGGGCTCATTGTGATACCACGAATGGGGCGTTGAACACGCCCTGTATAAACAAATACAGAATTTATCATTGATTATCATTCAAGAAACCACACACATCCCTGCTCTAGACCATTGAAAGAGTTGTTGCTGTAAGCCAACAAAAGGGGACGTCAAGCGAAGGGTTCATACCAGAGAACACAGAGAAAGGAAAGTCTTTTTCACTGCCAGCGTCCGTAGCGGACACACCACGATTTTGAGTGGATTCACCACGATTTTCAGTGGATTCACCACCGTTTTCAGTGGATTCACCACGATTTTCAGTGGATTCACCACGGTTTTCAGTGGATTCACCACGATTTTCAGTGGATTCACAATGATTTTCAGTGGATTCACCACGATTTTCAGTGGATTCACCACGATTTTCAGTGGATTCACCACGATTTTGAGTGGATTCACAATGATTTTCAGTGGATTCACCACGCTTTTGAGTGGATCCACCACGATTTTCAGTGGATTAACCACGATTTTCAGTGGATTGACCACGACTTTGAGTGGATTGACCACGACTTTGAGTGGATTCATGTACAATGTCCGTCTGCTTTATTTCGTTGCATTGCCGTTTGACGTTTAAGTTTCTTTTCTCTGTCTTCTCTGGTTTATACCCTTGACAAAGGTCATCTTCACTTCGCTTAGAATCTAAGCCGTTCGTACTTCCCCTCATTCACCTACTTCCCTCTCTAGCAGGAGCTATCAAGCTCGCAAGAGCCGCCGAGTTGCCCGCCACTAGCTTAGATGATCAACTTTGCCAGTATTTGCAGCCAGTCCCTTGCAGTAGAGGTTTGTGGGGATTCGGTGCATTACTGGTAATGCATGAAGTATTGCATTCGTTTTGGATTCTGTGCTATGTGTGACCAATTGAAATGGCATGCTACCATGTTCACATTATTTTGATTGACTCGCATATGAACTGAGACGCCTCCATTGGCATAATTAGCAGCTTAAACGCCTCGACGCGTGTTGGAGTTGGTTCCTGCACGCTTGTGTCTTTCTGCCATGATGACGCACTTTTGTTTTTTGCTTATCTATTGGTTTTTTTATGTTAATTTCATGACGTGAAATTCACGTAGTGCGAGGAGAGAACTGCCATAAAAACTGTTGGCATTGTTAATATGTATTTGCGTAATTTATATTTGGCAAGAAATGTCGCAAATGTCAATATTGAACAGGTTTATTGCAGCACGGAATACGGAGACAAACAAGACAGACAACAACACAACAACACAACAACACAACAACACAACAACCCAACAACACAATTGTACGCAAACAAGACAAAATGCTCGTTAAGAGCAAATTTTATTGGCACAAGAACAAAAAGACCGCTGTCAACAAGGCAGTAAAATGAAAGAGACACACGAGAATTTTCAAGCACCGCGTACACTCCGGGTACACTTGAGCGGTAGGTTGGGTTAAGGGGTTCACTAGTGGAGCATTTGTGACTCATTTGTACCCACTCCAGAATTGTGACACTGCCTCTTTAGCAGGGCCTTAAACCAATGCACTTTTGCAGCTGGAATACCCTTCTAAGGTACGAGTACACCCACATGCCTCCTATTCTGGTTTTTCTACGGAAATTGTGACACTGAACTCCGTGGTAAGGTCCTGAAACCAATATACTACTGAAGCTATTACCTCCCACTTACCTCCTATTGTTGTATGTTAGGTAGGTAGGTAGGAGTGGCAGCTTAGTTCACCAAAAGCACACTATAGCGCTCATAATGGCCCGTTGTGATACCAGGGTGTGGCGCTGTTCAAGTACTGATTACAATTATCGTACTTAAAGATGGCGATAGTCAGCACAAAGACAGCTCCGAGGAAGGCACGACTGCCCCATTATGTCGCAGGGAATCATCCTGATAATTTAATGAATTTTGCTGTGTCCCTAATATTGAAGGATGACAGCTCAGTCAAATTTGTGAGAAAATCCCTATCCAGATACCAAAGGTGTAATTTTGTCTTCCGCCCTAGGATGGGCAGTGACATAACAAACACAACCCCGGCAGAAATCGTTTGAGAGTAGGCCCAGTCTTTCTGCAGGCTTTCCCAGTAAGCAGTGGCCGTTCAAAACCGACACAGTTGTCTACAGAGATTTGCGATCGAGTCGAGAAGTTGGTTGGTTCTATGTTTGTCCATTTTTGCCGAAGTTTGTCTCGCCGTATGACAGGATTCCTCGTCGACCCAGGATATGTAGGCGTCAGCCAGGTATTTCCGTGTGATATCAAGCTTGGCTGTTGCCGTGGAAATAAATGTGTGTTAAGGTGAGGTTTTATTGACACAGAGACGAAGGCAAGATTCGTCCCGATGTCAGATGGATGGTTATCCTTTTAAGAGTCATAGATGGAGCTGTAAACTCAGAGACGACCTTAGCGAACTTTGAGAGGGAGACCATCCCCATTGCTAAGACCTCGTCCACTCCCTCAAATCAGAGGCATAGGCACAGGAGACGCTCCAAAGATTCCCTTATGCCCTGCTCCCCACATTACCTACAATTGTCGTTGTAATATGGGGATTGTCGTTGTTAAGATAAACCGCAGGACGGCGGAATGAGTACTGGCAAATCTGTAAGGCAGAAGCCAAATATTGAACAATAATTAGTTCGATCACTGGACTGAGTTGAGTGTAATCCTTTAGTTCGATCACTGGACTGAGTTGAGTGTAATCCTTTAATTCGATCACTGGACTGAGTTGAGTGTAATCCTTTAGTTCGATCACTGGACTGAGTTGAGTGTAATCCTTTAGTTCGATCACTGGACTGAGTTGAGTGTAATCCTTTAGTTCGATCACTGGACTGAGTTGAGTGTAATCCTTTAATTCGATCACTGGACTGAGTTGAGTGTAATCCTTTAGTTCGATCACTGGACTGAGTTGAGTGTAATCCTTTAGTTCGATCACTGGACTGAGTTGAGTGTAATCCTTTAGTTCGATCACTGGACTGAGATGAGTGTAATCCTTTAGTTCGATCACTGGACTGAGTTGAGTGTAATCCTTTAGTTCGATCACTGGACTGAGTTGAGTGTAATCCTTTAGTTCGATCACTGGACTGAGTTGAGTGTAATCCTTTAATTCGATCACTGGACTGAGTTGAGTGTAATCCTTTAGTTCGATCACTGGACTGAGTTGAGTGTAATCCTTTAGTTCGATCACTGGACTGAGTTGAGTGTAATCCTTTAGTTCGATCACTGGACTGAGTTGAGTGTAATCCTTTAGTTCGATCACTGGACTGAGTTGAGTGTAATCCTTTAATTCGATCACTGGACTGAGTTGAGTGTAATCCTTTAGTTCGATCACTGGACTGAGTTGAGTGTAATCCTTTAGTTCGATCACTGGACTGAGTTGAGTGTAATCCTTTAGTTCGATCACTGGACTGAGTTGAGTGTAATCCTTTAGTTCGATCACTGGACTGAGTTGAGTGTAATCCTTTAGTTCGATCACTGGACTGAGTTGAGTGTAATCCTTTAGTTCGATCACTGGACTGAGTTGAGTGTAATCCTTTAGTTCGATCACTGGACTGAGTTGAGTGTAATCCTTTAATTCGATCACTGGACTGAGTTGAGTGTAATCCTTTAGTTCGATCACTGGACTGAGTTGAGTGTAATCCTTTGTTTATGAATTTAGCTTTAATTAAAGCAAGTTGATATGACAGCAATCTACTTAAAGAGCAACCGTAGTTAACTGAATTTATTTACTACACTCTTCCACAGGCTTAACTTCCCATATGCATCAGGGTTCTCGGTTCAGCTTGGATGCCAGAACTGCACTCACTTACTGCCAAGCATCTTCTTTGTATCTCCTTTCAGCTGCTTTGTCTACGGCTCCAATAGTCCTACATAGTTTACATTGGTCTTCGCCAACACTTTCAATGGATCGCGATAGATAATTATTTTTCCAATTGGCATTTGATCCATTTCATTCACTCTCATTAAAGCCCTCTTCTAACATGTTTCTTCGCTCAGGACCATCAAGCCATGATCGTCGAATTAGCCCCTGGCTTTCTTGGTTTTTCTACGCTACTTCACTAACTCAGTTGTAGGTGTGACAATGTGACGAACATTTTCATAATCGACTTGGGCTCGTATTGGGCTGCTGAGTACATTGCGAGTTGTTTGCCAAACCAGTTGAGGGCCTATTGTGGTGCATTCTCATTCGGTGATGTGCGTTCGAGTGTGTGCTCTCGTGTTTCACGTCGCATTCTGATTGCCGCAAGCACTTTTCCTTTGCAAACATGTGTGTTGCCTCATAACGGCCGAGATATTGATATTTGCCAAGTTGGCCAAAATCACTGAAAGTGCTCGTCTACGTTGACGGGCTGTCACGCAAATACCGCACGCGCCGACTGTAATGGGTGCACAAGTGCGTTAGACATGCGTCCTTCGGAAGCGAGAAATATGTCAACAGTCCGTTGAGCACGTACGGTCCACTCTGGCCATTATCGTCAGTAATGGGCTGGTTGGTGCGCTTTTTTCAAACTGTAGGGTGGGTGGGCGATTAATTATGAGTATTCGTAGCTTTGGCAAGGTCGTTTAGGATACGATTAGTTCGTGGTCACTCTCTGGGAATCGTTCCTTTTCATACGGAATCATTTGCGATCTCTAATGCCAGGCTTGAAGAGAGATAGAGAGAGAGAGAGAGAGAGAGAGATGGTGAGATTGGGAGAGAGAGGGAGAGAGAGGAAGAGAGGGAGAGAGGGAGATGGTGAGATGGTGAGAGAGGGAGAGAGCGAGAGAGAGGGGGAGAGACAGAGATAGAGATATATGGAGAGATAGATAGATAGATAGAGAGAAAGAGAGAGAGAGAGAGAAAGAGAGAAAGAGAGAAAGAAACAAAAGGAGAGAGAGAAAGAAACAAAGAGAGACAGAGAAAGAAACAAAGAGAGACAGAGAAAGAAACAAAGAGAGAGAGAGAGAGAAAGAAAGAAAAAAAAGACAGAGAAAGAAAGAAAAAGAGAAAGAAAGAAAGAAAACAGAGAGATCGAGAGATATGGAGAGATATGGAGATAGAGATGGAGAGTGAGATGGAGAGAGAGATGGAGAGAGCGATGGAGAGAGAGAGATGGGGAGAGAAGTGGGAAAAAGTGAGAGTGAGAGAGAGATGGAGAGAGACAGAAAGAAGAGAGCGAGCAGATCGAGGAGAGAGGAGATAAGAGAGAGGAGAGAAAAGAGAGGAGAGAACAGACAGGAGAGAGGGATGAAGAGAGAGGAGAGAATAGACAGGAGAGAGGGAAGAAGAGAGAGGAGAGAGAGAAAAAGAGAGAGATATGGAAAGAGAGATGGAGAGAGAGAACGAGAGATAGATAGATAGACAGATAGACAGATAGATAGAGAGAGAGAGAGAGAGAGAAAGAGAAAAATAAAGAGGGTTTGGTTCGGGCTAAAGTCCCAAACTAAGACTTCGGCCTTTAGATGGTTCCCCTCCTCAGCAATTAAAAAGATAGATGGATTGATAGAGAGAGAGAGAGAGAGAGAGAAAGAGAGAGAGAGGATGAGAGAGAGGAAGAGAGAGAGGATGTGAGATTCAACGATTTCGCTTCCACCAAAGCAATGGCAGTCGCTTGTAAACTGTTCCGACTCCTTACTTAGCACCGAATACGCCGCCACTTAAGAGTGTAGCATCCGCAAAACGCTGGCAAGCCATCAGAATTAAGTGCTGGAGAGCATGCTTTGCTTCTAATGTTACAAGTGGATTTTTGGTACATAAACAACAAAACAAAACAAAACAAAACAAAGCAAAATAAGAGAAATGCAAAGAAAGGCAGCAATTGTTGACTTACGCTGCGTATGAGTAACCTGACCAATTTCCTCGCTACGAGTATATTTAAATCTAAAAAAAAAAAACTGCCAACAGAAGTATGAAAGCATTATATTCGAATTGTTCTGATTTTTTCCCGATTTCTCTTTATTTTTCTTTATTTAAAATGATTTACTTCAAAGTCTGCGGCGATGGTGATCGACTTTTAAAGCGTGTTTGATTACAGGCCGTCATTGTGGCCAATTGCTTGCGACTGAAATTGAATTGATTGCGGTGAATTTGCGTGTTCGCAAAAATACATATTTGCGCTTCATGCAACACATCAGCACCTTTGCCAAAATTATGCGCACTAGACTTGACTAATCTTATGTTTGAGATAATTTTAAACCAAACGCACGCACACGGCAGAAGGCACTCTGTGGGACAGCTCGGCACATGTTGTTCGGCCGGCTGATTGTTTGGGATTTGTGGCTCGATGGGCGCAGGCACCCCTTCAGCTTCAGAGACGCAGCGTAACCAGCACTCATGCTAAAGTCCAAAAATATGCTCTGGTTGTTGTTCGTTCTTGTTATTGTTGCTTTAAAAAAACATTGCGGTAGTCTTGTGGGCTATTGGCGACTTGGTAATTGCTTGTAGGTTAGCATATAATACACACTCAGAAATTGGATGTGTGACGGAGTGGCGAAAACTTGGAGAAAGGGTGGTGGGGTACGCGAAGGACCACTGCGATCATTACATTACAGGTGGGCAGGTAGGTATGCTCCTAATGACGATATATGAAAACAGATTGGTAGCAGTATATATTAGGTAGCGTGCATGCAAAATATGGACAGATTATTACTACTGCCACGCCCACAATCAATCAATATTCATTATTGGGTTCCTTATTGCAAGATTCTTGAACCTCCACACGAAGGTTCAGAGTGCTAGTATGAAACACAAAGCAAAAAATGGGCGGGACATTTTGAGAGCCACGCCCTCTATTGGTACATGTTTAATACTTAGAATATATGCCAACTTCTGGGACCAAATTTGATATGAATACGTATATTGGCGTGGCAAAAGCATTCACAGGAAATGGAAAAAGTCCATGTCCCCCTCCATTCTAATCAGCTCTGGGCATCCCACCGAAAATGACCTCAGATATACTCCTAATGATGATATCTGAATAAAATGTACATCGCCAATTGGCTCATATGTGCCACCCCTCCCTCTATCTACAGATCAGCACTCAGTTATACTTACTTCTCAAAGGAACTCCCTTGGAGATGCCAGGCATGTCTCTCAGAAGCAAACCAAATGCATCCATGGTGAAATCACGCACTCAACGCGATGCTGACAGCTGAAAAGTGTATTATGAAGGCCAAAGAGGTGAACGCTTCCCGAAATACGGTCGCAGTTAGCATTCGCTTAGCTTTCATCTCATCTGTCACAGTTTGGAAATGAGCGAAACAACGTTGTCCTGTGCCCAATACTATTTTTAACCCATCCGTACTGCACAAACCCAATTGTCATATGGTGTACTAGGTTCAGCTCAGACATATGTAATTCATGTTCGATATCAAGTGAAGGCAATATTCTGACAACACAACGGAGATAACGTCTTTGTAAGTAAATTGTTCACAACCGTTCCTCCGCTTTGGAAAGATCAGTTGTTACATGCCATGTCTACTCGCAATATCGTATAATGTGTGCGTGTGCGCATCATAGCGTAGCGACACAGGTGGTGTTGATACAAATTGAGAGACCAGTTCGGTGGCATCGATTCAGTCAGAGACAAAGGATATCTGAAGTTCTTGCGGGAGATAAGATCAAACGAACCAAACGCCGTTGCTGTACATTTCAGAAGACGGAACAATCGAAACCGTTTAAGTGTTTCTCTGAGTAGAGAATGTTCCTAAAGGGAGGTGGGGCTAAAGAAAGTTTCGGTGTTTGGTTGGCGTACTTCGGTGTTTGAGTGCCATCTTCACCGCAACAACATGTGCTTCCAATATTAGTTTCACATAGAGTGACAATCGCCACATTTGCGTCTACGTTTGTATTATCTTTTCGCCAAAGAGAAGGAGTCAAAGGAGCTAATATGACAATCGCCACATTTGCGTCTACGTTTGTATTATCTTTTCGCCAAAGAGAAGGAGTCAAAGGAGCTAATATGACAATCGCCACATTTGCGTCTAATTTTGTATTGACTCTTTGCCAAAGAGAAGTCGTCAAAGGAGCTAATATGACAACCGCGACATGTTCGTCTACTTTTGTATTGACTTTTTGCCAAAGAGAAGGGGTCAAAGGAGCTAAAATGACAATCGCGACATGTTCGTCTACTTTTGTATTGACTCTTTGCCAAAGAGAAGGGGTCAAAGGAGCTAAAGTGACGCTTCGTTCACCAGGTATTCCTCAATTCTCGATCGTTCTCACATGCTCTGCCCGAGGCCAGGCGATCGTGCAACGACGTTCCTCACAGAAGGGCTTCGCGAGCTGCCGCCGCTTCGCTTCGCTCTTCTCGTCGTGTCTTCAAGTTGTTTGTTTTGTTCGTTGCTTTTTTCGCCGCCGCCGCTGCCGCTGCCTCTGCCGCTGCTGCTGTTGGTGTTGATGTTGGTGTGATGACAGTTTTTCGCCCGCTTCTCGGCCTGTGCTCGGCGCTCGGCGCTGCTACCGGTTTCTTTTCTGTGTTTGCTCTTTTTTCCACCAATTTGTATGAAAATCGTTGTAGTTGTGTTTTTTGCTTCTTTGTTGTTGGCTGCCGCCGTTCAGTTCCGCGACCAATCCGTGCGATGCTTGAACTCAATTTTGTTTGAAAATCACAGCGAAACGGTTCGCAATTTTCGATTTGTTCGCCCGCTACGAGACGAGAACTATAAATAATAATCCAGTAAATGATTTAATAATTTCAATATTTTCGAAACAAAAATTATTTTGAATTTCATTTTTGCTTAATTTGTGAAAAGACAACAACAAAAAAACCCAATTGTGGCCCTTTGTCAGACTTTCAATTGCTGTGATTGTTTTTGTTGTTGTTGTTATTGCGATGTTGTTGCTGTAATTGGTTGCAGTGTTCGGCGCAGGCGTTTTCGTTATTTTTAAAAATAATCTTTTTTGTTTTAAATTTCTTTTTTGTTTTAGTTTTTATTATATTTATGAAATAAGGCGGAAAATTAAAAATTTTTTTTTATATTTTATTGTATTTTGTTTCGAGTTGTTCTCCAACGTTTTACAGTGAATCTCTCAACGCAAAAAGCGGAATAACAAAGTTCAATTGTAGTTGTAAAATTGTAAAATTGCTGAAGGATGGGCGTGCATGCGTTTGCTTCCGTGGCCTAGAATATTTTGAGATTTTACTCTATTTTTGTCCTAGTTCGTTCATAGTTCAGCAGACAGAACACAAAACCCACAAAATACCTGACGCTTTTTAGTTCGCAATTAATAAAAATAGCAACAAAAATAATAAAAAAAAACCATGTAATAAATTAAAAAATAATGTAAGAAAGAATCAAAGCAACCCCCTCCCCCCAAAACCAAAAAATACATCATTATTGAAAGTGTGTATAAAATTGTTTATTCAAGTGAGTGAGAAAATGGTTTGTTGACTTTTGAATCCTATTTAACTTGGTTGAATAACAGTGGAAAATAACTTCCAAAGTAACTCGTTTGTTTATTTCTGTACATAAATTGTTCACACGCACACTCCGCCCGCACTGCTCCCCTGTCCGAGTGCCAGACTTGAATGAGCCCAATGAGCGGTCTACGTCATCAATTGAAGGTGAGTTTAATTAGTCAATAATTTCTCGAACGCCAGTTTCTGTGTCTGTGTTTATTTTTATTTGTAATTTACATTTAAATATTAACAAATCTGCTCTGATTTTATTTTGCAAATTCATTTCGAAAAATGTGTACATAAAACTTGTTGAAAGCGTTTCTCCTGGGCACGTTATCGACGCTGTTGGCGCTGTTGGCGCTGTTGGCGGTGGTTGTGGCGGTGTGACGACGACGGTCATGGTGCATGCCTGCCGCACACATTGCGGCCCGTTTCGTCCAATCACGCCTAGTCCGGTCTTTAAGTTATAAATTTTGTATATTGTTCAAATTCTCAACAGTTTTTCTTTTTATATACATTATTTTGTTGTTTTTGTTGTTGTTTCTTATTTATTTTTAGCTCTCATAGATTTGCTAATTTTATTATTTTTATTTTGTTTCTTATTAATGATTTACATATATACATATAGTCATGTCCACTAGCGCAAATTATGTGCGTCTTCATTAATGTTCGCCTTCGATTTGGAAATATTTTCAAATTATATAAATAAAATGTGTTTAATGATTGTTATTATTAACATAATATGGAAGACTTTTCGCTTCCGGTGCAGTGCTGATTTGAGTTATTTTCGTAAATGCGGTTCGGATGGGCAGAGTCCAGTTTGGATTCGCTTTTTCTGCGTTCTCAGAGATGCAATTGCATGGTGAGTATGTTAGTTGCTCTCATAACTCGTCATCATCAACTGCATTAAGCCGTGTTTAGATGCTCATTTTTGGTCCGAATGAGTAAAACAAAACTCATATCTTGTCATTTCACTCATATCATGTCATTTCACTCATATCTTGTCATTTCACTCATATCACATCATATCTTTCATATCTTGTGATTTCACTCATATCTTGTCATTTCACTCATATCAAGTCATTTCACTCATATCTTGTCATGTCACTCATATCTTGTCATGTCACTCATATCTTCTCACTTCACTCATATCTTGTCATTTCACATATATCATGTCATTTCACTCACAGCATCTCATATCACTCATATCTAGTCATTTCACAGATATCATGTCATTTCACTCTTATTATGTCGTTTCACTCATATCATGTCATTTCACTCATATCACATCATTTCATTCATATCTTTTTATTTCACTTATATTCTGTCATTTCACTCATATCAAATCATTTCACTCATATCATGTCATATCACTCACATCATATCATTTCACTCATATCTTTTCATTTCTCTCATATATTGTCATTTCACTCATATCTTGTTATTTCATTCATATCATGTCATTTCACTCATATCACATCATTTCACTCATATCTTGTGATTTCACTCACATCATGTCATATCACTCCTTTCATGTCATTTCACTCATATCTTGTAATTTCACTCATATCTTTTCATTTCTCTCATATATTGTCATTTCACTCATATCTTGTGATTTCACTCACATCATGTCATATCACTCCTTTCATGTCATTTCACTCATATCTTGTAATTTCACTCATATCTTTTCATTTCTCTCATATATTGTCATTTCACTCATATCTTGTAATTTCACTCATATCTTTTCATTTCTCCCATATATTGTCATTTCACTCATATCTTGTTATTTCATTCATATCATGTCATTTCACTCATATCTTTTCATTTCTCTCATATATTGTTATTTCATTCATATCATGTCATTTCACTCATATCACATCATTTCACTCATATCTTGTGATTTCACTCACATCATGTCATTTCACTCATATCTTGTTATTTCACTCATATCTTGTCATGTCACTCATATCTTGTTATTTCACTCATATCATATCATTTCACTCACAGCATCTCATATCACTCAAATCTTGTAATTTCACTCATATCATTTCATTTCTCTCATATATTGTCATTTCACTCAAATCTTGTTATTCCACTCACATCATGTCATTTCACTCGTATCGCGTAATTTCACTCATATCATGTCACTTAACTCGTATCTTGTAATTTCACTCATATCTTGTACTCATTTCACTTATATCCTGCCTTTGAAGCAGAGCCCGACAAACAGAAATGCTATCAAACAATATCGAGTGCGTTTCTGTATACTTGAATGTAGTTTTGATCGTAGGGTTTTATCAAAGAGTATATATAGAGTATAGAGCTCGCATGACGATCGAAATCATTGTTGCAAAAATTTTGTTCGAGGGGTTTTCTAGTAAACCCCTCGAACAAATATACACGCCTTGCATCTCGCTTTCCCTTGCCGCCCACCGTTTTTTGTGAAATCGCCTTCACTTCCATTTCACAAAGTTTGAGTGATTCAATCTCTATTTATGTACACTCTTTGGTTTTGTGATGTCGGGATGTAGTTCGTATGTACGAATACGAAATTTGAAAATATCCACATGCCCTGAGGACATCCGGATACCACTCCCCACTTGTTAGTTCGATACCCTTCGATAGGATAGCTACAGATTGTATGTAAGAGAGATTTTATGTTTAACTCTTCAGATGTTTTAGGAATGGACACCGTACATTCCTTATCCCTCGATAGACTTCTTAGATTTATAGAAGTTTGGAAAGGTGTAACTTCTCTTAAACAATCCTCTATCTCCCCCAACCTCCAAATATTCCCAGACTTATAGTACAAAGGAGATCAATGCCTGAGTGCTTGGAGGCCTCCTTCTTCGGCGGTTCTTCTGCCTACCCCTCTTCTATTCTATTATATTCTATTCTACAGACCGCAGTAAATGTTTATTTCGGTAGTTTCAATCGGTTGCTACCCCTAACCAGATTTGTGTTCCTTGCTTCGCAACTATCTTCAAGTCGAAGGTCTTGTTGGTAGTATTAATTAGCCCTATAACACTCGAACAATTATCGAGTCAGGTGTTGAAAATAACAACAAATATATTCTAGTTAATATTACACCTTGCACTATAATTAATTCAGTCAACAAGGGGTTGGTGGAATGAGTATTAGCAGCTAAGGGGGGAAAATAGTTAGAAGGAACCGTTTTTCAGTCCATGCTCTTGACAAGACTGGAACTCTCGACCACCCGAGTGTAAGTCCAGAGTGCTCACCACTACCACGGAGCCGGCAATAACGTCACTTTTACTGAGTGTCTTCGATCTGATGAGAACTTGAATGAATCCCAATGATACTACTCTGAGTATGCTGAGGAAGCAGAGCGTGCTGCGAGAAGATAAATACCAATTCTGGTACAATTCGGGAAGAAGCGTTTCTATGGGCCATAGAAGACAGCACAATCGATCATATATAGAACAAAGTAACAAAATCGGTTCGACTCATGGATGCATCCATAGCACTTAATACAGACATGTGGAAATGTTATAGAGCGCTACAACTAGCAGGAGAACTGAAAAGTTCATAATACATGAACTCATTACGAATTGTCTCCATTGTCCTTGGTGAGATGAGTGGAAGGAATATTCGAAAAAAAGTTGTAGGAATCTAGTTTTGAAGGGACATCATAATAGATCTTTCAGGTCGCAGTGTATGACACCCTTAAATATATCTATCTATCTAGTTTTGAGCATTACAAGTATGATAATAGATGGATGTCATATTGTTGGACAGTTTCTTCAGTAGGTTAGGTTAGGCTAGGTTGATCAGGCTGGCCGTAAGCCACACATATACCCGATTGGTAACAGATGGGACGGATGAGCGGTGACAGATGGGACTAGTCCTCTACGTAGATTTGTAGTAGTAGTGTAGTAGGCATCTTGTAGCATGTCGACGCTGTTAGCGAATCTCAGGAGTTCTTGAAGTTCCATTCCCGAGACGTCTTCCAGCGTCCCCCAAGCATTTTAAGCGTGTTCTTCATAACGCAGCACATACGCATAAGAGATGTTCCAAGGCTTCTTCGTTCGCGGCTCACTGCATTTCCTGCATGTGTCGTCTGTGGTGATTCCCATCTTGTATCCGTGTGGCGCTGGTAAATTGTGGCCTGTCGGTATACCCATGGTAGTTCTGCAGTCTTTCCGTGACAGTGCCAGTACAAATCGAGTATACTTTCCTACGTTTGGTTTACGCATGACTTTCGCAGTTCTGCTGGTGGTTAAGCTGTTCCAGCTCGCCGTTACCTGTCTCTTCATATCCCCGTCAATCTCATTGTGTCGATTTTTTACAGGTTTCTGTATGTCCTTTTCTTGTTCAAATGCTAGCTGAATACCGCTGTTGACAATCTCATCTACTATTTCGTTTCCTTCAATGTCCTTATGGTCCGGTACCAAATAGATATGTAGCCGTCTATTCGCGGCAAGCTTTTCTATAGCTTGCGTGCTCTTTGGAACATTTTTGGGCATGACATGGTATGAAGTAATTGTCTTTATCGTAGCCTGGCGACGGTCCTGGAATTGCTTTCTGTGTTTTAGTGTAGGCCAGCTCCGCGGCTGTTCCCACAGCAAATACTGCAGTGATCAGGCAAGTTGATTGGCTGCTTGATGCTCCAGCTCTACACAGTAGATTCCAGTTCCTACTCCGTCCGTCAGTTTGAGCCGTCTGTGTAGAGGTTAAAGGTCCCTTGGCTAGGTTTCATACTTATACGCCACCCCTCTTCTTCGATTATGGTCCGGAACCTTCTCTCCCAATTAAAACGCGGAGCAATGTAGTCTGTATTAGCCACGCTCTTCCTATCCATTGAGCTATGTCCGCAGGTTCTGAGAGCAGATTTGTTGCCAGTGCTAACAAATTGGGAGCAAGCATTCACTTAGTTCGACGATTTCGTGATTTTTTTGCCACCGACTCTAACAAGGATAATAGAAGATAATTATCAGAATAAAAATAGTGGGAGCACTGTTCAAGGGTATTTTCTAGTTCTCCACTATATATTCCTATACTCGTAACTATCTTCCTTCAGTTAAAGGACTCATTGTCAAATCATCGTCGCATCCCTACACACAGCCTTTGTATATCATTCGATTGCGAAAGACTGCCGCTGGGAACCAACTGCGAAATGCTTCAACTTATTCTGACTCAATTCAAAAATGTCTCACACAATCGGCTTCAAATATACAAATTTTATTACCTTCCGATCGATCGTGAGTTGCTTACGGGTATATATATGCATATATATGTTGTCTCGCTGGCCACTGTTTGGGTGGATATGCGTACAACACTTCGCTGGCGTGCCGTGCACTTAATATGCGCACAGTTCACAAACCCACTCATGGGAAGAGTCGCTGCTGAACTAATTAAAATTTAAAGCATGCTTGCGAAAGTGTGTGAAATCGATTTGTTGATATTATTCTGAGATCACTCGGAAGTGCTTGGAAATGTACGCTTCACGGCCACACGTGATCCCCCTCTCATTACTACCGCCCATTTCGACCGTTCTTGAGAGACTGGGCAACTCAAACGTACGGAAGACTTAACCAGTTTGTTGTGGTTTCGCCTCATGCGGCGGTGCACGCATCTCATTTGTATGCGGCACAAACGCACGCATACTCGCAGCGAGCCAGCGGACGGGAGGTCAGGTGCGCCTTGTGAAGTTCCGAGTACTCGCATGCCGTCGACATAGCAAATTAAGTTAAATTCAATAAGAGCAATTTATCGATTTCCATGTTTATTGAAGTTTCCCTTCCCAAAGGCCACTTCCAGCATTCCGTATATTTGTTGCCATGTTTCATATAAGCTTCTGTTACATTGGAAATATTTGTTGCCGTGTTTCATTTAAGCTTCTGTTACATTGGAAATATTTGTTGCCATATTTCATATAAGTATCAGTTACATAAGACATATTTGTTGCCATGTTTCATATAAGCTTCTGTTACATTGGAAATATTTGTTGCCGTGTTTCATTTAAGCTTCTGTTACATTGGAAATATTTGTTGCCATGTTTCATTTAAGCTTCTGTTACATTGGAAATATTTGTTGCCACGTTTCATATAAGCTTCTGTTACATTGGAAAAATTTGTTGCCACGTTTCATACAAGCATCAGTCACATAAGAAATATATGTTGCCACGTTTCATATAAGCTTCTGTTACATTGGAAATATTTGTTGCCATGTTTCATATAAGTATCAGTTACATAAGAAATATATGTTGCCATGTTTCATATAAGTTTTTATTACATTGGAAATATTTATTGTCATGTTTCATATAAGCTTCTGTTACATTGGAAATATTTGTTGCCACGTTTCATATAAGTTTTTGTTACATTGGAGATATTTGTTGCCATGTTTCATATGGATACATACTCGTATACTGGAAACATGGAGCTACCGAGTTCAAGGCTCCGGCAACTCCGACTCGCTGGCTTTCTCTTGACCGGCGTAGGGTGTACAACTAGTTCGTTTAAGGTCAATGGTGATATGGCTTCTTTTCTACTGAAATATTAAATATTGTTTGTGTTGCTGCTGGCGTTGTTTTTGTTGCTACTGCTGTTGCCTTGTTTTAAAACATTTTTGTGGTTCAAACACCTACTAAAAATTTAAATACACTCGAAATACAGCCAGACGCACACACAAACACACACTCAACACACACACAGACACACAGTCAAACAAAAAAATACGCAGACGCGTTTATTTTGTTTATGTTTTCAAGTTGATTTAATGTAAACAAAACTATATCTGTGTGTATACGAGTATATATACATTTTCTCTACTGAATTAGATAAAAGCACATAAAAAATGAACGCACTCCTTTCTCGCTGCTCCATGTTGTGGTTGTTGTTGTGGCCGTTGTTCCCCAATCTGCCCCGCTCTATGCTGCCCTGCCCCGTTCCACGCTCGCTGCATTATCTTTATCATTTCAATTTATTACACTGCATCATTTTCAGTTTAGTGTAAAATAATATGACACTCGCTTCGGTGCAAACAGTGATGATTGCTTTGTTTGTGTTGAGTCTACAAATTTCACCAAGTTTAACTTTTGTTTAATGGTAGAAAAGAACAGAAAAAAACGTAGAAAATTTCAATAAAAATACTTTGTATTTTATGAAAATAAACAACAAATAAATTTGGCTTAGAAAGTGTGAAAGACACACAAAATGAATTGATTAATTAGAGCATGGCTGTAAATCGTGCATTGTGAGTGGCGAATGCGATGACGGCAACATACGCCGCCCACAAAATTGAGTGTGGGTGAATTTTAATCTGTTGTGGCCTCGCAGTCCTTTGTGTACCTTGGCCGCTTTCACCCGAACCGTGGCCAGACATATCAGTACATAAACGCACACACCCAGTTATTCGGGCGGAACATTGTATTTGCATTGCTCGCGGTGCTGCCGGATAGTTCGCTCCATCAGCTGCATGCATTCCTAAAATGGGTTTTTCTGTTTCAGTGCGTGGATGCAAATTGCAGCTCAATTTCCAGTTTGCTTGGCTAGCAGAAGAGAGGAGAGATGGATGTGGTTAAAACGATTCAGCCATTCTGTGATAGCATCATATTTGCCACCCTCTCCCTCCCTCTATCATGTGAGATCTACCGGCGTGTGTTTGTTCGACTCTACTATGAGTAGCAGCCAAGCAATTAATTTATTGCCTACTTTTAGGCAAAATAAAATGACACCTGGAATGAATTGAAAGCAGCGTCCATACGTAAATAATGCACTGATCTACAGTGAAGATTTTGGATGTAAACAAAAAGAATATTGCAGACTAATTTGTTCAGGGAGAAATTGGTTTGTGCGCTGACGATAAAATAAGAAAGATCCATTCTGTGGTTATATCACTGTAGGTCGAGACGTACACGCACTGTTGGTGCAGATTTTGTGACACTCCCTCAGGCATTATTTTTTCAGGTGCTCAATCGTGCGGCTTTCTGTCAAAATCTCCCAACAATACCAAGTTTCATTTAACACTTAATTAGGCCTTCACGTCTTAATAAAATAAATATTTCCGCTGATTCATTCTTAAAAATAAACAGTTTTTGCACGACTCTGGAACACGTCAGCCGATAATTTTGACAGAAAGAGGCACCAAATTCTGCACCACCTGTCGAGTTACGCCATGCTGTAGATCAGAGAATACAGAGAAAAGAAAGTCTTTTTCGCTGCCAGCGTCCGTAGCGGACACGATCACGATTTTCAGTGGATTCACCACGCTTTTGAGTGGATTCACCACGGATTTCAGTGGATTCACCACGATTTTCAGTGGATTCCCCACGATTTTCAGTGGACTCACCACGATTTTCAGTGGATTCACCACGGTTTTCAGTGGACTCACAACGATTTTCAGTGGATTCACCACCGTTTTCAGTGGATTCGCCACGCTTTTGAGTGGATCCACCACGATTTTCAGTGGATTAACCACGGTTTTCAGTGGATTCACCACGATTTTCAGTGGATTCCCCACGATTTTCAGTGGACTCACCACGATTTTCAGTGGATTCACCACGGTTTTCAGTGGATCCACTACGATTTTGAATGGATTCACCATGGTTTTCAGTGATTCACCACGGTTTTCAATGGATTCACCACGCTTTTGGGTGGATCCACCACGATTTTCAGTGGATTAACCACGGTTTTCAGTGGATTCACCACAATTTTCAGTGGATTAACCACGGTTTTCAGTGGACTCACCACGATTTTCAGTGGATTCACCACCATTTTCAGTGGATTCACCACGCTTTTGAGTGGATTCATGTACAATGTCCGTCTGCTTTATTTCGCTGCTTTGCCGTTTGACGTTTAAGTTTCTGTTCTCTGTCTTCTCTGCTCACAGTAGTGGTGCCTCTGCCGCTGCTTCTGCCTCTGCCGCTGCCTCTGCCTCCGCATCCAGCTTCTGTTATCTGTTGCTGTTTTATATATAAATTCTATTTCAAGTTGCAACGCTTCGTTTTGATTGTATATTATTTTATGGTTATTTAAGTAAATGTTAAAAGCGAACAAAATTAATGCGGTTTATTTTTAAAACTATTTTGCAATTTATTTTTAGAAATAAATTTGCTTCGCTTTCGTTTTGTCTGATGGCGATTAATCAAAGTTTGTGTCATTTGTTAAAACTTTTGCGCCGCTGCTTCGTCCACGAAAACAAAAGAATTAATTAAAATATTTAAAAAATTCGTAGAAATGCAATTAATAAGGTGAAGGCGAGTGAGGAGCAACGACGATGACCTCCTTCAATAGGCGCCCATTTCCCCTTCGGCCATAAACAATTCCCATACAAATAATTCTCATTACTTTGTCGCCGTTCTGTCTTATTACGCGAGCAGCTATTTCTGCATACTGAATTCTCCTTTGTGTCTCTGCGATTGACATATTTAGAATTCCTGAAGAGAAACAAATAAATAAGATCGTAGAACACGTCATTGTCGACAGCCGACATTCTCGAAAACAGACCGATACAAGGAGAGCGGAATCAAGCGGGTGGACACGGAAAAGTGTGCATGCTACCAGTGGGGACGTGGCCAATATGCGCCCCACCAGCATGGTCTGGGTGTTTCGTTTTGATAGCAAAACAGGCGGGAGCTACCTGTTGTAATTGCTTGTGATCTCTGGGCTGAATCTCAGAAAGCAAGTCATCAATCCACTCATGCCGACTCACCATGCTGACGAGAAAAGCTTCTCTATACTAATGGAAAAGTAAGGTTGCATGATAAGTCGCCTGGTAGTTGTAATCGGGACAATGTTACGTAAGCTGGTGCTGCAAATCGTTCGATCACTGGACTGAGTCTGGAAATGCAAAAACATCTGTTTTATAAATTAGTTTCGCTTCACATTCAATCATAGTCAAGCAAACTCAAATTCAGTACAACTCTAAACAAGTATCACTTCTTACCTCCATAAAATTCCTTTAGTTGCTGCTTCCAAGTCACAACTCACGCTCTCGTCTCAATCCTTTTATTTGTTTCGGCCGCTTTCAAGCCCAACCCAACAGATTCCACAACTAATTCCTGATGATTCATTGTTTACACCTCATAGAAAAGGAGGACGATGCAACATCACTAATGACGTATCACAAAGTTCCGATTGACGGTGATTATCAGCAATTACTTTTGACTATAATTATCAGTAATTAGGTACGTAGGTAGATTGGGCAGCCGCATCACCAATAAACCCGTGTGATGCCACTTAGACTACCAGTTGTGACCCTTGTGAGCCGCAGATGCGAGCCATGTACGCTTCCTCCTCCAGATTGAACCAACCTGAGCCTTTTATAAAGCGAAGAAGGTTGTTGACTCCTGATTGGCATAGACCATCTATACTTGCTAAGAAGTGGGATCCTAGTAAACGTTGCCTATTTCTAGCAAAAGCTGAGCAAGTACAGAAGAGTTGCTGCACCGTTTCCAGTTCCTCTTCGTCTCTGCAGCTGGGACAGAAATCATGGATAAAATCAGTAATTCCTTTTCCGGTTGCGCGACACTGTGTTGCACGGGGCAACGAAGTAGCTGATGAATTGGCAAACTGTGACTCTGCGGGTACTCCAATGGGACCAGAGCCCTTTATCGTTATGAGCTTAGTAGGGGCTATTGATTGGCTCACAAGAGCCATGTGAATAATATTCACAAGGCCCCATGGTGCAGTTCAGTAGTTGGCTGCAAAGCAATCAAGTGCCCAAACAAGAGAGTTCCAGATTTCCTGCGAAATGTACGAGGGAAAGATCTTCGATCATTGGCTGGGCTAAGCACTGGGCACAATCCATGGGGCCATCATATGGCATAATTATCGAGAGTCCAAACTAGTTCAGGGCGGCAAAATGCTTTTTCAGATGTTTTGGCAATGGCCAACGTACATTCCTTAACTCTGGACAGACTTCTAAGATTCATAAGAGTCAAGGATAAAGATCGACATTCTCGCTCTCAATTATATCCATCTTCTGACGGAGTATTCCAACTTTTTTCAAGTATGATTCCAGTTCGTCAAAGATTCCATTGTGTGATATTTGCATATTTGATAGATATGCAATGAGAAACCCTTTCAAAAGCCACTATCTCCCCCTTCCCCCAAATATTTCCAGGCTTACTCGTATAGTACAATAGGCATCAATGGCTGAATGCTTGGAGACCTCCTTCTTCGGGGGTTCGCCGGCATACCCCACTTTTATCTATCTAATTACTTTCACTACTGACCTTTCGCTGATGGCTTAATATTTGTAACCTTGAGCTGATTATCCCTTTGACTTTTAGTGTTTATTCATGTTTAGTCATGTATGCAAGAAAAGTTAAACACTAAACGAGGGTAGCTGGGGCAATGCAACCAGTTTATATTAACTGCTTATAAGGAGGAAACTCCCGCAGATATTTATTACACCTTCAGTGAGTGTGCTTGGAAATTTGCTGATCACCCAAAACAGACGTTCCAGAAAGTTGAAATAGTCAACAAAAAAGTTGAAATCCTTTATTCAAACGGGTCTTATGAAAATCAATGGGTGGAATCAAATGCATGCACCACTGGATAAAGCCTGCTACGCGGATAAAGCCTGCTACGCGGATAAAGCCTGCTACGCGGATAAAGCCTGCTGCGCGGATAAAGCCTGCTACGCGGATAAAGCCTGCTACGCGGATAAAGTCTGCTACGCGGATAAGGTCTGCTACGCGGATAAAGCCTGCTACGCGGATAAAGCCTGCTACGCGGATAAAGCCTGCTACGCGGATAAAGCCTGCTACACGGATAAAGCCTGCTACGCGGATAAAGCCTGCTACGCGGATAAAGCCTGCTACGCGGATAAAGCCTGCTACGCGGATAAAGTCTGCTACGCGGATAAAGCCTGCTACGCGGATAAAGCCTGCTACGTGGATAAAGCCTGCTACGCGGATAAAGCCTGCTACGCGGATAAAGCCTGCTACGCGGATAAAGCCTGCTACGCGGATAAAGCCCGCTACGCGGATAAAGCCTGCTACGCGGATAAAGTCTGCTACGCGGATAAAGCCTGCTACGCGGATAAAGCCCGCTACGCGGATAAAGCCTGCTACGCGGATAAAGCCTGCTACTCGGATGAAGCCTGCTACGCGGATAAAGCCTGCTACGCGGATAAAGCCTGCTACGCGGATAAAGCCTGCTACGCGGATAAAGCCTGCTACGCGGATAAAGCCTGCTACGCGGATAAAGCCTGCTACGCGGATAAAGCCCGCTACGCGGATAAAGCCTGCTACGCGGATAAAGTCTGCTACGCGGATAAAGCCTGCTACGCGGATAAAGTCTGCTACGCGGATAAAGCCTACTACGCGGATAAAGCCTTCTACACGGATAAAGCCTGCTACGCGGATAAAGCCCGCTACGCGGATAAAGCCTGCTACGCGGATAAAGTCTGCTACGCGGATAAAGCCTGCTACGCGGATAAAGCCCGCTACGCGGATAAAGCCTGCTACGCGGATAAAGCCTGCTACTCGGATGAAGCCTGCTACGCGGATAAAGCCTGCTACGCGGATAAAGCCTGCTACGCGGATAAAGCCTGCTACGCGGATAAAGCCTGCTACGCGGATAAAGTCTGCTACGCGGATAAAGCCTGCTACGCGGATAAAGTCTGCTACGCGGATAAAGCCTGCTACGCGGATAAAGCCTTCTACACGGATAAAGCCTGCTACACGGATAAAGCCTGCTACGCGGATAAAGCCTGCTACACGGATAAAGCCTGCTACGCGGATAAAGCCTGCTACGCGGATAAAGCCTGCTACGCGGATAAAGCCTGCTACGCGGATAAAGCCTGCTACGCGGATAAAGCCTGCTACGCGGATAAAGCCTGCTACGCGGATAAAGCCTGCTACACGGATAAAGCCTGCTACGCGGATAAAGCCCGCTACGCGGATAAAGCCTGCTACGCGGATAAAGTCTGCTACGCGGATAAAGCCTGCTACGCGGATAAAGTCTGCTACGCGGATAAAGCCTGCTACGCGGATAAAGCCTGCTAAGTGGATAAAGCCCGCTACGCGGATAAAGCCTGCTACGCGGATAAAGCCTGCTACGCGGATAAAGTCTGCTACGCGGATAAAGCCTGCTACGCGGATAAAGCCTGCTACGCGGATAAAGCCTGCTACGCGGATAAAGCCTGCTACGCGGATAAAGTCTGCTACGCGGATAAGGTCTGCTACGCGGATAAAGCCTGCTACGCGGATAAAGCCTGCTACGCGGATAAAGCCTGCTACGCGGATAAAGCCTGCTACACGGATAAAGCCTGCTACGCGGATAAAGCCTGCTACGCGGATAAAGCCTGCTACGCGGATAAAGCCTGCTACGCGGATAAAGTCTGCTACGCGGATAAAGCCTGCTACGCGGATAAAGCCTGCTACGTGGATAAAGCCTGCTACGCGGATAAAGCCTGCTACGCGGATAAAGCCTGCTACGCGGATAAAGCCTGCTACGCGGATAAAGCCCGCTACGCGGATAAAGCCTGCTACGCGGATAAAGTCTGCTACGCGGATAAAGCCTGCTACGCGGATAAAGCCCGCTACGCGGATAAAGCCTGCTACGCGGATAAAGCCTGCTACTCGGATGAAGCCTGCTACGCGGATAAAGCCTGCTACGCGGATAAAGCCTGCTACGCGGATAAAGCCTGCTACGCGGATAAAGCCTGCTACGCGGATAAAGCCTGCTACGCGGATAAAGCCTGCTACGCGGATAAAGCCCGCTACGCGGATAAAGCCTGCTACGCGGATAAAGTCTGCTACGCGGATAAAGCCTGCTACGCGGATAAAGTCTGCTACGCGGATAAAGCCTACTACGCGGATAAAGCCTTCTACACGGATAAAGCCTGCTACGCGGATAAAGCCCGCTACGCGGATAAAGCCTGCTACGCGGATAAAGTCTGCTACGCGGATAAAGCCTGCTACGCGGATAAAGCCCGCTACGCGGATAAAGCCTGCTACGCGGATAAAGCCTGCTACTCGGATGAAGCCTGCTACGCGGATAAAGCCAGCTACGCGGATAAAGCCTGCTACGCGGATAAAGCCTGCTACGCGGATAAAGCCTGCTACGCGGATAAAGTCTGCTACGCGGATAAAGCCTGCTACGCGGATAAAGTCTGCTACGCGGATAAAGCCTGCTACGCGGATAAAGCCTTCTACACGGATAAAGCCTGCTACACGGATAAAGCCTGCTACGCGGATAAAGCCTGCTACACGGATAAAGCCTGCTACGCGGATAAAGCCTGCTACGCGGATAAAGCCTGCTACGCGGATAAAGCCTGCTACGCGGATAAAGCCTGCTACGCGGATAAAGCCTGCTACGCGGATAAAGCCTGCTACGCGGATAAAGCCTGCTACACGGATAAAGCCTGCTACGCGGATAAAGCCCGCTACGCGGATAAAGCCTGCTACGCGGATAAAGTCTGCTACGCGGATAAAGCCTGCTACGCGGATAAAGTCTGCTACGCGGATAAAGCCTGCTACGCGGATAAAGCCTGCTACGTGGATAAAGCCCGCTACGCGGATAAAGCCTGCTACGCGGATAAAGCCTGCTACGCGGATAAAGTCTGCTACGCGGATAAAGCCTGCTACGCGGATAAAGCCTGCTACGCGGATAAAGCCTGCTACGCGGATAAAGCCTGCTACGCGGATAAAGCCTGCTACACGGATAAAGCCTGCTACGCGGATAAAGCCTGCTACGCGGATAAAGCCTGCTACGCGGATAAAGCCTGCTACGCGGATAAAGCCTGTTAGAGTCCGTAATCCTGGTTACGTTTGTGATGGTTTCGCGGCAACTGCAGCTAATCATCAATTATGACATGCTCTTGGAGGGAGCCTGTTACCTCTTCGCTGGTCTATACTGTCCAGAGATGCTGATAGCAGAGCCACATTTAAAGAAAGGGCACTACTGCGTTGACTTCAGCGTTGGTACTTACCCGTATTATAAAATAATGCTACCCTACGAGCATTTTGCCAGGGAATCGAATCAAATATTTATCCTGAAGTGGACGTTCTTTAAAGTTATAAACCAGTCAACTCTGGGATGCATAAGCGACAGTCAATGCCAATGTTGTGTTGAGCAATCAGCTTGTTTGGTCCGGAGCTGGTTTGGTAGAACTGGAAGCGGTACAGCAAAACTCTCCAATTTATGCGATCGCTCAGAAGAAGGAATAATAAAACGGTTTTACATTGAACATTGGAATTTAATGAATGCATTGCGTATCCTTAACAAAGTTGGGGAAACATGATCAAAGTAAAAGACTTCAAAAATATGTATAAGAAATAGGAATGCTTGTAGCAATCAGTGTGAACGTGGAATTTAAATGATGTTGTTTAGAATTCGAAAGTTTCCAAAGGACAATTCAAAAGTTGAACTGTGGTTTTAAGCAAAGTTAGGTTAAAATTTAAGGATTATTACTTG
Organism: Clusia tigrina; assembly: GCA_920105625.2. Taxonomy (NCBI): domain Eukaryota; kingdom Metazoa; phylum Arthropoda; class Insecta; order Diptera; family Clusiidae; genus Clusia; species Clusia tigrina. The sequence continues at coordinate 6,179,348 of OV050032.1, read as the reverse complement.
CAAAGAGGTCAATTAGAGAAAAAATAAATTCTGACTGCGACTCTTCTCCCTCCTTCTCTTCAGCTGCTGGATTGTAAAGGTATCTATGGCATCTATGCATAGGATCAGAGGGTTCGTTTTGCAATTAATTTTCAGGTCCGTTTCCGCTATCGTCCGCATTCGGCTCATACTCAAAGTCAGAGTCGTAGTTGATGACAATACGACGACACGCCGGACAAGTTCTGTGTGCAATTAGCCAACGACTAATGCAGTGCTCGTGGTACAAATGTGAGCAGCGCAACCTCAGCGCAATCCGGCCTAGTTCGAAGGCGTCCAGGCATACACAGCAGAGCAAACCTTGCTCTGTCTCAGTGATAGTTATCTTCATCGTTTCATTCACGTTGCTTCTCCGTGCAGTGCCAGGTCGCCTTGCAGCACTGGGAAACCGTTCGGGGTGGACGCGGGTGCCAGCAGCACTGCTAATTTCCAGATTATTGCCGGAAGGTGGTGGTGTCTCGGGTTCACTGTAGTCATCGTAGGAATCATAATTCATAAGTACTTCTATAGCTCTCATAATGGCCAAATTTAGGGCATTCTGCCGCGCGCGTCGAGTTGTGACACGCCTGGTTGAGGCGCCTGATTGAACTGCGCGCACTCTGCCTGAAGCACCTCTTCCACGACGACGCATGGTAACGCCAGCACGGCCAGCACCACGTGCACCTCTACGTACAGCACTAGGTGCACCTCGACGTGCAGCACTAGGTGCACCACGCCGTGCAGCACTAGGTGCACCACGCCGTACAGCACTAGGTGCACCACGCCGTGCAGCACTAGGTGCACCACGCCGTGCAGCACTAGGTGCAGCTATAGGAGCAGCACTAGATGCATCATTCCGTGCACTAGGTGCACCAATCCGTGCACTCCTACGTGCAGCACTAGGTGCACCACGCCGTGCACCTCTACGTGCAGCACTAGGTGCACTGGTCCTTGCAGCACTAGGTGCACTGGTCCTTGCAGCACTAGGTGCATCAGGAGATGCATCACTCCGTGCACCAGCAGAGGTAGCACAACATGCAACTCTGGGTGGAACACTACATGCAACACCACGAGAACCACCACGCCCACTACCACGTCCACCACCACGGACAGCAGCGCGTGTAAGACCGCATGCACCGCCTCGCCCACCACACACATTCCTTTGTATACCACTAACGCTGGGAACATCATCATCGTTGGCTTCACCAGCGTTGGCGACACGCTCGCCAACATATTCGACATTCCAAGAGCTATCGGAGCTGCTGCTGGTACGAAGATTGCTGGGGCCATAGTCCGGAAGAGCGCTCTCCAAATCCTCAATGAAACGCATTCCGCACCTCGGGCAAGGATCGCTGCCATCGACCAGCTCTACAATGACAGCGCAAGAATGGCAGTAGAACTGCATCAAATCTTCCGCGGTGGCCATATTTGCAGACATGCTTGAATATGTTTAACGCTGCGGCGCAAGAAGAGACTTGAAAGTTGATTGGAAGATCAAAATTTGGCCCGTACTCACCTGAAATGCACACTATTGGTAGCCGGAAAAACTCCTCGATCTTGATGATAACTTTTTTCCAACTGAAAGAAAAAATCGTTTTGTATAAATACATATGTCAAATCGGATCCTTGTCACCATAGCAACCTGGTAGAAAATTGAATAGAAAGCACGACAGAATCCGCACAGTAGCAAGTGGAAAAGTGGCTGGGAGAGACGCGGTAACCAACGTCGATGTGTGCTCTTAAATGGTCCATTGGGTGGAAACGACAAGCCAGCGTCACTATGCTGGCCCTGGATGGGCTGAGGTGAAGCAGAGTCCAGCTGCATGACTCATGGTACTCTAAGCGATAGTTGTGGCATCTCCGAGCCCCGATCAGATGTTGGTGCATTTCTGTTGTAGAGGGAGGTGAAGGGAGCAAAAGTCAGCATTGGAAATATTGGAAACGGTTTCGATAAATAAATATAGTCTATGATTATCTCATTTTGTTAAGGTTTCTTTAAATGGCTAGCGTACAATTGGAATTGCAATGAAATGTTTGTTCGAGTATGTCCCTCCGTCCCTGGGAAGGAATTGGAGATTTCAATGTTAGGAGCATATTTTGTGTGTTCATTTTAATATTTCCCGTTTATAATAATAATTTAATAATTGTGTTTGATTTTAAGAATAATACCAAATGAAATTCTTGTCTATCAATTTCAGATGCTGGGCACAGCATTGCTGGGGAAGCGCGCCACGAAGGTAACCACCCTAAAACCTCCGCTCTTACTCACTGTGTAAACTTCTTTCTTGCTCTTTTGCAGTCGGTTAAGAAGAAACCCTTCACGGACCCGGAATTGAAAGGTAAGCAAATCGTTATATAACCATACTATCAGGGGGTTGGGTTACTTGGAAATTTCGGAATAGGGTGGTCAGAACACATTTCTCTATAGGTGCGAAATCTGACAGTTTCTTATAAGTATTGGTATATCCCATTTAAACTGCAGGATGAGTGCATCTCCTGTAACACTTTGGCTCACTCATTCGGCTGAATATGATTGCGTATGGCATCAAATGAATACTATTCCACCTTGTGAAGTAGAACATAATATTCCTCGCCTAATGCTGCTAATCACTAAAAGGAATGTGGAGCCTGGCAACTAAAACTCAATTTGTGCTCTGCAGATACCACAATCTTAGGTCAATCTCAGACAGTCTCTACAAAGGCACTCCAAAGAACACCGCGTGAGCAAAACCAGTTATGCAGAGGTGTTGGATCGATTCGAAGACCGCATTTGGCGAGGAAAAAATTCTCTTCCACCAGGACAACGCACCGGCGTACAAGTCCGCAGTTGCAATGCAAAATTGCATGAATTTTGTTACGAGTTGATCCCTCATCCAGCATATTCTCCAGATTTTGTCCCCTGCGACTATTTTTAGTTTCCAAATATGAAGAAATGACTCGGCGGTACGAGATTTGGGTCGACTGACGAGGTCATCGATGAAACAAACGCCTTTTTTGAGGGCCACAAGAAATTGTATATGGAGGGCTTCAAAAAATTGGAGAACGTTGGATGAAGTGCATCGAACTAATAGGAGACTATGTTGAATAATAAAAGGTTTTTTTTGCCAAATAGATTATTCCTGATTTCAATTTTCAGGGACCCTCGTAGGTCACTTGAAAACCCGTTTTCTAATATTCCATCAAATTCCACTTAACATTGTGAATAAGGTCCGACTAACATTTCAATAACATTCCATTAACATTTCTCTAATATTCCACTAACAGTCCACTAACATTTCACTAATACTCCACTAACATTTCACGAACATTTCACTAAAGCGGCCCCGACACGTTACTGCATTACTTACATCACACTCATATGTGTGTGCAGTATCTCAGCACCGACACGTTACTGCATACTCTTCAATCATTCATTTTTCGTTTACTCTTTCGGTGTGCGGACGACAATGTCAGACGCGGATAAAATAATTTTGACTGCGGTTGCGGTTGTTGAAAAACAAAAGCAATGAAAAAAAAAATATTTGGAAGAAAAATTGGTACCGAAAAAGGAATGAGTTCACTCAAAAAAATTTATTCATCAAAATTTAGCGGTAAATTCAATAAATTCGATGAGAAATGTTTTTCTCCGGTGTCTGCCATGACGTCCGCATCCTATGAAATTCTGCTTCGAATGAATGCAACTTCAGTCACGCAAACACACATGATGTATTGACTGAACACATCATGCATGCAGTAAGTAAAATCCAAATGATTTGGATTTTGCTTACTGCAAGGCTTCAGTCATTGTATGTGAGATGCATACATAGCTATTTCACTAATTTATCTTTACGTTTCTGTACATCATGCAGTAACGTGTCGGGGCCGCTTAACATTCAACTACATTTCAGGAACATTCCACTAACCTTTTACTAACATTTCACTAATATTCCACTAACATTCCAGAACATACCACTAACATTCCACTAACATTCCGTTTACAGTGGAGTGGGCTTAACTTGCCAGTTTTTATGGCGCTTCAGTCTGATCAGGAAAGTATAAATTATGTTTGGAGTCTATTAGATAAGTAACTTTATGCCTAAAGTCTTAACAATAACAAAAAAACATTGTGAATCTTAGCAAGGGCGCTTTGAGGATTGAAACTGATTTCGAAAACTGTTGGGACAGATAAGAAAATTTGCCGATCTATTTTTTCAAAGCTTCTCTTCAAGTTCTGCTTTTGAAATAATCTCTTATAAAAGTAGTGAAACAATTTGAATAGGGTGCATTCTGTTTAATATTCTTTATAATTTTGTTGTGGACTCCAAAAATGGTAAACCCAATTCTAGTAACAAATTGCAACCGAAGAAAGACCCACATATTTGCCCAAATTTTCGTATGACAAGAAATTAATGGATGCACCGCAACCAGTGGAATTTAGCCACTGAATTTGGCACGATTCCACACCAAAGACTCGCTGCATGCAACATTAATTGATGCGTACACAGACGCCCATGTAGCACCTTATCATGCCAGGCTATTCCCAGCACACGCTCAGCTATAATTAAACTGTGAGTATAAATTAAATGCCATGGCTGCGACTGTGACTGCTCATGTGGCCACTGTTGCCATCATCCTTTCCGCCGTAGCAGGCCATTTCTATTTTCGAACCGAGTGCGGTGTGTGGCAATTACATTTTTGAATATTGTTGCACACCCAACTAGCAACCAGCAGTAGCGCCAGTGCAGTCCTATTGCAGTATTGCGTGGCAGGAGCGCAGCACTGCCGCCTGCTAAATTTAGAGTGCTACAGCAATTTGCTAAACACTCGTAGGCTGGGGGATGCGGGGCTATTGGCCTGGTAGGATGGTAGGCCTCTGCAACTAAGCGGTGCGTATGCGCATCTCGCAACAGCGGATGCATGGAAATTTATGCGGTAGAAACTGCCGCGGCAGTCGCTTCTAGAAATTGCACTGCGCGGCAGCTGCCAAATGACAAATGAGAAATGCCACTTGCCGGTGGATTGCCCCCCATTCTGTGGCAGTGCAATTCAAACCGGGAACTACGCAAATCAAATGTGCAACTACTCGTACACGTATGCTAAACATAAAAACCCCGCTGGCATATTGCTTTTTGCGGTTGGGACAATGTCGCGTCACATCCAATCAAATTGAAATCTCATTTAGCTGAAATGACTGGGTCACTGCTTGCAGTCTGCCTGAAGTCGATGCAGATGTTCTCTCCGAAATTTGTTTCCTGTAGTGCTATTTTGAACCTTTTACCAACAAACCCCACAGTAGATGGTGAGGTGGATCTTCCAGTCAGTATGTGATGCTCGTTACTGATGGAGGAGTAGCTTCAATTTTGAAACTTAATTGACTTATATGAATGTTGCAACTGTAACTCAGCGTGGGGCAAAAATCTTTCTTCATGTAAAATAAAATCATCACAACGAAGGAAAGGCATTTCAAATGACTGATATCTCAATTTAATGTGTGAGTTCAATAAAACTCAGAAATATGTGGATTACTCTCTACCAATTTACCTCCTCAACAACAGTTTCAAAGCCTTGAGTGCAGGCGAAGGATGTTTAGCAACCAAAGATCCAAGGGCTCCCAAGGTTGATTGCAAGCGGTCAACAGAAGCAGCTTACTCAAGTTGTCTCCAAGTGGGGTCGGGAAAGAACTAGTATGCGTTCGGATCTGGTTATCATTCTGGTCTGGATACACAGTTAGTGTTATTGCATTCAGAAGTCCAGCTGGCATTTCTATATAGTATCTGAGGTCCAACAGGTGTAAGAGATTTGTGTTGCTGTGTGGTGTTTCTATAACTTTGAAGACCTTTTAAGAATTCAGCAGAATTCTCAATTAGTGCCAAGTGAGTTAGTGACCAAGTGAATTGGTTCTGGATTGGTATTTCAACTAAGATGGAGTCAGAGACTTTGTCTATGGAACAAACTGGCCCTAAAGTCCATTATTGCCATGCACATATGCAATTGGTCGAAGTGCACTACAGCCAATGATATCGTTGCCAGAGACACATGAGGATCATCTCTTTTGACCCCTTTTGCGTTGAATCGTTTTCATTAACCTATTTTAATAGGTCAATAACGTTTATCCATGTTTAGTTATGAATGGCGAAGCAACTATTCAGTTACAATATGCAATTTTTTACATTCATAAGTGGAGGCATTATAATATCATATGTTCGATCAAACGATTTCAAGGCTTCCAGGAATATTTCCTTATCATGCAATGGAACAAGATGGGGTGTCCAGCCTCGAATCATGTCCTGGCTCTAAGAGGCAGTGGTTGAGCCATACTTTCTCTATGGCGCTGTCTTCTGGCGGCCCGCAACTGACAAGGCGGTGAACCTGAAACCTCTTGACAAGGTCAGAAGAACAGCAGCGATTCTGATAGCAGTGGCTCTGCGTACCGCCTCTACAAAAGCTCTATTTGCAATCCTACATTGGTTGCCCATTAAGCAACAAGCAAAATGCTCGGCTACCAGACTTAATGCTATATCTCGCTGGACCACACCATAATTACTCATAACAGACCAGGGATGCGCCTCGTATATGGATTTGACCACTCGACAACTGGTGAAATCTCTTTATAACCAGCTGCATGTTGACCGCTCTCAGGGAAAGAGATGCCCTATTGAAGTCGTATTTGTATATAGAACAGGAACTGTGGAAATACTGGGTTGTGACCCTAGTAATTCTGATGATATTGGAACCTTTCTGACTAATCTAAACATGGTTAATATTTGAAGGCTACGCAGATTTAGCGTAAAATACCGCAAAATACGGTCATAAATTTCGATGTGCTTTTTTATTTAGCTCGCTTAATCAATTAATTGCCTTTAAGAGACAGCGCAATTTTGCCAACTTGCCTCCGAGACACTTTTATCAGATTTAATATTCATTAGGGAGGAAATGCGTATCAAATAAAAGAGCAAAAATTACCAAACGGCAATTAATAAAGAGCGGAAATTGTGTTGTGCGGCTTTGGCGAAAACGCAATAACTCTGGGGACAAATTAAATTAGCGAATGAACTGAAGCAAGACCAACCCAGGGGTGCCCGCGGTGTGGCAGTGAAATGCTCACGCAGCACGCCAGGCCGTAACAGGCTCAATGGTGTTTCCGCAAACAATTAACCCACCGACTATTCGTGGCTGGCTTTGGTGGTGGTGATACTAACGGCGTTTGCGATTGAGTGTTTAGCTCTCCACGGCATCGAGGGACAAAGTGTTTTAATGCCATCACAGTATTACAGCCGGCGGCAGATTGCCTTTAAAGAGCTCCAATCGAGCAGAAATCACATAAAAGTCGGCTGCATCTTGAGTTGCTTTGCCAGCTAATGGAATTCCGAAGCTCTTCAGAACGCCTGCAATTGATTGTGTGAAGCAGCTGCTCTGGGAAGCACTCACTGGCGAGTCAATCAATCTGTCAATACCAACTTTCACCTTCAAACGTTTGCCCACATCTGCCAATGATCACGTACTCATAAGTGTATTGGTATTGGTGCGGGCAGCAGGCGGAAGTACTTGAAGCAACGCTCCCAGCACTGTGTTGAAATTTACTGTTTAATGCCACATTCAGAGGAACGTTCCCAGCGGCCTTCTGTTTCCGTTTTTTGTACTCTCCTTTTAGTACTCGTTTCCTGGCAAATGGAAAAGACGGCTCGTACTGCTCTAAAGCAGAATGCGAAAGTCAACAAGTGTATCCATTAATCAGCTCATAAACAAGCCAACGGCGAATGGGGAATTAGCTGAGCAAAAAGTGGCAGTAATAAATTTCCCTTGACAAACCCGTACCTCGTAAATGAAGACAATGCAATGTCCGCTTTTCGATGATTTCAGCAGCCTCCCTCAGCTGGCATCGCGGGTACTTCTGTGCGCTTTTTATTGCGATGTGTGGTAAGAATCCACAATTAATTTACTTGAAATTGCTTGCTCGGTGACATGTTTGGATGTGCGCTCCAACGCAGACAGGGCAACCAAGATGGATCACATTTGCGATAAACGTTTGGGGGTGCTCAAATAAATAATGTAGCAGTGACAGGCACACGAACTCGCGGACAAGACGCACAAGCACACATTAACACACTCGCTCACACTCACATACTCGCACACACTCACGCACTGAGTGACTAAGAACCGTTTGCCGAATTGAGTGACAACACGAGAATCTCATAAACACAACACAGAACGCCGCTGCTCAACGAATCGTACCGTTTTTGTATGTCCTTACACAGCCGTTTATCATCTTCTGCTGAAGCCACACAGAATCGCAGCAATGCCAAAACCTCGTTTACGCATAATGAAGCGAAAGTGATTTATCATAAACTCAAGAAGCCAGAAACGGACGCCAAAAGCAAAAAATGGACTGGCCCAAACGCCCAAAAGGGCCTGTCCACCTTAACTGATTGCCAGCAGAGTTTTGCTTGTGTTAGTTTTACTGAAATAGCAACACTTCCCCAAGAACCAAGCTACACACATAACACACACACACACACACACACGCACACACACACACACACACTCTGCCACTTACATATGCACACACACACACACACACACTCTGCCACTTACATATGCACACACCTATACATAAAATAGGTTCCTTTGGTAATGAAGTGTGAACAATTACAGTGCACGGGAGCTGCTTCCGATAGTAAAAGTTTTAAAGATCGCCACAAAGTGCGAAACAGCAGCAGGAAGACTGCATCTCTCTTATGTGCTCAGACAAAAATGCCTTCTTATGCGTCATTAATATTTTGGTGGCCTTACTTAGTCTCACAGCTCGTGGCAAGAAACTGAGTTCGAATGGGGAAAATTTATAAAAAACCGACGGCAATGAACAAAATCCTTCTTATGGCCTAATAAAAAGGAAGTAGGGTATGTTTACAGTCGACCCTAGTGATTCCTACACTACACATGCATGTGTTTCTGTCAGTATAGTTGCCGATTTACTCGTTGGTTGGTTGGTTGGTTGGTTCATGGTGGCTGATCCACGGCATCCTAGCATGAATCACAATTAGCACCTTAGCGCCACAACCCCTCCTAGACCCTGTAAAAAACATGGGTTGTTATCTAGATCCACTTTGTGGAATTTAGGTATGTTAGAAGATCCTTCGGCTTGCACCCGAGAGAGAGGTCGGCTAGTCTTGCTAGAAAATAGTTTCCCAGGGCTCTATTTCTTGCGGCCGCCAGAGCCGGGCATTTGCAAAGAAAGTGAGTTATTCTGTTGTGAGTTAGAATCAAGCTACTTGTGTGTAGTTGACTCACAACACTTTCTTTCCCTCTCGTCCGAGTCCTTACAACTTCCACAATAGGTATTGAACGGTCTATGTATGTTCTCCGCATGCGTACCAGTGTAAAAGCACCATTAGTCGGCTGGTGTCTCTAAGCTGCCTGTTTATAAGATCCCTTGACCTAGCTCTATTGTAGACTGGCCGGGATGTATGGCACGTTGTAAGTGCCCTCCATCTTCTACCCGCCAAGGAGAGACAGTGCAGGCAGATGCCCCTCTTGATCGCACCCAGAGAAACAGGTACTAGTTCCGCATGGGTTAGGTCGAGAGAGGCCCCCCTGAGCGCTAATTCATCAGCCTTCTCATTCCCATCGATATTCCATAAATATACTCGTATGCTGTGGAAGTCGGCACAGGTGTGGAAGTTTTCGTATAGCATCACAAACGAAGCCAATAAGAAGGCGATCAAAATAACCCACTCAGGTCACAGCTCAAGTACCATTCTAATCGTATTTGTTTGGAAGTGTTATTAAATTGCTTCAAGTATCACAAACATGGCAATGAAAACAAAGATAAGAAAGAGATTAAACTCGTATATCGGTGGGTCTGTGTAAGTGTTTAAGAAATGGAGCTTGGAGTTTCTTTTGTTCCCAGCGATTCCTTTGTTTATATGTTTGCAACGATATCTCACGAGTTATTATCAAAATTTCGCTGAGGTTGTTCTCTTGATTAAATGTCCGGAACACAGTTTGAAGATTTCTTCTGGAAAGGTGTCAGGAACTACATAGACCACTCTGGCACGGGCCCATTGCTTGGTGCGACCGTGGTGCAGACTCTACACTATGGTAGTACTCTACGCTATGGTAGTACTCTACATTATGGTGGTACTCTACACTATGGTAGTACTCTACGCTATGGTAGCACTCTACACTATGGTAGTACTCTACACTATGGTGGTACTCTACACTATGGTAGTACTCTACACTATGGTAGTACTCTACGCTATGGTAGTACTCTACACTATGGTAGTACTCTACGCTATGGTAGTACTCTACACTATGGTAGTACTCTACGCTATGGTAGTACTCTACATTATGGTGGTACTCTACACTATGGTAGTACTCTACGCTATGGTAGCACTCTACACTATGGTGTACTCTACACTATGGTAGTACTCTACACTATGGTAGTACTCTACACTATGGTAGTACTCTACGCTATGGTAGTACTCTACACTATGGTAGTACTCGACACTATGGTAGTACTCTACACCATGGTAGTACTCGACACTATGGTAGTACTCTACATTATGGTAGTACTCTACACTATGGTAGTACTCTACGCTATGATAGTACTCTATACTATGGTAGTAATCTACGCTATGGTAGTACTCTACACCATGGTAGAACTCGACACTATGGTAGTACTCTACACTATGGTAGTACTCGTCACTATGGTAGTACTCTACACCATGGTAGTACTCTACACTATGGTAGTACTCTACACTATGGTAGTACTCTACACTATGGTAGTACTCTACGCTATGGTAGTACTCTACACTATAGTAGTACTCGACACTATGGTAGTACTCTACACCATGGTAGTACTCGACACTATGGTAGTACTCGACACTATGGTAGTACTCTACACTATGGTAGTACTCTACACTATGGTAGTACTCTACGCTATGGTAGTACTCTACACTATGGTAGTACTCTACGCTATGGTAGTAGTCTACACTATGGTGGTACTCTACACTATGGTAGTACTCTACACTATGGTAGTACTCGACATTATGGTAGTACTCGACACTATGGTAGTACTCTACACTATGGTAGTACTCTACATTATGGTAGCACTCGACACAATGGTAGTACTCTACACTATGGTAGTACTCTACACTATGGTAGTACTCGACACTATGGTAGTAGTCTACACTATGGTAGTACTCTACACTATGGTAGTACTCTACACTATGGTAGTACTCGACACTATGGTAGTACTCGACACTATGGTAGTACTCTACACTATGGTAGTACTCTACACTATTGTAGTACTCTACGCTATGGTAGTACTCTACACTGTGGTAGTACTCTACGCTATGGTAGTACTCTACACTATGGTGGTACTCTACACTATGGTAGTACTCTACACTATGGTAGTACTCGACACTATGGTAGTACTCGACACTATGGTAGTACTCTACACTATGGTAGTACTCTACACTATGGTAGTACTCTACACTATGGTAGTACTCGACACTATGGTAGCACTCGACACAATGGTAGTACTCTACACTATGGTAGTACTCTACACTATGGTAGTACTCGACACTATGGCAGTAGTCTACACTATGGTAGTACTCTACACTATGGTAGTACTCGACACTATGGTAGTAGTCTACACTATGGTAGTACTCTACACTATGGTAGTACTCTATACTATGGTAGTACTCGACACTATGGTAGTACTCTACACTATGGTAGTACTCTACACTATGGTAGTACTCTACACTATGGTAGAATTCTACACTGCAGAGTGTTCAGTTCACTTGGATCGGACATAAAGTTCTCATTCTGAATTGAAGCAGTTCCTAAAATGGTCTTCAGTGGCACTCCGATAGATATTCAGATACTAGATTTCGCCGTCACCCGTTAGAGGCGGGCTTCCATAGATGTGATGGGCATAGAATCACTCGGTGGTGCTTCCACCTTGTGTGGGAATAGCGTAGCTGAGGTGCTGCTAATCTTTTAGTAGGGCCTCGTGCCGATGCCATTCAACCTGCTATCCAGACAGTAGAGTATAACAGCAAACGTACGAGTTTATTATGGCGATTGTGTGGGAGTGTGTGTGGGGGTGGCGTGTGTGTGTTATCAGATACTGATAAGAAAGTTTCTTTTTTTTATAAATTTTTGCCAAATAATATGAAATCACGCGTACTGCGACTGAGTTGTGAGTGAGGTGGAACACAAAGACGCTTTGATCAAATGTGTGGTTAAGCGATTTATTAACTGCCGCTTGTGCAATGTTTGCACAGTGGTGCGTATGAGTAATATTTTGGTATTGTGATTTCGCAATTTGTCAGTCAGTATTAACCACACAGACGGTCTGCATTTGTTTATTTAGTTCAATTAATGAATAAGTAAATAAAATGTGAACATGTTTACGAGCACAATCCAGATCGTTAGCGGTGTGCACCTGACATGAATCATGCGTTTGCCCCTGTCTACATGCAGATGCAGTCGTCTCAGTTCTGGCAGAAGAGTTGTTATGTCCCATCCATGCTGTTAAATGAGAGCATTCTCATGCCTTCTTGACAGAATTTCAGCAGGACCAACTTTCTTTCTATTGAACGGGTTTGTCGGGTTGTCTTAATTTGCATGTTTACTGTGGAATGTTTTAATTATGTTACTTGAGGACTTTTTGGTTGATCAGAGTTGTGGACTGGACTTTTCCATGTTTAGATATGGTTGTTGAAAGTTAATGTTTGAAGTTTATTTGAAAATTTGGCGATGCTTTCACATCTTTGGCGTGTTAGAACTTTAAATGAAAACAAAAACAATTGAAATGTAATTATTATCAAATGAAAGGTAATTATTATCAAAGATGCTTCTTGGTTGTTCGCATATTAGAAGATGGCTCATATACTCACCGCAAATCTGGCGAACGTATAGCTAATCCGAAAAGTCCAATCTTCAATCATTTTTCGGAGCAACACTTGCCGTATGCTAGGTTCGCAAAGAGATCACACGATCTACGAAGCCACTGGAAAGGTCTTATACTCGAAATCAGCTGTCGGCCAACTGTGATTTAAGTTAGTCGCTGTGGACTTGCTTCAGACAACCAAACCACTGCAGCATTTTTCACGCGGAAGTTTTTGCAGCATGGAAATCCGCAGAGCTCGCCTGCATAGCAGTAACTACGAACTCCACAATAAACTTCTACATAGATAGCCAGGCTGCGATCAAAGCTTTAACTTCATGCTCTGCATCTTCCAGAAATGTTCTGCAATGCAAGGCAGCAATGGTATATATTTACTGGGTGCCTGGGCATAAGAACATAGAAAGAAATGAGAGTGCGGATGCCATTGCAAAAAGCGGAACGAGCAAGTAAGTAACGTACTGATGCTTCTTAGAATGATCAACAGCCGTACTGAAGATGACATGATGAGAAAGGTGAAAGAACGGTGGACTATTGCCACATGTAAGATCGCCAAGGGCAAGTGCAAACCGTACGGCACTCAGACTGGCATTTCCAAGGAAGGATTGCAGAACGATGGTAGGAATACTCGCAGGTCACTTTCAAACGGCAATACACGCCAAAAGGATGGGACTCACCAACAACAATGAATGCAGGAAATGTGGGGAGCAAGGCACAAGAGAAACTCTGGAGCATCTACTATAACTATGGCCCGCAATATCTAAAACGCGCCTATCACTTCTGGGATCGCCCTGGTGTGAAGGACTAGAAGAGGTCGCACAACCAGGGATAGTTTCTCTCTTAAGATTTGCTAAGAGCGTCTCCCTGTTCAACGATTCATTCTATAGCTCTTAAATGGATATCCATGTGGCATCGCAAACTAGGTGTATATGTGGCCTTCACGGCCGGCCAGTCTAACCCAGTCGCTGTGGAAAGCGATTCTGCGGAAATCAAACGTTGTTCAGATCAGTGGAACCGACTTTTGGAAAAATTATGCATTGATCATGGTGCGGTTCCGACAATCTCTGGTAAGGGTTCGAGGCCATGAGGGACACGCAGGCAAAGAAACAGCGGACATTCTGCGTAAAGCAGGGGACCATGTCCAATGTTCGGATTCAATAAGCATGGTCTTAAGCTGGATCTAACAAACTGGATGACACAGCGGAAACGCATTGAGGCGACAGACAGGTGTCAGGCAAGCGCCCGTCTTATATGAAAGCAACTTCGAAGACCACACCTCAGCTATGGCGACACTTTACAAGACTAGAGTTAATTTTGTCACACAGAATTTGTTACCCATTGTTTTGTGGGCGGTTTGGGGATGCTCTCGAACACACAATTCCAGTTATGGAGACATTCTACATGACTGGCCTCAATTTTATCAAAAATTGAACGAAGCAGCGGACATACTCAAGCAGGGGCAGACAACTCCTAAATAGGAGGATGTCCAATGTTCGGATTCAGTAAGCACGGTCTTAAGCTGGATCTAAAAAACTGGACGACACAGCGGAAAAATGAGTACTGGAACAGCTTAGAGGGTCTGAGGCACTCGAAGAGGTTCCTGTGTTTCAACGCAGAAAAGGCTAAATTGGCCCTATCACTGAGAAGAGATCAACTGAGGACTCTGTGCGGTGCATTGACGGGCCACTTTCCCTCCAATGAGCACCTGCAAAGAGCACCTGCACAGAATGGGCCTCGCTGATACCAAATTATGTAGATTTTGCCTGGAAGACGATGAGTCTATGGGGCATCTAATCACCAGTTGCCCAACCCTTGTACGAACCAGAGTAAGGCACCGCGGCAAACATTTTCTCGGAGATGACGACCTGATGCAAACATCGCAGACTGGTCTGATGAGCTCAGTAATCACTATAACTGAATGAATGGACTGGCTCAATAGATCTCTGTGGTCGCTGTGCCTCAGGGCGATGGCCCCACCCTGAACATAACATTAACATTAATGGTGCGGTCATGTTCAGCTTTGATTGTAATGATCAACTCCGACTGTGATTGTGAGTAAGTGAGGTTCTATGACTGAAGTAGATATAGTTGACTCTTTTCTCTCGATCGCGTATAGATTGGGAGCGCTACATAAGCGGAACTTTTGCTAATTACCATGCCCGTTACGGGAGAAGTGAGTCTCATCCAGAGGGGGGGGGGGGGGGGTATCTTTCAACTGCTCTAGAAAGGCGAGCATGATGATATTATACCATTGACGAGCAAGATGATATATAACCGGACAGCCGCCGTAGAATGAGGTCTCCAAGATGATCTTGAGGCTTTAATTCCGGTACCAGCTGCATCTTATATGGTTCCATGTGTTGAACTAAAACAGCCACAGTGCCGGTGAATGGAGATGAATCGACCAATTGGGACCGTGTTGCTGTTTGTTGTTTTGCGTATAATGTTGTTTAGGCGTGTTGCCTGATCAGCTGACAATTCTATGCCGGCGTTCTTCCCAAAGTCTCTCACCACAAATTTGATTCGTTTGCGAGTATCCTCTATTCCACTTTTTAATTTCCTGTCTGCCTTTCTAATTCCACGGTGCCAATTCACCGCTCTGTCAGTAGCGAGCACAGTAGCTGCTGCGCCGTGTGTGTAACTCACCGCCAATAACCGCCAGATAATCAGATTCTTGTTAAAAGATATCACACATATCTAAAACTCCGAATGAAAGCAAATAATTCAATTAAATGATATCTCGCAGTGCGGAACAGACACACACGCACGCCAGCAATCGGGCGCACGGCAGATGAGTGCTCCAAGTGTGTGAGCTGCCGCCACCTCCCGCCTGCCACCCACTCATACACACTCACACATGGACACACACACACTCACACACACTCACACACGCAGCTAGTTTAATTTCTTAATCTCTGACAAAGGCAGGCAGGCTACTCCACGGAAAGGGGCATTGTGCGAAATAAGCATTTTGATAACTCAAAAGATCATAAAACAAAAATAATAAAAAAAGTGGGAAAAATATTATTTATATATATTATATATATATATGTTCAAGTATGTACCTGCACACATATCTACGTGTGTGTATAATAACAAATCCAACTCCTCCGTTGAAGACGAACGAATTTTAGACCAAAGAGCGTGTGTGAGTCTGCCGCGGCAGTCTTGATTCGCATTTTCGACTTTTACGAGTACACGAGTTTCTCCTGAGTGCGCGCGGGTGTTGCCAAACTCGACACGTTGTTGTTGTTGTTATTCGATTGTTTTTGGGAATATAATAAACTACTTCATAAACGCGCGCGCAGGCCACAGTTTGGCTTAAACTGCACTTGGGCGTTAACGCAAGAGCAAGTCCCCGAAAGTGATTATAGCGCACATTGCGGCCAATTTGCGGCAAATTAATTGATTCCGAAGTGCTGAAGTGTGGTTATTTACACGTACGCAACCGTACCGACGAGAGTTATTACGCCAGGCACGCCCATCACACCCCAGACCGGCACAGCAGTGTATGTGACCCAAATCGTGGCATGCACATGATGTCTTTTGTTGTTATTGTCACTGGTGTCGTTGTTGTTAAATACGGAATTGTAATTGCGCGTCAAGAGACTTGAAGGTTAACGCCTAACGCCCACCGCCCACCGCCCACCGCCAACCGGCAGTTGACAACTTGATTTATTGAGTGATTTTGATTGATCGCTCCGTGCGGTGCCATTCGAACAGGAATTGTCTTGTCGCAGTGTCAGACGGGGGCAGGCAGATTGATAGCGAACGACAGCCAGCCTGTTGCCTACGGAAACATGAGCAATGAAGATATCTGTGAGTACTCGTAGAGTAGTCTTACGTATAGTAATTCCCTTTAGCGAAGTGTGTACGAGTGTGTGGAAAGAAAGCTCGTTCAGAGGTGGGCCCGACAACGCGACTGTGCCGCTTGCCCTACGCCATAATAGGGTGCGCAGGAGGGCAGTTAAATGTTTCCCAAGCCAAAGCAAATTGCCTCCTGGGTGTGAGCGGGTAATCACATTAAATCGCTTGTCAACTTAGATTGGGAGAGAACACAAAAAGGACGGTTTTTATTTATCGTACTCATTTTTGTTAATTTTGTTTTGTTAATCCAACATTCCTTTTGATGAAGTCCTTCTATTCTACTTACTCGTAATTTTATGCCATTGGCATCCATTGCGCTCTGTGCTTCTGACGTGGCTTTGGCTTCTAACGTGGCTTTAGCTTCGTGCAGGATGTCCCTGCAAATTGTATACCGTCTACTTGGAATATTTTTCAACAACTTTACGCTTCGTTGACTCCCATGAAGGATTCGCTGTGTCGAGTACGCCCCCATCTCCGTTTGTCCACTTTCTTTTCACAGCTATTGACAGATATTGACAAGTAAATGAGAGCCGTCATTGATATAATCGAATGATGATGCAGAGGCTATTAAATGAGTCGCAGCGGCATCGTGACTACCAATCATCCGTAGTGAGGAGGTGTGAAATTGCCTCTCTACGAGTGGGTAGAACCAAAATCCTTATATATCCTGTCGCAAATGATTACTGCAAATCCGCTGAATACTCGTAGCAAAAAATCGTTCCCTTCACCACGAATTCAAGGAATATTTAGAGAAATAAAAGCCCGCAAGCCAAGTCGTACGCAGGTGGGAGTGGCAGCCTAGTTTGCCAAAAGCACACTTGAGCACACGTAAAGGCCCGTTGTGTTGCCACGGTGTGGCGCCTAAAAGTTCTCTTACTTAAAGATGGTGAAAGTCAGCGCAAGGACAGCGCCTCGTACGAGTATTTAAGGATTTGTACAAAGATTTTTGTGGGAAAAACGGACACGCACTTCAAGATTGTCATTGTCTTCGTTCGTGCCGAAGACCAGTAAGAACATGGCTTGGTACAAAAAATGACGGTCATTGTGTTTAAAGGCTTGGAGTGCTTGAAAGATAGGAGTAAAAGATACATTTGTCGGAAGACCAGTGAGAACACGGCTTGGTACAAAAAATGACAATCAAGTAGTGAATTGTGACAATCAGGACTTTCAGCAGCAATAGACGTACTGGTGTACTCTACTACTTACACGTAAAGCTGAAGTGTTTAGGTCTCTTGTTCTAGAATACCCGTCTTGCTTAATCGATTACACTTGTTCTGTTCTATGAGACCTACTCTCATAGGTGGTAAGAATGACTACACTGAATCGAAACACTGTGAATCATTGTTCTATAGTTCTATGAGAACTACTCTCATAGGTGGTAAGAATGACTACACTGTCATCACATTTAGAGGCGCTCCGTTGAAAGTACACAATAGAGTCAGTGTCGTCGATGTGCCTAATCCAGTGACATTTACTTTGTTCTTTGTGCGATTTCTCTGATCAATTTCTAATTCCTCTAGGCTTATAGAATGATATATAGAAGGGAATTCATGCTCTGGTAACTGGAACAATTTTAGGCCTATTGTGACCAGTCTCAGTGATGGCTTTGAGTTAGCCAGAAATCCGCCAGGTTCTGAAGCAAAAAGTAAACTCAATTAAGGTTGAGTTCGGTGTGTAGACAAACCTACACAGCAGCTTTAATGGGACCTACGCAGCAGATTTACTGGGAATACATTGTCCAGAAGAGTTGAGTTCGGTTCCTCAGTTCAGTTTTTTGTACTCGTATCGCCAGAGTTGAGTCAGTAGAACAATTTTCTATTATACCCGCTACTACAGATTATTGTAATCCAGTAGAACTGAATTTAAGCACATCCTTGAGCACTATACTCCCCCCGAAGGAGAATTGGGATAGTGATATCATCAACTGTAAGAAAGAAGTTAGCATTGATACTGACGCTCAATGATCGGGTGGTGAAGGTGTGTATTCTGTAAAGCTGGGCGTCAGTTTATCCTTCCGCTTGCCGGACCATTGTAGTGTGTTGCAAGCAGAAGTAATGATAGTTATAAGAGAGGGTATGTTGCAGAGAGAGAGAGGGTATGTTGCAGAGAGAGAGGGTATGTTGCAGAGAGAGAGGGTATGTTGCAGAGAGAGAGAGGGTATGTTGCAGAGAGAGAGAGGGTATGTTGCAAAGAGAGAGAGGGTATGTTGCAGAGAGAGAGAGGGTATGTTGCAGAGAGAGAGGGTATGTTGCAGAGAGAGAGAGGGTATATTGCAGAGAGAGAGGGTATGTTGCAGAGAGAGAGAGGGTATGTTGCAAAGAGAGAGAGGGTTGTCCAGAAGAGAAATATATATATATATATATATACTACTCTAATAGTCATAAGAGAGGGTATGTTGCATATAAAGAACAGTCCCTTATCCAGAAGAGATATATATATATATATATATACATTAGGGTGGGGCGATTAGTATGGAAGGAAAAAAATCTTAATGGGCGCTTCGCGCTTCTGATTCTTGGGATTGTACTGAAAATTTGCAAATTTTCCAAAAAAATAAAGTCTGAGAAAAAACTGCAAGTCAAAATCTGGAAGCTCGATTTTCACCGTAGACGTATGGTCTAGTGGACTTTTTTGCTCAGTACAATCCCAAGAATCAGAAACGCGAAGCGCCCATTAAGATGTTCAAATCGCCCCACCCTAATATACATATATCTACTCGGACAGCAAACAACAAACAACAATATTACAATAAAACTTCAATCGTTCGCACAGAACTCTTCGACGCGTATTTCGTGGCCTTCCGAGTTCGAGTGGGTGTTGGCCAACCCGTTCGCTCCAACAACAACTCCAGTTGTTAATCATTTCAGCCAAGAACTCGTACATGATTGCAGCTCACATTCTCCGCTGAAATGTGGTAAACAATTGTTTTGGCTCATAGCCTATTATCTTTGGCTGTTAAGTGCTGACTAATTAGGCGCGTGTTTAACTTGTTAGCAAACAACAACGACAACGACAACAATAGGAATAGCAAGAGCAACGGCAACGGCAACGGCAACGGCAGCAACAACAACGAATTTATCAGCAGCCACAATTAATCAAGCTAAAAGACGCAACTGCCTCACTCGTAGACCCGATTGTCACAATTTCCATGGCAGACGCATGAAAGAACACATGATTTATGTGAGGGATTCGAGCGGAAACGTGACTCACGTTACGCGCTTGTTTTGCAGGCATCTTCGCCAGCTGGGAATGGCACGCACATCTTTGGCATTAATCCTTTGTCTGAAGCAGCGCCAATTTGCCAAATTGGGTGCGAATTTACAGAATTTGCATTTAAGTCGCTGGCGCCAGTCAGAGCCAGTTGTGCAGTCTATGTCGCTCCCATGGCTTCCAATTTCAGACCGTTACGCGCATTTTAGTGTAATTAAGGGCTTCTGTGCGAGCGGCATAGTCACCAGCATCAGTTTATGCAGGCCTTTTCAAAGCCTACAGATGCGAATAAGCTGGGCCCAGTCAGAGGCCGGCGGAGCACTGTTTACTCGTCGGTGTCGATCTCTAGTTTAGTAGGAAACTTTTAGTTTACGAGTGAGTGTAAGTGAGAGATACGCACCCATATATATATGAGTGCGTACTTTAGCAGCGATAAGAATAGATAAGAAATAGTGGTGGTGGATTTTCCATATGCTTGAATGTGGGTCGATTCGGTCATGCTGACATTGGGGTTAAAGAAAGATACACTACTGAATGGCCTACTCTCTTGCATAGCCGCATATTGGTTTACACTAACAGCAGCAGTCTCATGCTGTACCAAGGCTCATGTCCTATGAAAATAATGCCATTGTGACATGCCCAACCTGATCAGTCAGATCGCCACAGCAATGGTGACTTTAAATATGGTTGAAGATTTGGAAACATGAATAGAGAATCGAGCGAATCATACCCGGTGTTTTTACCATGATTCGGCCCCGTTTTTAGTTTGCTTTGCTTCTTTTGGCGGAACAACTAGTCATATATAGCAGTCAGATCGCAAGGCATCCATTGTACTATATATTACGGTTCATTTTTAAGTTTCTGTGATTCTACCTGATTTGTGATAGATAGAAGTGGGGTAGGCCGGAGAACCACCGAAGAAGGAGACCTCAGGCACTCAGGTATTGATGCGCATTGTACTAGAAGATGGAAGTGGGGTAGGTTGGAGAGCCGCCGAAGAAGGAAACCTCAAGCCCTTTGTACTGATTTGTGAAAAAACCTTAGTAGATTCTGTGTTCCTAATTAGCCACTTAGGATGTCAGTGCCAAGTACCTCAAACCTGATTCTAGCGAAAGCGGTCAATCGTCTCATCTTCCTCTCCACAAGCCTGGCAAAGTGCACTGTCCGCAATGCCTGACTTTTGCATATGCTTAGGCCATACAAAATGACCTGGCATCAGTCCTACCAGAAGTCTGCAGTCTCTCCTACCAACTGACAGAGCAACCTTGGAGTTGTAGCTGAAATAACAGGCAGCATTGCCTTTGCCCATCTACTGCCTCTTTGCCCATCTACTCCCTCTTACAGCCCCCCATTCGAGATTCTGTTCACAGGCAACCCAATCACTAATAGTGGCCCGAATGGTAGCAAAAGTTATGGGAAGAACAGGTTCCAGGCCACTGGTCTCAGATTATTTATTCGTAACTCCGCGACTCCATTCCCCATAACGCCCATGTGTCCTGGAACCCATGATAGCGGCAGACTATAATGCTTTCCAACATAATTCAATCTGGATGTGCACAGCAGCACCTACTTGGAAGTGGCAAGGGGGACTGAGTAAGGCCTTCAGTGCAGCGTGACAGTCACTGTAGACACAAATACTTTTGCCATGCCAACTGCTGCCCACCACGTAGTCCATCGCTCTTAGGATCGCACAAACTTCCGCCTGAAAGATAGAAGCATGACAACTAAGGGCGTAATGAAGCTGCACACAAAACCACGGACAACATGGACACATCCACGAAAACCCCCGCAGCCCGATCCAATATCTGTTTTGGAGCCATCAGTGAAAATACGACAGTCCTGCCTACCGGGCTCAGTGGTACGATTAAACTATAATTGAGCCTCTGAAATGTTTGTGCAGTACCGCCTTTCTGTTATAGGATACGCGGGCATTCAATCAATGGGCATCGAAAGGATAGCAGTGTCCATGTCAGTGGCAACAATATCTTCAACAGTCTAAACGCCAAATGTAGGTTAAAGCACAATTGGCAGGTGTTTTAACCTACATATGGCCTTTAGAGCCTCCCCTTGTACAAGAACATCTAGGGCAGGAAGGTTCAGCACGCATCAAGAGCAGTGTCCAAAGTTTTCCGTAAGTCTCCAGTGCAACAAAAGGTCACAGGTCTCAATAGTCCAGATATGGCACACTTCACACCCTTGAGAGACAATATATTCCCCAGACCACCAATGCGTAGGATATTATGGAGATGATTATAAACCCAGAGGACTTTCGAGGGAGCCAGACCCAACGTCTTGCCAAACATTCTCTTGCAATGCCAAAAAGTGCTTCGCTATCTTTAGTGTCCAGAGAAGCTTACTACTACCAACCTCGGACAACCTCGAGATATTTCACCTCCCTGCGTAACTGAATTGTGACCCCGTTGAGTATTGGCAGTAGAAACCCTTCGAACTTCCTCCCTTTAGTAAAGAAAACAAGATTAGTTTTAACGGGGTGGACCCTAAGACCACTCGCCTCATACCTTACGCCAATCTTATACAGAGTAGACTGCACTTTCCTGCAGACGTGCACAGGAGAGATGCCTTCAAACACACTGACTGCATCATATACCTGAGCGTAGATATCAGAATCATTTAGGGAGACAAGCAAAAACTCAATGGCTATGCACCAGAGTAGTGAGGGTTTGCCCCCTACTATGCACCAGAGTAGGGGGCAAACCCTCTTCACACCCTAATATACCCACAGATCCTGCTCCCCTCGCAACACAATAACCCTACTGACTAGGACTGAACCCTAATGGCTAGCACTGAATCCAATTAGCCAGCACAGTATCTACACCATAACGACGGGCAGAGCTGCGCATACTGTCAAAAGTAGCATTATCCAAAGGAACTCTCTCTATGTCCACAAAGATACCCCACAGCGTAGTCCCTCCTTTCGATGGCATGCTCAATCTTGCTAATAAGACTATGCAACCCCGACCCGCAGGATTTTTCGGGTGTTGCAATGGAGACAGGGGGTTCTCCTGAAGCGAGAATTTTCGCACGCTAAGCTCAACGAAACGTTCCACTGCTTTCAGCAGAAAGGACATCATACTAATAGGTCTTTTGCCTTGATAAAATGGAATCTTCTCGATTTCTACAGTTCAGTCATTGCACTTCATTTGTGGTTCTTCGCACAAACCGCAGTTCTTGCTTCTCATCGCTTTCCCAGCCACACTGCAATCACCTGAACTATTCCTTGTACACATCAGCACGCGGAATGCGGCGCCGGTGAGCAAGCAGACATATTATGTGGGAGATGATTTCAGAAACAGTTGCTCGTAAACACATGCCATAACGTTGCCATCACGTGGGCTATGACGTCATAATAAACTGTTATAGTCGGTTAGGTTCTGTATTATATATTCTCTACCATATACGCCCTGCATCTTTACTACTTGCATGGTGTGTAAAATGGGTGCATCAAAATTGAGTGTCTCGATATATACGAGAACAATCTCTTAGATGAACTTGGACATGGTCATAACTTGCTTTTGGCTTCGTATTCAGTTCACAAAAGGAGACTGATATGGACACTGGGCGTACCTTCTTGTCGACTTCAATTAGAACCTATACAGCAAATCTACATTCAGCCGCAATTTCAACTCCATATCTCCGTACAAGAAGTGAAGACTCACAGACAAACGTACGTACTCGTCCTTCCGTGAGACTTAACCTACTCGGGCAATGGTCCTGTTGCCGACTACATAGATGAGTCCATACACGCCACGCCTTGTATTAAACATACCAATACTCATCACAACTGAATGTAGTGTGTGAAAGCATGAAAGCATTGGTAGGGTGTCACGGCATCAACTGCTCACGCTGAAGCAGCTCAGGCTGTGTCAGTGTTATCAACGCTACTCGCCCAGTTCAGATTGTCTGCTTTGTGGATGACTGTCTTAGGTGGGTAGGTAGGCCGCTCGAAGGGCTCACTTAGCCCAACATTGACCCTTTGTGATACCGCATGAGACATCAGGTCCCATCCCTTTCAAAGGTCCAGCCATTTGGAGCATTTAATGAAGCAGTTGATGGAGCAAATCTTCTTTTTTTTGAGATATCTCCCAAAGTGTCCAGAAAGTAGTCGCCTAGGAAAGTGCGCCTCCTTCCGGACAGCACTGACAGATGAGCAATGGACTCTTCTTTACTAACTACTGTCTTAAGAACAATTAAAAAAAGGATCCCAATCTTCGAAATTCGTTTTGGCATTTAATTATAGCAATCTTCCCCTGAGGGTACAGGCAATTGTTGGTAAGAAACCCCCATCTGAAGAACCGCATGGGGTTCAAATATGGACTGGGTAGTCACAGGCAGAGGCGGGGAGTGCGGTGACTTGGCCTTGGAACGAATGATGATTCCTTTGCTCAATATGGTGCTCACAAAACGTTCTCGCATTCGATGAGGCTCGAATATTAAAATATGAAAATGAATCCACAAACGAAGCAATTGTAAAGCCTTCAATTACAAAATCGTTTGTATGCAGGATGCAGGATGGAGCGATATAAAATATTCCTGCAAATTCTATCAAAGGGTTTAATTAATGCTCAGGACTGAAAAAATAAACAGCCAATTAATTTACTTGCGAAAAAGTGGGCGTGCCTGACCATAACACAGTTGTGCTTCTCCCTTTGTCGCTCTATATTGGTCTCCCTTGCTACCTCTCTCCTTCACCGTTGTATCCAACATTTGTCCGGCCTGCCTGGTCGTGGATATGCCAGCCAACATAATGACACATGCATCCCAAAAATGCGTCAGAAGCAGCTTTCAACGTATCACGCCCACATTTAAATCACGAACCCACGTTTAGCAGAAAAACAATTGCAAGGACTTGCGTCTTCTTAGTGCATGTTGCCAGAGTGTACAAGTTGACCTGCTGTGATGTCGATGAGCTGCATTCTCGATGAAGGCCCACATGCAGAGCTTCCCATTGTTTGTATTGATGCGCCTGTCCATATTTCCTTATCTGCCACTCATAATTGAAAAGTTGTTCTAAGATGCGTCAGCAAAGAAACGAGAATTTGTAATGTAAGTTACCACTTTGTAATATGATCATCCAGAGTCACTCTACGGGAGTGCCATCGCCCATTCCACATTAGTCAGTGGGACGACCGCAGGTGTTAGTCAGCCCCTCCCTGGTAAACTTCCACAAACTCTAAATGGAGATGAAGGGATATCGTGAATAATGAGAAGAACCTGATCAATGTTTCTCAAGCGTGATGATGGGATCCCATTTGCTTAAGATGCCGGAAGTGAAAAATTATGCCGGGTTGCCAATTGTCCCTGGCATCGCCCTGATTCGTATTCACATATTCTCCCTTTCTCTAAAGCTTCTTCGCTCTTGCTATGAATGCCATCCCTAAATCTGAATATACTCGCATATGGACTAAAACCTTGTCTGACAAGGGCATGAAACGAGTTTTACAGAAAATCCTTTGCATCCTTAGAACCTTAGCTTCTAACCATATAGCTTAAGAACTGATGAGGATGATTTGTGCTGGAATAAGAATCTCTTGCTTTCTCACCGTCTGCACTCTGTTAATTGTGTGAGATCCGTCGCGGACAGGTTCAGGTGATAACTCCATCATTGCAGTTACATTTTTGGAAGATTGCATCCAGTTCGATATTTGTACTCTACTTTCTTTCGCTCATTTCTTTTTATCATGGCACTTCAGTGAAAAGGGCCACAATAATTTCTGCATTTTTTCCACTACCCCAATAAATCAGTGCACTATTCGGATTGTCGTACTGACATCATTGAGAACATTGTCACATGTCCGTATATGGCAGGCATGGTAGCTGAACATGTGAGCGGAGCTAATGAAGCATGCAGAATCCTCGCACCATTGTTGATATTCACAGGATAGTTGCGGGCTATAGATGACGTACTCGTGCACTTGTACGCGAATTATTTAAGTAGTATTTGTGTCATCAGCATCCCTGACAATGTTCACTTCGTATCACTCAGCTAGGACACAGTGTGTCCTCCGGTAGAAGAATTATATCAGTTCGAGCGCTTGAGTAGTACGGTCATCGCAGACAGTGCTCTGATTGAAGGTGTTCATACGCGAATTATAAGTGACGTATCTTGCGAAAGTTTGCCCGATAAGAAGCTGCTTGATAAAGAAATGGAACAACAACAGAACGACAAAAATTCAGATTGTAATTACTCGTATCCTTTAGTGAAAATCTCACAGATTAGTTTACATAAGTATCTGCACTGAGACAATGTGCTGGTGGCAATTGCCCAATTAAGAAGAAATAGTGACAGAGCGAGCCTTCAAGGCCGATCAATTCGTGATGTTTGGATTGAACTCATTAGCAAGCTCAACGCTTTCTATAAGAATCGAAAGAAATAGTGACGGAGTGAACCTTGAAGGCCGATCAATTTGTGATGTTTGGATCGAACTCTTTCGCAGGTTGCCACTTTTGTATAAGAATCGAAAGAAATAGTGACGGAGTGAAGCTTGAAGGTCGATCAAATTGTTATGTTTGGATTGAGCTCTTTCGCAGGCTCCCAGTTTTCTATAAGATTCTGAAGAAATAGTGACCGAGAGATCCTTGAAGGTCGATCATTTTGTTATGTTTGGACTGAACTCATTTACAGGCTGCCTAAGCCAGAGAATAAGCTTAATCGCCAGAGAATCTGAACTAGGGTTGTACTGTGCACAGCTCCAACTGTGAAACATAAATAATTAAAAATTTCTCCAGTATATTAGGTGACTCCTTTTGGGTTACTGTTGAAATGTTGATGGAGTGAATGCGTCGTGCCTTCTCCTCGTATACATAAATAAATGCTTTGATTACGTGTAATATTAGAGTGAAGCGGTCCGAGTGCGTAAATAGATGCTAAGCATATCTGTGCGATTTTTTCCAATGGCTGAATTGCAGGCATTCGAGGTTCGGGCGCCACTGTCGTATATTCGCTGATTCGCTGATTCCGGTCACCGTGTGATTTGTGCGCTTCTCAATCACTGTTTTGCTGTCCCGTCACTCAATCACTTCCATTGCAGTTGCTGTGTGCCAATGTTGCGCCGTTCATTATCCTTGCTGTCTGATGTGCGGTGAGGGCGTGCATCGTAACCCCCCTTATAACGGACATTTTCATAGAGTGTTGTTCACAGAGTGTTGTTCTTTACGTTGTTCGAACAAATTTCAAATTTAACGTCCAAGTTGTGCGCTGCAGCAGTCCGTTTGCTGGCTGTGGCTTTTTGGCTGTTAGCGTTGCTCGTCCTTGTGTCTGCGCAGACGCGGCAATTTGAATTTGTTGCTTTTTTAATGTTTCCCCTCCTGTCAGTAGTGGCAGAGAGTTGCGGTTCCCATTTGTATGGTTTGGTCATTTGTTGTTGTGGCTGCTGTTGTTGTTGTTTTGGGGTTTGCTTTTCTTCACTTTACTTTCCCCGCCTCAAATTCAAACACAATTTGTACACGAAAAGTGCGTGTTCCTTCTGAATTCTTTGTGTGCGGTCGTAGGTTGGCGGAGCATGTGCGGAGGGGGTACAGTTAGGGAAGGTCATTTCCATTGCAAATGTGCGTTATTGTTGCTTGCTGTGCTGTGCAAGCAGCAAGGCCATTGAAATTTCGTTTGGCGGTTTTTGGTAGGGGGGGATTGGAGCTAATTGAAACAGGGTGCCTGCTCTAGAGACTTCTACAATTCTACTCTCGACAAGCACCCAGGCAGGCAAATGTTGATAGTATGTCTACAAGTAAGAAATTCTGCTCATATATAGAAAAACATTGCACAGAGCGGTTCTTTTCAGTCAAATTGCTTTATGTTTAATATCTCAGAACTGTCAGGAAGGCACTTGGGTAAGTCCGATTATTGTGTAATTACAGTGCATATGAAGCAGTCACTCTAGTGTCGGAGTTGTTATTGTGACTGCCAACAACTTTTCCTATTCATTTGATATATTTATATATATTTTTTATATTTATACATACTTTTACAGCGTGGTGGTAACAATGGGGAGCCGGGATATTGAATTTTGGGCTATCCCGAAGCGAGGAGTAGGTGTGGAATTTTTTGTAAAATATTTTACCTATAAATTTATGAATATATCTATTTATTTTTATTATTTATATGTGATAATGAGGCTGATTCTATGCGAATCTGTTGACTGATAAGTGGAGACTGTAGGTGCAAATGTGGTCATGCTATTAGGCTATTATACTCGTACTATGGTGGGCTATCATACTATCTTAGGCTATTATACTATAGTCGGCTATTATACTATAGTAGGCTATTATATTATATCAGGCTATTATATCTATTATATGATATTTGGTTATGCCACAAGGAGAATGATTGAATATATATTGGCTCATCTTATACCTATTTCCTTGTCCTCATCAGATGTCCTTCAGTGAAAGGCAATTTTCCCGCAAGTACATATTATGTGTCAAGGCAACAACCACCTACGAAAACTGTCCCAGGAATCGAACCTGGGCCTTCAGCTATTACATTATTATAAGATAATTGTATAAATAAAATGTGGTTGAGTCCGCTATTGAATCAGCCTCTGAAATTTCACTACGATCGGAGAAGTGACACGATATCTAATTATTCGAAACATAAGGATTGTTCAGTATAAAGTACCCCGATAATCGTCGCGTAACTTTATACGTTAGGTCTTGAAGATATCACACCATATACAAGGTCTTGAAAATATCACACTATATGCAGGGTCTTGAAGGTATCACACCATAGGCATAGTCTTGAAGATATCACACCATATGCAGGGTCTTGAAGGTATCACACCATAGGCATAGTCTTGAAGATATCCCTCCATATGCAGGGTCTGGAAGATATCCCACCATATGCAGCGCCTTGAAGATATCACACCATATGCAGGGTCTTGAAGATATCACACTATATGCAGGGTCTTGAAGATATCCCACCATATGCAGCGCATTGAAGATATCACACCATATGCAGGGTCTTGAAGATATCACACTATATGCAGGGTCTGGAAGATATCCCACCAAATGCAGCGCCTTGAAGATATCACACCATATGCAGGGTCTTGAAGATATCACACTATATGCAGGGTCTTGAAGATATCCCACCATATACAAGGTCTTGAAGGTATCACACCATAGGCATAGTCTTGAAGATATCCCTCCATATGCAGGGTCTGGAAGATATCCCACCAAATGCAGCGCCTTGAAGATATCACACCATATGCAGGGTCTTGAAGGTATCACACCATATACAAGGTCTTGAAGGTATCACACCATAGGCATAGTCTTGAAGATATCCCTCCATATGCAGGGTCTGGAAGATATCCCACCAAATGCAGCGCCTTGAAGATATCACACCATATGCAGGGTCTTGAAGGTATCACACCATATGCAGGGTCTTGAAGGTATCACACCATAGGCATAGTCTTGAAGATATCACACCATATGCAGCGCCTTGAAGATATCCCACCATATGCATGATTTGGAGTGATTAAGCCACCTTTAAAGGAAACTTTGTTTGCCTGGTTAAGAAAAATGCGCCCCAAAAGTCGTGGCATGCGTGTCGCATGAGAATCGAATTGCATAAGTTTTTTAGTTTTTGGAGAACCCAAAAAAACAACAACAAAAAAATTATAATAAAACACAGAAAGTGGAAAAGCGAAAAAAGGATGCGAAAGTACGTCAAAAGTCGAAAATGCCGTGAAAGTCAAATCACGTGCACCACAGCCGACCAAGCACCCACAAAGCCTACTCAGCAGTCGCCTTCCACTGAGAGTTGTGCGACGACATCACAGCCAATGGCATGGCCAGCACACAAGAGAGCGAGGGAGACAGTGCGAGTGCTGAGTGGTGTGCGATGTGTATGATGCATGCATGAATGAGAGTGAGAGTGCGCCTGCGAATGTAAAACTTAGAATAACAAAACGAAAACAAAGACGCAGAAATGAATGTTCCACCGTACAGAGCACGACAGGCGCACGACGACTGCCGGTGGACTGAGGGCAGAGGGCAGAGAGCAGAGGCCGACGCCGAAGAGTGGCGGGACGAGAAGAGCACAGCTGGAGCAAAACATGGAACCTCGGAATGAATTGCTGGGTGCTTGGTTGTTTGGCTGGCGTTGCTGGCTGCCAAAGCCGAAGCTGAAGCCAAAGAATGAAGAAGAAGTACAGCAACAAACAGCACAGAATGGAAACGCTGAAAGCTGAACGCATGTGTTACATGCCATCAGTTCAGTTGGTTCAACACGGTTCAGTGTTAGAAAGACAACGCGTTGGATAGCACGAAATCAGCGGATAAAAATCGCTAACAAATTCAAAATCGAAACGACAGTTACTTTTGTCAACCCGCAGTGGGCGAATCGCTATCAACCACAGCAACCAAGCTGCAACAGAGCCAATCTCTATCGCCTTGAACACTGGCAGCCAGTCCAGTTTTATCGAGGCAACTATCAGCAATCAGTGCGCGACCAACGGAATAGTGACCCGAAAGTATTCAAAAACGTTAAACAACTCCTTCAAATTTGAATTGCATTTGAATTTGCAGAGTGTTAATCTGAGTGATTGTGTCTCCGTGTGTGTGTGTGTGTGTGTGAGAGTGTGTGAGTGTGTTAATAAAATATTTGCATTTTTAATTGTGTCTCTTTGGTCAAAACATCATAATTAGAGAGCCACTTCTGGCAGGTGTCCACCAGGATAGGCGTTCAGTGCTTAAATGACCGTTACAAAATTTGAAATAATTTGTTTGCTAGTGCAGGGAGCTCAGTGGCGATTTACCATCGAACAAATGATTGCTAGCTCGGCAGAATTTGCGTGCCCCACGAAGCCACTGGCTGATTGCACCTGCCAGGTGATGCCTCAACGACATTTCTAGGGGTTCACCCGCTTCAGTGCTGTCAAACCTTATGCAAGTTTTGTGTGTTGCAATGCACGCAATATCTGCTGTGCTGGTGTGTCGAGCATGCGAGTGTCCGTGAAATGGTGCTGCGTCAGTGGTCTCCAATCAAATTGTTCAGTGTAGCAAAATCCGAAAATTAGGGCACGTCCTTGACGGTGGGTCTGTTGTCTACGTCAACAACTAAGCAAATAGATACTCATGTGCATTTCGTCAGCGAAAAGTCAGTAACTCGTCCATTGTCGTTCTGCTGACAGACTGCAATATGCATTTAAAACTGTCTGTCTGCACGGAGTCTGAATCGGAGGATGCCATTCAGCCATTCAATGGAATTCACCAAGTACTGATTGCAGACGCAGATGTCCATGCTATAGAGAGACAGACAGACAGACAGACAGACAGACTGGCAGACAGACAGACAGACAGACAGACAGACAGACAGACAGACAGACAGACAGACTGACTGGCAGACAGACAGACAGACAGACAGACAGACAGACAGACAGACAGGCTATAGAGAGACAGACAGACAGACAGACAGACAGACAGGCATGCAGACAGACGGACAGACAGACAGACAGACAGACAGACGTACGTTTGCCATTTCACTGCAAAGTGCCGACGCCAACCATAACTGCACCCAAAAGGAGTATAGTGTGTTTGTCAAAGTTCATTCCAGTGGACTCGAACTATCTAAGTGTGCTGCAGTGGCACTCATTCAACAATTGTTGTCAATTTGTTACATTTTTTATTTGTTTACGGCCGTAGAAATGCTCAGATAGCACGTACTTGGCTCTCAGATAAGACATTTGTGAAGTGTTCAACGGACAGATAACCAGAAGTCATCGGTTGGATTGACTTTGAAGCAGCAAGTTTTAGGAGGAATTTATCCAAGTATATGCAGGACAGATATCCATCACATTTTATATGATATGAAGAGGTATTTGTTGAACCACAGATACTGACATTAGTGCGAAAAAAGGGGCATCAATTAGGTACGATTTTGTGGCAAGACTACGACGCATTGTACAACTGAGACTTCGAACACTGCTTCTGGAACACACTCTTGATGAACCCCTGTATATTGTAGACAGATTACTTCTTATGACTAGGAATAGTTGATTTGCCACTGACTTAACCATACTCTCAACATTGCCAAAAAGTAGGTGGGCATGTTTCCATGCACTGTAACGACCAAGCAGGTCAACTGAATTGAACTGAATTGATTGCTGGGCAAAGAAGCCAATCAAAAAAATTTGGACCGCCGCCTACACAGTTCGATGGCACCATTCATTTGGGACATGTACGTGCGAGCCTATTACTCAGAAGCCTATTACTCAGAAGCCTATTACTCACAGAAGCTCCTCCAAACGGTTGGTAATTGCCGCTTTGTGGAAAGCAATTGAAGCACATGAAAAGAAGAGTAACTGCTCAGAATTCAGAGGCAAGCAAAACCACCACACGCTCGACCATGCGGATTCCTGAGCGCTCCAATCATCGTGTTCGCCTGCCGCTGACCTTTTCGCCACTTACACTGTTGTTTTGACCTTAAAGAAAACAGAAGATTCTTTATTTAATTGCTATCAACAATTTTGAAGAGTGTGGAACTATTACAAGGCCGCGAGTGTGAATGGATGATTGCCGTCCAATTGTATGGAAGAGGTGTATCAGTGCGTGTCTGGACGCGCGAGTGAGTGACAATGTGTGTGCTTAATACAATTCAATGTAAACAAATAAACAGAGTACCGGCAAAAATTGCAAGTTTATAGGCTCAATTTTATTGTAGAATCACCTCAAAAACAGACCGATCGCCCAATGAAACGCTTCTGTTGATCCACTTACAGGAAGCATTCCGAAAAACTATTCAAATACAAATTCAAATTTGAAACACAAACGTAAAATAAGCACAGACACTTTCAATTGATGTGAGCAATCGAAAGAAGTGCTCTGCAAGCGCCCAAAATCGACAGAAGTCCAGCGACCAGTTCAACCATCGCCGTCTTTTTGCCTCAGTTGCACCAGCGCCGCCGCAGCCGCTCGTCAGCATGGAACACAAAGCTATCAGCAGCCAAGTGCGAGGTGAGCTCCCCTCTCCTGTTCCCCCTCCCCTCTCCAGTTGCCCCTCCCCTCACACTGCTTTTCTTCTCCACTCGCGCGCAGTTTTGTGGCGTTCCATTTGCCCAAAAGCTCGTGAATGCGAGTATTTTATTTTGTTGTTGTTATTTTCACACACGATTTTTATCGCCCATCTCGCACATGATTATAAATTTTTATGCTATTACTAATTGCCAAAGAAAATAATTATATATTAATAAAAAATCACATTGAAAACAAGAAAAAAAATCACAAGAACAAATAGAAAATGATGAGGTGTGAAAAGCACTTCGCAGCCCGGTGCCGGCAACCGCGCAACTTCGCGCTGCGGCGAGTGTACTCATGCAAATACACCGCAACCTGGCGTCGCCTGTTGACACCAGCGCAACACCCAAAACAGCACCATGGCTTGCGAACAAACACTGCGAGAAGTGTGTGTTAAGTGTGTGTTTAGCTTGTGGACACAACCTCCGACACCGCAGTCTGAGGTGGGCAGGATTAACATCGTATCCGGCATGTTGGTTCACCTTAAGCCCAATGCAGCAGTCTCAGCTCAATATACTCAGGGGTATCTTTCACACAAGTTGCTATAGGGGAAATTTAGCAATTTTTTAGTGTCAGGCATATTGATGAAATATGTATATGTGGGCCTGCCGCCTATCGCACGCCCTAAATATGCCCCGGTGCCGCCTATCCCCCAACTAAGACTCGGCGGCTGTGGCTGAATTTGGTTCGTTGGCTGCTGGTACGAGTACTGCCGTTAACAGTGCTTTGCCGACGGGCAGGCGGGCGGTTGGGAGGAGGGGCAGGCACCTCTTTTCTCGCACACAATTTTATGAATGCGTTGGCAATCAAATTTGATTGTTATTTTTACGGTTTGTGTGCGGAATTTCGTGTGGGAAAACTAAAAATTAACAAAAACGACAGAAAACAGCAATCAAAATATGTCTGAGTCGAGTTTAACGTTGAAGGGCTTCAACACCCAAGATTTGTGCCAGGTGTAAGTGTGAGAACTCTTGTACGTCTTCGTATTGTTAAGGAAAAATGCCTCTGCAGTGTGCTGAACTTGGGTGGGTTTCAGTTCAGTGCAGTCAAAGAGCTGCTTCGTACCGGCAGCCTTGAAAGCACCAACTTAAATTGACGAATCCTTACGCTGTGTTGTCAACCGTAGGATCACAAGCGGTCTTAATATCGGCAGTGATACAAAAGAGCGGTATCACAACGGCGCACCTGCGGTAATTGGCTGAAGGACCATCGTCGCTGCAACCAACTAACCTGCCAACCAACCAACCAACCTATTGGACACTCGAAGCTGTTCGATGACTTGAGTGTTTCAGTCCACATGAACAACACGAATCCACTGATCACAATCGTAGAGAAAAGGATCACAATAATACTGCGAAGCCTTAGCTCGCAGCAGGAAGACATATCTGGGGCATTACTGGCCCGAGGGCAGAGAGAGACATTAGAGCAATGAACCCCAACTCAGAGCTAAGTTTCTTTAGAACTGTTGGACTAGTAGAAGACCTTTAATAGGTAGGAGTAGGGTACATGCAGGAGGAGTACAATAGATCAAATTGGTCGAGATATACTTTCTTTCATTCATTCCCTCATTCATCACAATAATATAATTAGAAAAGTATTCAATTAATAAAATAATAGTATGAAAAATGGCGCTGTCCTTGCGCTGACTATCACCATCCCAAGTATGGGAACCTTTTTAGTCAGTGCTTGAACGGCGCCACACCGTGGTATCACAATGGGCCATTATGTGTGCTCAAGTGTGCTTTTGGCAAACTGGGCGGCCACTCCTACCTACCTACCTAGTATGAAAAATGCTCCTTTTGCTCGGACACAGGCACGAGTACTCATTCGCAGTATTCAGCCGTGCACACTTGGGACTGGAACTCTCAAGCGGGTCACATGCAAAGGAACTCAACCGGCCTCTTCCTGCCCGCCTGCAAGTCCATTGAAGCCTTTATAAGCAGGTGAAAAAGGCAGTCTTCGCCATAAACTTTTCCAATATTTGAAAGAAACGAAACACAAAAACAAGTAAGCGCGGCCATCGAGCGGGCCAACATCATTTTAGGTGGATTTCTCGCGTACCGTTGTACAGCAGTTTCTCAAAGACCTTTGATGGCGTCGGTAACAGAGAGATAGGTCTGTATTATAACACTTCTTGGGGTACTTTACTTTACCTGATTTGACAAGCATTGCTCTTGTATATTTTAGGTTAGTTTCATAGCTGCGTAAACTAGTTGCTCTTCTGTTTTTGGCGAGGATCGCTTGGCCAATAAGTTGGTTTACCAGTTGAGATGAACTCGTTTACTCGTGAACTCGGTTTACCAGTTAAGATGGACTCTGGCACCTTTAAATAACTCACAGATTTTTGTGGTGGTTAATCTGTATCCCCCACAGATGCTTTTCACATTAAAATCTCCTCTAGTTTTGTGCTTATTTATAAAATTAACGTACAATCCACTATTGATTCTGCGTCTCGGGGACTGACCAGTGCTGTGAGGGCTCGCGGTTGGTGGTTTCAGTGTATAGTGACAGTAGTTCCTTGGACTTCATAAGTAAAGACTTTCCCTACCTCGTAGTAGATACTGAATTTCAGCAATGAAATTGCTAACTTTAAGCAATTGTCTTGAGACATAAGGGCTCAGAATATGGCTTCAAAGGACATACTACAATATGTCCAGCCAGATCTCTTTCTAGCACTAGCATCTACCTCTGCTTAACAGTCTCCCTGGTGGAATGCTTCTATGTAATTCAATTTCCTATGCAATACTGTCCTTACACCGGCTCTTCGTCAGTTGTCGAATAAATCGTTTGCCTTTTCCTGAAGATGTCCATGGACAAATGCATTTTTCGTCAGGTCAAGCTGTGACGTTATGCCCGTAATTAAGGGATACTTCGGTATGCGGTGCTCTCAATTGTAGCTTAACTCTGGTTTTTCTAATTGGTACCAGTCAAATATTTTGTGTGTGTTTCGACTTGACCTCCAGTTGAAAGTCTGGTTCTATGCTATATAACACAATGAATCGTTTGTCCTCCGAACAACGCGTCGTCGCTTGGACGATTGAGTCTAGCAAAAGCAGGCAAGCAATCACGATCATGTTCAGTGATGAGGCACATTTTCACATCAATGGATACGGAATGGATATGGAACAATCAAAACTGCCATATGTGGAGCGATGAAATCCCACACGGCATCCAAAAGTGGTGTCGCTGGGCTGCTTGCTGCAGTTTTTGACAGGCAGCGTCTTCCGGGCGTACTTTAATTAATGGCACCCGTTGAAAAGGCTGAATTCGCAAACCACTTGAAGGATGTATTCACTCCACACAATATTGACCATGATCCAGACACAGTTAATACTTCTCTGGAGCAACCCCACCAATTGGAGTTACCAATTAAGAAGTTTACCAAACTTGAAGCAGTTAACCCAATAAGTCGTTTAAAAGATCGTAGGTTAGCTTAGGTTAACGTGGCCGCCGGTCTAAGGACCAGCTTACTCAGACCACCATGGGTCCATTGTGATACCACCGCGGAACAACGCACCTCTGATTTACTCGTCAAACCATTTCGAAGCCCTAAAAAAACGCAGGATTTGTTTGACCTTCGCGCCGGACACTTCTGTAAGAGAATTAAAAGTGTATTTGCCTAAAGAGCCCGCTCTGCCTCTAGCTAGAGCCGGGCACCTGCAGAAGAGATGTTCCACAGTCTCCTTCTCTTCCTCATCCCCACAGCTTCTGCAGATCGTAAGACAGAAGTCCTTAAACAGCTCCCGGTTTAAGCAATCCACATATTTTTAATGCGTTACTGACAAAATGTCTTTTTCCTACCCAGTGGAAAGCCGCAGAAGTCAAGATGATACTCAAACCGGGGAAACCTGCTGTCCTATCAGCCTCCTTCCCACTCTGTCAAAAGAGTCGTCGCCTTATGCCGACAATTGCCTCCAAAAGAATAATACAAAATCCTCAATTTCAGTTCAGAGAACAGCACTCTACTATCGAACACATTCATAGAGTTGTAGAGGAAATACATGGAGCGTTTGAGACAAAGACAGCTCATCAGTGTTTCCAGACATTTCACAAGCATTTGGTTCGGGCATGGCATGACAGTTTATTTTTCATCACTACATACTCATAGAATCCTATCTGTCTCTAGGACACTTTTATGTAAACAACCCACTCGTAGTGTCAGCCCTACATTCCATCAAAGCTGGAGTCCCAGAAGGAAGTGTATTGGACCCCAGTCCTTTGTCTTCTTGTTACTCACGATTTGCCAACAACGGCTGGAGCACTAACTGGAACATTTCTTATTGTCGCAAAAGACCCTCAAGAAGCTTCTTTCAAACTACCCGGTGTTCTTAATGAAACATCTATTTGGCTCAAACGTTGGCGCTTGTAGACAAATTAAAGGAAATCGATCCACGTTACAGTTGCTACACGAAGAGACACTTGCCCAGAAATCAAATGAAATAGTATCGTAGTTCCACAAACAGATATCCCAAAATATTTGGGAAGGCTCTTGGATAAGCGCCTAACGTGGAAAAGGCACATTTTTAATGAGAAGAAATGCTTGGTAATCCATTTTCGTAATATGTTTTGGCTGTTAAATCGGCGATCCTTCTTGTCTTTGGCGAAGAAAATCCTTCTATATATAACACCGTTCTCAATCCAGTATGGACCTACGGTGTCCAGCTGTGGGGTACAGCTTCCAATTCCACCATTGAGCTTCTTCAAATATTCCAGTCCAAGACTCTACGAATAATGGTTAAAGCTTCCTGGCACGATACTAACGCTCAAATACATCGAGACTTCAAAACTCCCCTGGTAAAAGGTAAAATCAAAACTTTAGCTTCAAACGAGTTCACTCTCATCCAAACAATCTTGCCTCAGGATTGATGTCAGCAACGAGTTCACTCTCATCCAAACAATCTTGCCTCAGGATTGATGTCAGCATCTAATATATTCAGAAAACTGAAAAGAAAAGCATCCTTGAATAAAGGATAAAAACTCACTTAAATGAATTATGAAATAAGGATCTACCTTGCTCGCTTTTCAATCTTGCCTCATAATTTGAAGACAAAACATCGGTAATACTAGACAGGAAACTGCTGACTTTCGGTAATTGTTTTTGGGCATATTCTCGTAAGCCATAAAGCCATCGAAACTTGAATGGTTCACTTGCTTCCACACAGCATTGTTAGACTTCTGCACACGAATACACTCGAGCACGTGGTACTCGCATTGCCTGCGCACCCACACAATCCGAACTTCAACTGTTGTTAATGGGGCACAAACTGCAAATTGTCGGGAAGCGCACGCCACAACTTGGAGCAATTGGTCAACGAGACAAAACTTTTAATTGCGACACCCAATTAGAAACGAGCTCGTATCGCAATTTGCCATGTTGCCAGTTTTTATGGAAATACGCACACAAGTGTAAACCGAAAAAGAAATACCAATTGGAGCCCTCTCAGCCCCTTACGCGGCCGCACTAGCAAAGACATTGAACAAGCGCACCACATTCACGCAGTTAAACAGGAAACTTTCGACAAAACTTTCAACAGCTTATGAGACACATACGAGTATCAGCAGGCGAGATGGCGCAGGACGAAGGCAGCGTACACACGCCCGCAGACAAGCAATCAGGAAGGCCGATGTGTTGGAAGCGTGTCGCAGTGATTATGCGTAGCTCGCAGCTTGGCGAAACAATTGCAAATCGATGCAACGTTTTGGTGTCAATTTGCGTGTGACACTGCGTTTTTGAATTTTCTTCCCGGCAGACTCAATGCAGCTGCCGGGGCGGGGCGGAAGGGCAGCTCTGGTGGGGGATAGCATATTGCCGCTTATATTCTCAGAAAGCGCGACTCACTAGTCAGACCTGCGACGTGGCCTGCTTGAGTGCCGCACCTGTGGCTATGTCTGTGTCTTCACGTGCGATAAAGGCGTCGTCATAAATCTCAACGTAGAGCTGCTCCAGGACACGTCTGTGAAATTTTTCATTACCCGTAATAATGCTCGATATGAAAAGTTAAGTCCTTAAGTTGAATTTGTGGGCAAAATCCGGCAGTTGAAGAAAGAAAAGCGCAAATTCCCAACTTAAACTGTTTGTCCAACTTCTCGCAAGCAAACAGACTCACACACGCACACACGCACGCCGCATTCCAAGCCCCGATCCCAACTGTGCAGAATTTAATCAACCAACCAGAAATTCCTTCGGCACTTTCGCTAACCGCGCCCAATACAAATCGCAAATAAACTTGTGCCGCATGGCAGCATGTGTGTGTGTGTGTGTGTGTGTGTGTGAGTGCCACTACCACATTCCACACTACTACATCTTTGCTAAATGACTTCCGATCGACAAAGGCAGCCAAATGGCGCAGAATGCCGTTGCCACTTCCATAGTCGAACTCGGGCGCTTGTGTCATCCTTCACGACAAAATCCTCACGGTGGCTCCAAATTTTCTTAGGCCAAGGACACACACACACAGTCACTAGCACAAGAATGATTACGGCGTACAAGTGTTTAAAAGCATAACGGAAAATGAAGCGCCTTAAAGTATGCAAAGATGAATGATAAGTTGGCGAAATGGTGAGAATCGGCTTGGAATGCCTCCTTGTTTGCTGGGTGGTTGGCCACTCGTAACATTGTGGTATTGTCTGGTATGGCTGCGGTTCTTTGCTGCTGCTGCTGTTGTTGTTGTTGGTTGTTCTTCTTGTTGTTCTTGTTGGTTGACAATTACGCAAGAAAACGAAAATGCCAAAAAATGGGGAACAAAACGATGTACGAGGAATTTACATTTCAAGTGCGAAAAAGTTGACGAGCAAACACTTGACAACACAGGACGAACAACATAACAACTTGCATGAAAGGCGTCTCAGTTTGGTCGTTCAGGGAGACCCAGATAAAGCCATCAACGTAATAAACCAGCCAAATGAGCAATGAAGCGGCTCAACAAGACACCACAACACCATTACATAAAGTTAAATGCTGCGAGTAAAGAAGTGATCATAATTTGCGAATATTTTCCTCTGCGACTTGGATTTGCCAAGGCTAAAAGTAACTACGCGGTAGAAGCCCTTCTTGGGACACAGGAATTTCCCTGCTGTGTCTTCTATTTCAGCCAAGCAGCGTATTTTGTCTTCCCTTGTATGTCACTTATCACTTTCCGGGCTCAGTCAGTAGTCACTCCCTTACTTAGTCGCTCTAAGTTCCTTCCAGTCTGTAGAAGTATCGCATGTGGATTTATCTTACACTTAATTAATTGGCGGTGTGAACCACATTCGTCTGAAATGCATTCGTGATAGACAGTTCTCAACTCTAGCTCTGTCTTCAACTGTCACGCCCCTTAAGTTCTTTCCACTTTATTCGGCTGCTTTAATAAGTTGCGACTTTGCATCATTTGACTTTGGTTTACAGAGAAACGGACTGTGGCTTTCAGCCAGCTTTGCAACATGATGCGCCCTGAGTTCTGTACGGGGAAGAGTCTTCTCTACATCTCTCAATTGAACCGCAAAGTTGCCACTCAAATGTTGAACTACGAAACAGGAGACGGACTAAAATCCATCATTTTCGTGGTCAATCAGTGAAGCTGCGTGAGTTTACATGAGACTCGCTACTTTTAGCTCTGGGTAAAAGGGCTCACAAATGCACTCTCTGGGCTGAGAAGTGCACTCTCAGGGCTCACAAATGCACTCTCAGGGTTCAGAAATGCACTCTCAGGGTCCAGAAATGCACTCTCAGGGCTCAGAAATGCACTCTCAGGGCTGAGAAATGCATTCTCAGGGCTGAGAAATGCACTTTCAGGGCTCACAAATGCACTCTCAGGGCTGAGAAATGCACTTTCAGGGCTGAGAAATGTACTGTCAGGGCTCAAAACTGCACTCTCAGGGCTCAGAAATGCACTCTCAGGATTCACAAATGCACTCTCAGGGCTCACAAATGCACTCTCAGGGCTCAGAAATGCGCTGCCAGGGTTCGAATACGTGCTTTTATATGCCATTCGCTTACTTTTATCACTAAGTAAAAGGGCTCTGAAATGACTTCGCGCTACTCTGAACTTACTCAGGTCCCACCAGCATAAACCTATTTTACTCGTAATATGGATCGTGGGTTATTTGTTGTTCCCTTCGTATACTCCCGTGTTGCTATTTTATTATTATTTAACAGGCTAAAAGAACACCGCGAGTCAAGAGAGATCTTTTGTGCAGCCTCGTACCCAACTAAGCCAACCCTAGACTATTTATATATCTCGTAACTCCTGTGGGCTTAACTAGGTGATTTGGGCTTACCACCCCCCGCCTAGGTACTTAAGTCTTAGGTGATTTTGAACCCACTGCCTCAGTACTTAAGTCTGCGTCTTGCCACCGCTGTACAAATGCATAGAATGTGTTCTGCTGTTTTCCGCTCCTCTTGTTAGAGTCGGCAGGAACCGTCTTCTACCACGCCTATTTTTTTCAGATGGTAATTGAGTCCACAGTGTCCTGTTAAAAGTTCAGTATAGAGTGTAATATCCTTGCTGCTGAGGCCCAAAGCAGCATCCACCCTGATGTGTTTAGGGTCAATGAGTAGTCTCGACTGCCGCATGCCTGTTTGGGATCTCCAATAATCGAACAGACCTCGTATTTCCTGCTCGCACAACAACTTATTTATGAAACTGCTGTTTATCCCACAGAAGGGTTCTGGACCTATGAAGGGAGTGCCTGCGTCCCTTTATGCCAAAGAGTCCGCCATTTCGTTGCCTTCATGTCCCTCATGTCCCGGTACCCACATTAGCGTAACAGAGTGTCTCGCTGCTAGGGTATTGAGGAGTTTCGAGCATGCCCAGACCAGCTTTGATTGGATTGAGAAGTTTATTAAAGATTTTAGACCTGTCTGGCTATCTGAGAGAATGCATGTTTTGGTGCTGCGTGTACCCCTGCGTAGACATTCTCTAGCACATAACTCAAGGCGTGGACCTCCGCCTGAAAAATGGAAGCTGTTTTCCCCATTGCAATTGCTTTTTGGATATTTGGCCCTACAGTTACCGCTCCAGCACTGCCGTCTTCCATTTTGGACCCATCTGTATACCACAACTGTGAGTCCTGTTTTATTATCACTTCATTGTTTCTCCACGCTGATGAGCACTTTGAAGTGCTTGGAGAAGTCTAATTTTCTGTCCATCTTATCAAAGACCATCAGATACGGAGAATTCCACACAGTGTCCGGAATCTTTGCGTGCCCCATTAGATTGCCTTCTTTAAGATGGGCTAGATTAGGTGGCCTTAGGGACGCGCTGGCTGCCATCCTTTTAACCACAACGTGTAGAGGAGTGAGTCCAGTGATCATTCCTAAAGTTAGAGTGGGGCACGTTCTCTTTACTCCCGTCACACTCAAACAGGCTATTCGGTGAATCTTGTTAAGGGTCTTCTGAGCCTTTAATTGATTCACTTTTGGCCACCATACCAAAGAAGCAGAGGTGATCATGGGTACTGTTGCTGTTCAGGCATACTGTGCTTAGACGCTACGGAGTCCTAAACTCAGGGCAGTTGAGTTGTTTGCTGTTTTTGTCATTACACCCTGCACCCTTAAAATTGGAAAAATTGTTGTCATTTCTCCAACATGCGTGCGTGGCATTTGACTTAAATTGACGACAATTTGCCAACACGCAACGCAGGCGAGTGGTGTGGCACATTGCAAATCCGCACATTCTCACCATTGACATGCAATTGAAGTTTTCCAAATTCCAAACAAAGGAGATATAAGCAAATGTTGTGCAGAACATTGCATGTCCTGTCCTGCTTGCTGCAAGAATTCCCACTGCTGGCACCTGCTCCGCCCACCGTACATGCCCTTACATATTTTATTTGCTGCCATTTTTCAATTTATTGGCATTTATTTTCTTACAAATTACTCTGAATTTTCGAAAAGTTTTGTTTTTCAACTCCCTGAGCGCTTAGGGTGGGAGGAGGTCTGGTGCGCTACTCGTCGTACGCCAGCGGTGCAGGCGGCTGTGGTTAAACGTAAATGTCCTTGAATTGCAAAATTAGAAAAGTTTTCGCTGGCAATTGCAGTTGCAGTTGAATGGATGGAGTTCCGAATAGTGCAGGTGTTGATTAAAACTTCTTGGATTAGCTCGTAAATGGGTTTCCGGAATTAACTCGCAAGTTTTTTATTTATTCATGCTCATAAAAGAGTGGCGGCGCTCTTAATTGAATAAGTTTAAATGATTTGTTTTCTAATGCAATCTCTTTTGCAGCTGTCTAATTTATTTATGCCACTGCCAAAATTATTCAAATTGTTGTTCCATGCACACCTGAGAGAAATTGCAGTCAGCAGAGAGACAAATTCACATTGTGCCTCCATTGACGTGTCCCTGAAACCACTCTTTCGGAAGCTAAGAACGCTGACATACTCTGTCATGCTCACTAAAGTCTCACGGAGAGTGCCGTTCTAAGACAGATACAGAGTCCTTCTGGGCTTGTAAACCATTCCTCTATCGACGTATCCCTGAAACCACTCTTTCGGAAGCTAAGAACGCTGACATACTCTGTCATGCTCAGAGTTTCAGAGTTCTTCTGGGCTTGTGAGCAATTCAGTGCAGTGCTGATGGAGCCACTCAGATATTGGCACTTCGTACAAAGCTGCGATAGGAGAAAGCTCTGATTTCTAATAGGAATAATCTAGTATAGTATCTGCTGAAACTACGAGGAAATACGAGTAAATTAAGTCACAGATGCTCTTCACAAGCTATGCTTGAACAAGCTCTACCCTTCACATCCTAACTAATTGCTTTGCCCTGTTCCCTTCCGCATAAGACCGAATCATCTTACAAAGTGGTAGTCTTAGATATGTAAAATGCTGCCTGAATGAGATTGAAAACTTCGTGACCACCTCAGCAGTGCAACATTTACTCTAAGCCTTGGATCAGAAAAACATGCGTGTCTGTCTCCAATAACTGCACTGCTCCTTTCTCTTCTTGAGACACGTGCCGAATGTTGTTTGAAG
This sequence comes from Clusia tigrina, assembly GCA_920105625.2. Classification (NCBI taxonomy): domain Eukaryota; kingdom Metazoa; phylum Arthropoda; class Insecta; order Diptera; family Clusiidae; genus Clusia; species Clusia tigrina. The sequence continues at coordinate 6,135,384 of OV050032.1, read as the reverse complement.
AGCATTGTTGGCTCGAGGACTTAGCAGAGTGCGGGCATTTGTACTGAACAATGGCCACGCGAGTGATGTGCTCGAAATCTGTTTGCACACGACATGTTTGGCTAACGGGCCAATCCGAAGCTTCCAGCAAGTCTTTGTTCCCTCGAATCACTGACAATGTACGATTTGTGGGACTTTTTTTGAGTTTTGTTGGAAAAATTATCTGTAAACAGTTGATATTGCTCAAGGTGCGAGTATTTTTTACAGTAGCAGCATCTTCTCATTTGCCCACTCCGTTCTAGAATGGTCTTCCAACTCCCAGTATGTAGATAGAACTTCTTTGCACTACTCATGGTGAGCCTTTGCATGTCACTCGTTACTTGTGTTGGGTACAGAGATGCACTTACTCCGGGGTAGTGCTGCATTTCAGTGCATAAAACCCGACGGAGAACTTTGTCCGACTTGCGGTTTGTGGGCAATAAACTGGCATAACTCATCAAGGTGAAGAAGTGAACTTCCCATGGCCACTCCAAGAGGCAATAAACAGAATACATCAAGAAATTCGAGAACAACGGAGAAGAGAATGTGTCATAATAGGCATCAATCATTTGGAGAACTGTTTCCAGATGGGTTTAAAGAAAGGACTTGAGCACTAAATAATAATAAGGAAATTAAACGTATTCAATCAGGACATGCTTAGAAAACTGCTTCCAAATATTGTAAATAATCCTTGGGTTAAAAGAAAGGACTTGAACACTAAATAATAATAAGGAAATTAAACTTATTCTATCAGGACATGCTTTCTGCAATAAGACACTGAACATAGAACCAAGAGTAATTGAAGGCGGAAACTGTGAAGTTTGCAAGTGTCCTGAAGACCCAGAACACATCATCTTTGATAACACTAAACATAATTCTTTTCCAGAATTTCTTCAAGCTAATTCTGTGAAAACTCTCATCCAAGGTAGAAAAGTCAGAGCCATCAAAATAGTCATTGAATCACTGACTTTCTAAAGCAAATTGTTATGCACATGTAAGAGTTAAGTGAGCTATAATTGAACGTGTTTTATATCTTATGGTGGTGACGTCATAACTGCCCAAGTTTGACCAAATATTCTTCAACGCATTCTCTGGTTTGCTGATGAAGTAACGTAACTTAAGCTGCCGAGGTAGGTAGGTAGGAGAGGACGTTTAGTTTACTAAACCTCACTTGAACGCACCCAATGATCCGTTGTGATACCACGGTGTGTAAGTACTGACTAAAATTCTCTTACTTAAAGATAAAGATAGTGGACTAACCATAAACACAATTACCCTACAGAGGCGATCTCCACCAGCAATGAACTCTAGGAGTATTGTAGAAAACTTCAAAAATACCATAATGTCTCGTATAAGCAGGCGTTCAAAGCAGTGCTGAGAGTCAACAGAGACATGTCGCCAACTGTTTCTTCAGTGGCCTCAATTTGATATCTGTAACTAGCGAAATGCTGCCCCCAATAACACTCCATTGATGTCACAACCAACCAAACGTGGTCGGGTGCCTTTGACGTGTCTAGTTTCTGGCTGCAAATTCAATTGAATCCAATCTCATTACACTACCCCACGATAAAGAGAGGGCCGCTCGCAGTTACATAAGAATCACAGACCCACACTTGCCCGAGTAAATCGTTTACTCCCTTTGGGTATGAAGGTCAGTCGCTTTAAGTGGTTTTCGTGTATATGCGCAGAACAGAAACAGAAACAAAGACGCCAAAATAGTCACTGTGTTCTGTGTGTGTTACAGTCCTGCCCACTCGCCCGCATTTCGCCACGGCTGAGCACTTGTATACTTGTAGCGTATTTAGAGGCGCAGTCGATGCGAGCTTGCAGCAATGCCACAAAACTTGATACTCGTGCTAATCAATTTGCCATACCCGTTTAGGAGTTGAGTAGCTGTGCTGTGGGAGTACGGAGGCGGTGGTGAGAAATAATTTACCATAATCCCCGTGATTGCGCCGGAGCCGTTTATTGTCACTGAAGTTGTTTATATTACCCGTACTAGCGGGTTTGCCAATTCAGCTCTTGCTCCTATGAACGCAGAGGCCGCCAAAAAACTACGCAGTAGCTTCGAGCACGCACGCACATTTGTATGAGTGTGTATCATGCGTACTCGTACGCGAGCTCCCAAAAGTACGCGCTTGTGTTCGCATTTCACTTGCCAAGTCCTCGCGCTCCTTAAGCAGACGAATTCAATTGCTGAAACGACTGACGAGTCACAATATAAAACGCGAAAAAATATGCTAACAGAGCGTTGGGGCCGGGCGGGGCGGTGTGGGCATGAATGGCACAAATAAAAACAAAAGTCGCCATCAAAAACAAGACGACGAGTCATTGATAAACTACAATGGAACCGTACCGAACCGTACCGCACTCAACAGAACTCAACTGAACCTCACAGGACTGAACTGGAGTGAAATAAGAAGCACGAAGAAGGGAAGTCTTTCTTACATTTGCATGACTTTCACTTCACTTTCGACGTCTTACTCGAATTTATGACTTAATCTGGCTTAAAAATCATTTTAACGACCAAATGGCGGCTGTTTTATTTCATATCGCTGGGAATTTGCCAACGCGCTAATCGCGTTTAATAAAAATAAACTGATTTCATTGACAGCACATCTTGATAATGGATTTATCAGGAATTATAAGAGAATGTCTGCAGGGCGGGTGCGTGTAAGGACACTGACTTTTGGTGTCTCTTCTTCCACTGCTGATGCACAGCAGCAGGCTTTGTGGTATTAAAAACAAAGCGTCCCTATAAATTATGAGTGCCAACTACGCGCACTCTGGCGTTTGTTGTGACTGTCCTGGCTGTCCAAGGAGAAGAATGGCTTATATGCAAACTTTGCACTTGGAGCATAAAACGAAGCGACATGGCCAATTATCATGTCTGCCTCGCTCACAGTGAATTGACACAAATGGTGTCATTCGCCTGCTCAGAGGCGTCTCACTCTCAGAAACCAACAACCGGGAGTGTGTGGGTAGGACGCGTAACACGGTGCCACTTGTTAGAGTGATGTCCCTTTATAATTAAAAATTGAATTGCCACACAAGTTTTCATTTATCAAAAGCGTAGAATGAATAAAGGACAATCAGGGAGGAAATGATCAGTGGTGATAATTGAGAACATATTTCACCGGCTTCACTATGGGGCTCAGCCAGCCATGCCACCCAATCTGTGCTAAATGAATGAATAAATGGATGAAATAAAGAGGGAAAGTGTATCTCGACCAATTTGATCTATGGTACTCCTCCTGCATGTACCCTACTCCTACCTATTAAAGGTATTCTATTAGTCCAACAGTTCTAAGGAAGCTTAGCACTGAGTTGGGGTTCATTGCTCTAACGTCTCTGCCCTCGTAACAATAATGCCCCAGATATTTGTGCCTACTGCGAGCGAACGCTTCGCAGTTCATTTGAAGGTGCTCTGGTGTTTCTTCTGCCTCCGTGCAGAACCTACACGTATTTACTGGTGAGAGTCCCAGTTTCATGAGGTGGTTTCTTAAACAACAGTGGCCTGTGAGGTGACCTGTCCGAGTTCTTAAATTGTTTTTGCTTAACTGCAGACAGAGCTGCACGTTTTGAGTGGTAGTCTCCAATCATGAGCTTGGATTGTCCAAGTTTTGGTAGTGAGGCCCTGTAGGCATAGAGCTGCACGTTTTGAGTGGTAGTCTCCAATCATGAGCTTGGATTGTCCAAGTTTTGGTAGTGAGGCCCAGTAGCGTGATCTTCTGGATTTCTCCTCTTGTGTTAATTTATCTATTATGCTATTTGCCCCTATGCCAAAGAATGGTTCAGGCCCAATAAAAGGTGTGGCTAGACCATCCGCTTTTTCATTTCCAGGGATCCCAGTGTGTCCCGGGACCCATATTAAGGAGAGTTTATTGAGGCTTCCTAGCTTATTTAAAAGCTCTTCGCATTCTCATACGAGTTTAGAGTGAATCTCGTATGAATTGAGTGCTGGTATAGCTGCTTGACTGTCAGACATGATAGCACAATGTCTTGTCCCACAAGGTTACGTCGGAGGTTAAAGACAACACAGAGGTGAACTGCATGTATCTCTGCCTGGAATATGCTGGATGATTTCCCCATTGGTACGGAGTGGTTGACCCTCGGCCCAAATATGCCGGCTCCTATCCCTTCTTCAGTTTTAGAACCATCTGTGAACCACTTGACGGTATGATCTTTTAGGACGTCCTGAAGTGTTTCAAGGTTTCCATTCCTTCTTGTTCCCAGGCACAACTGTGAAGCGTTTCTCAAAGTTATGCCTTTTATTCATATCGTCTATAGGTAGGTTCGCGAGGGGTATAGTGGCAACGATGCTGTCTCGTTGTTTATTTGTTACAAATTTTCTCGCCGCCAGCACCTTCCTTGACGATTCTTAGTAGGGTTCTTTTTGCAGCCATTTCTACTATAATATGTAGCGGAGTAGGATCTAAAAGTGTTTCCATTGCTGCTGTGGGACACGTTTTCACTGCTCCGGTAATGCATGTGCATGCTACTCGTCGTACTTTGTTGAAAGTTTTCTTCATGGTGAGCAATTTGGTTCTTTGAGCCCATGCCACTGCTCCATATGTTAGAGCCGGCCTAACTATCATTTCAGAATGTAAGGTTTGCAACCCCATGTCTTCCCAGCTAAACTTCTGCACACCATTAATGCTCTGATTGCATTACTTGCTACAAAATCCGCATGTGCTTTCCAGAGAAGTTTGGAATCTAGTATTTGTCCTTATGGGGATAATACTCCTCCCTGCGGGCACCCTTTTTTGGCGGATTTAGTATTATTCCTGGATATTTAACCTCCCTGGACAAACTAATCTCCACATTTCGGAGTTTGATTGGATGCATATGCGGCAATTTCTTTTTCCGAGTGGTTGTTTTTGTGGGGTTCATGCTCAGTCCCACTGAAGAGCACCATTCTTGAGTAATAAAGAGTCCTCTCTGTATTAAGTCACAAAGAGTGCTTTCAAATTTACCTCTTGCTATTATTACAATGTCGTCGGCATATCCTTGACAGGTGATGCCGTTGTGCTAAGTAGTAGTCACACTGGCCGGGTGAGTGCCAAGCACTTTAATGCACCTGAACTACCCGCAGGAATATGTCATTATCTGAAGACCAAATATGCTCGCCATCCCCCCGTTTTTAACAAATCTTAAAGGATGATGGGAATATCACAGTGCTACAACCCTCAATACAAATTATTCTATGTGGTGGTATGTTGAAGAGGCTGTCGGAGCAATGCCCGTTGTTTCTGGCACCGAAGAACAAACTCTTACCTGGAGTTGCTTTGGGGAGAAGTCAAATTCGCGACAAGAGATCAATGAAGAGATCCAGAACTACTTGTAGGGGATCCGACTTCAACTTTCTTCACTGTTGGCTCCAAAACTGTAAAGGGAACTGGGGCTGGCTGGAATCTGAATGAAAATGTCAGAGGTTTCTCGACTAATGGAAGTGTTTGCTATCCGATGAGAATGGGAAGTGTTTGCTATACTGAAGGTGGCGAATTGGGTAATTGAGAAGAAAACGAGCGGTAAACAGAGTAGAATCCGTAGTGACAGTCAGGCTGGCTGCATTAAAGGCCCTAGAGAACGCTTTAACCACTTTTAAAAATTGTCCAAGAATGTAAGTCAGGATTTAACTCCATCGCAAGTTGGAATTTGCTTGAACTTATTTGGGTTCCGGGACACTGTGGTATTCAGGGGAACGAATTAGCTGATGAATTGGCAAACTGTGGGTCTGCGGGCACTCAAATGGGGTCCAAAGCCATTTATCGGTATGAGCTTAGCAGGGGCAATTGATTGGATCAGGAGCCATTTGAAAAATATATTCACAAGGACCGTTGCTGCAGTTTAGTTGCCTGCAAAACAACCAAGTGCTTCATAGAAAGCCCAAACAGATGAGTTGCAATTTCCTTCTGACATTACGTAGGAAAGATCTTCGATCATTGGTTGGGGTAATCACAAGGCATACTCCATGGGGCCATCATATGGCAAGCATAGGCATCGTCGAGAATCCGAACTGCATCTCCTGCCTGGAGGAAGAACAGAACGGCACAGAGCATTTTCTCTCCGCTTGTCCTGCCTTTGCCAGAATGAGGAGGCTTATATTAGTGTCAGATGCTTTGGGAATAGATAATGTACATCCCTTATCCCTGGACAGACTTCTGAGGTTCATAAAAGAGTCAAAGAAGTATGAAAAGCTGTCACTTCCTTTCTAAAATCCTCTATATTTTTCCAGGCTTAGTACAATGGTCATCAATGCTTGAGTGCTTGGAGGCCTCCTTTTTCGCCGGCTCTCCGGCCTACCCCACTTCTATCTATCTATCTATCTATGTGGTGGTAAACCTCCAGCTGGCCTTTAGTCTATTTCTGAGCAAAATAAGTTTTTCATCTCCTCAGAACACGACTCTGAGCTTTCATTAATTTTTCAGTACAGATGTGCCTTCAGTTTCAGGTTTAAAACTGTCTGGGAAACTGGGACGAGGCAGGCCAATATACAGCTGGGTTTTTATTGCCACATGAAATACGAACACATCCATTCGAAGTTGGTTTCACGAATCACAAAAAGACCTCTTTAAGAACCTTGAATGATATTTCAGTGCTTCAGATTATGAAGATAAGAAACACTAAAACCCCTTGTAATACTTGTGCAATGTCCTTAACTAGCTCACAGGTGGCATGAACAAGCAAGTGGTAGGCATGATAGACTCACACTCTGGGGGTCGTGGGTACGCATCCTGCCCCGAGCATGGTCTCAAAATACTTCTTAATAACTATTTTTCTCTTCGAGCCGAAGGCCTCAGTAGCTACACTCACTCCCCCAACTCCTTGTAGACATAATTAATAAACATTTTTTCGGTTTCATTTGTTTATTACTATTCTTAAATATTTTAGCTTCTGTTTTTATTTAATTTAAATTTATAAAATAAACCTACAAATGTACCCGCCGGCTGGTTAAGAGCAACTTTCCCTCTCTGACGGCACTCCAAAGCTGCCACTCAATGCTGTAGATCAATTTCCATTATCTTGTTGATTGACCTGCGTATATACTCGTGAATGGTGCTCTCTGCCTGCTGATTGCAAGCATATGATGCGATGCTGTGAGTATCAGTTATCACAATAAGTGCCATTGAGAATATCATCAACTAGACTGACGTTCTGTCATTGCTTGAGTAATTTAGTACTTTCCTGTCATGCTTTGAAATGTTGCGAATGGATAATTTTACGTTCAACTGTCATCGGGCTTTCAGTTGAATTCCACAATTTATTCAGTTCACTTCACGCAAATCTCCTTCATTAACTCTTACCGGCTCTTATTTGCTCACTGATTAAGCTCTTAGTGCAACGCACTAATGGCCACTTACGTGAACGGCGCTCTCAAAGGATTTTAAACAAATTGCATTACTATAATGGGCACATAACTGAAGCAGGCTTATGTTGAGGAGCCTCTCGACCCACTTGCAACGTTGAACTTCAACTGTGAAATGTTCAATTAAATGCCCCCCACTCACACTGGCCTTGGTGGGGCTTTTGCTCGCAACCGGAAAGTGGGGAATTCGGGTGAAAATGCTGCAGTTTGCGAAGAAAAATCTTGCGTAAATTTTAAACATGTTAATAATCGTATTTAATTAAATGGACTTTTTATTTCGTATCCTTGCAGATTTGCGCACAGCCTTCGATTTATTGGACAGGAATCGCGATGGCCGTGTCACAGCCAATGAGATGCAATTTATGTTGAGAAATCTCGGCATAAATGTGCGTGATGAAATTATACACGATCTTATACGGGAGGCCAGCCACTCGGGTAAGTGAAGGAGCAATCGCTTTTAAATTAATTATAATTTCCATATCGACACACTCACACGCCCACGCAGTTGTCAATTATCGAGTGTACGGAGAGTCGCTACAGTGCCCATTGCAGCTGCACTTAAAAGTACTGCATTTACCTCAAACCGTGAAGCACTTAAAACTTTATCCGCCGTATTCTCCCCAATCCGCCTCATTGCAACGCTGATTGCTTGCACGTGAGTGTGCTCAGTTGATTTCATAAATCATTTGCCTGCGGCAATTGCTGCTGCTGTAAAAGAGTTTTTACCGCCGCTGCCTTGTGGCATTTTGTTGCGTAATTTATGCTCTTTGAGTGCGTGTGTTTGCCTGCGATACAAAAATTAATTTCATAGAATTTTCGTTAAACTAATGTGGTTGTGAGCACGCACTTTTTGTGTGTGTGTGTGTGTGTGTGTCTGCCTGTAAGCTATGTACAAGTGTGTGCGTGTGTGCCACAAAGTTCTGTACAGATAAGCGCAGAATACAAGTAATTTATGCTATGACACACATACAAACAGAATATTTATAATAACCATAACTCATAAGCCTGTCAACCGTGCTAGAAGCCCAGTCTTACGGGGCGTATGAGTGACATTCAAATGGAATGAAAGTCTGGCTTTTGGCAGTTCAAGCGTTTGTGAATGCAACACCCAGTGATATTATGCTCACTTATTATAGTGATATTATTACAGTGATATTATGCTTACTTATTATAGTGATATTATTACAGTGATATTATATTCACTTATTTTAATGATATTATTACAATGATATTATGCTCACTTATTATAGTGATATTATTGCAGTGATATTATATTCACTTATTATACTTGCGTACAAAACAAAAGTTTTGAATGAAAACGCGTAATTGAGACTCGTACAACACAAAGTAAAGAGTATTTGCACAAAACTAATCGTTTGATTGTGCAATTTAGGAACATTTCATGGCAAATAATTAAATAATGCCACAAATCCCAGCCTACCATGCACACAGCGCAACCGCACCACAAACTGCCACTGAGTATGCTCACAAACAAGCGCTTTCCCCATTAAACATACGCACCGCCTGGCATCAAACGAGAAGAAACACTTAAAGCGAATCATACCATGACCGCAGAGCAATAAATAACCCGCAGCATATCCGCCTCACACTGCAACTCGCGTCGCTCACCACGCACCTCCCAAGAGCAGGAGTGGCAATAATGTTTTAAATTAACCTCTCAGCCCCACCGCATATGCGATAGGTTGCGGGGGGATTGGCGGGCACTGTGTGAAACTGATTTCAGCGGCGGGTTTGATTTTAGTGCGTCTGAGGTTTCTGCTCGGCACCAGTGAACCACTCCACAAACCGGAACTAATGAAATATATCACAAGTGAAATTTAATGCACGCATACTCACACACACTCTGATTTGGCTCTAATTGAGGCTTGATAAGCACACTAGACTTTAAAGTTTGTTGGAAATATGCCCTACACTTGAAACTTTCCTTCGAATTACCTAGAAAGGGTGAGAAGCGGATTGTAACAGGTGATGAAAAGTGAAACGGTCGCACGCATTTAATGGGAAAAGGATCAAGAAAAAGTAGATGATAGTGCAGAACCCATTGCCAAAGATGGTTTGCATTGCATTCAACGGAGTTGCTGAGAGTCCAGTGTGGTTGATGAGAGCCCGAAGAGAGTCAGAAATCAGTTGCGCGGAGAAGTGCTGTGAGCAACTAGAATTAATGCGATAATTCTAGAAACACATTCGCTTTTGAACTATTTAAATGGCGCCCCCTTCCATCACAACAGTGCTAGGGCATAAAGCTACTAATAAACCCTGAGACAACTTAAAGAGCGTGGAATAGGGGAACTAATACGCCACCCTCACGGTTCTGTCCACACATTGTTCCTTCAATAAGAACAACTTGACTGTCGAGAACTACTTCACTCAACCCTAGATTTGCTCATTATGCAATATGCCACATTCAGCTCCCACCTACATATATAAATGTGCTAAAAATTTCAATGTACGTAACGAGTATGTATTCAGTACAACGCCCACTGTAGTTCTAGGCTCAGGCTTTGCGCCACAAAGTACTCATACACCAGGGTGCCTCGCTGCCAACTTCAGCCTTCTTTGATTGTTTGGATAAGTAGAATTTCAAACAGTCCGCAACAAACACAGCCTTAAAAATCGCCTCCACTGTTCAACTGTGTGTGGGCATGTTTGCTGTGGCGCTCACGTGATTGTTTACTCGCAGTTCGCCTTCATGGCTGACCAACTTGTGGGTCGGTTGGAACACTCTTTGCTTCTCTCCAGCCGCCTTGCACTCAACCGCTGGTTATGCAATGGTCTGCAATAAACAAAAGCTGGACAAGTTTGCAGCAGAATTACAGAGACTTTATTGCATTATTTGTCAGTTGTATACACTGTGGCTTAGCTGACAGGCCGAGAATGAATCATTAGCATTTTACACGCCCCTCTGAGCGACGGGCTCCGGCAATTTATGCATTGCATTTTCAGCATTCTGCTCACATGCCTGTCATATGGGAAATGGAAAACGGACACACGCACGCACCACATCCACCACGCACCATCGTGGAATCGCAGCGCTAGTACCATTCACAAATATGCGTAGTTAAGAGCCTTCTCAAGGCGTTTGTCATATGTCACGCTTGTCATCTTGTCTTTGGCATTCACTCTTTCACTGACTCCATCAGCGTCAACTTGATTGTGTTAGAGCCAGAGCGACAACTGGGAAATTGGTACCCGCATGCTGACTGCTGTGTGCATGGACGTGTGCGTAATGGCACGCTGAGTTACTCATATTAGCAGTCTAACTGACTGAACACATAAGAATATTTATACCTGACAGGCGTGCATTGCAAGTAGCTGGTCATGTCAAGCGAGGAACGCCTTTCAGATTAATATTTTGTCGGTTGGCTTCGCATTAAAATCATATTTCATCTGCTTTGAATTTGACTCGAAAATTAAAAGAATTCGGAAATACTTGTTGAAGCCCTCAACTGTTTGGGAAATGCTCGTAAAAGCCAATCAATAATTCATAAAAGCAGATTCATTCATTGAAGCAGATTCATTCTGGATCTGCTGGAATGTTCGTATCGACTCCCGTAGGAGATTGAGAATTCCATTGCAAGCCACTCCCTCCGCTGAAAGTTACTGCATCTGCCTGCACCGTTGAACTCTCGAAATTAGCCGCAAACTTCTTCACCACTGAGTAAAAGCATATGCGGGGCCTTTTCCTTCTCTTCCTGAGCGGTTTCTTTTCCATTCAGTTGTTGGAGACCGATTTGAAACCAGAAAGTCGCCCTTTAGTGCACATGCCAAGTAGTCAATCAATTTTACGAATGCTTGGAAGCCATTATTGCGGGTAGCATTGGCAACAACAGCAGCCATTGGCAGCATATATGGTTGCCGCCGCCACCGCCGCCTTGTCTTGCCTTGTCTGTCATGTTGTTGTGATTCAGTGAACCCGTGGCACGCTAATAGTCGAAGCCACATTTGGGCAGCATTTTTGAATTACGAGCAGCGGCTTCGTCGGGCCAATCCAAAAGAGCAGATGATTTTTTTGTAGGGACGCGGCACTAAGCAGGAGAGCTGAAGCACCAAACAGCGACGGCCACAGCTCCTGCTATTGACACCACTGCAAAGTCAATGGGAGCAGGCGTCTCAAGGATAACACTAAATACGAATGCGAAACCACACCAAGAACAACAATCACTGTAAAAAGTGTCATTACACTCGTACGGCGTTCAAAAACGCTCCACTCCATTGAACCCCGGCAGAGTTCACAAAATTCTTAAAAATCGCCAAACTCATAGAATTGTTTGTGGCCTGAGCCAGCGCATGTGTTCAGTTCGTGGACTTGAAGTGAATGTGAGTGCCTTAAATAAGCTCCACTCGCCTGCCTGCTCCGGTCCGGTGTGGAGTGGAGTGAAGCAGCATAGCATTAGAATGTGTGGATTTATGGCTTTTCACAACGACCGCACAGGATGAAAGTAGTCCTCGAAACCGCGATTTTGCGTTGTTCGTTCATGCCAGCTTTGCCTTCATTGTTTCCGTCGCATTTGTTTTAACTGGTCACGCACAGATTCTCCCCAATGAGGTCAATTGCCACACAAACTCCAGCAGCGTTGCCTCCGCACCAACGCGAGACTCGTTGGGTGAAAATTGATGAGCAGTTTGGTCACGACGGGGCAAGTGCACTTGCACAGCATTATTAGAAATTAATTTATTATGCCGTATCTTCTTTCGCCGCGTGGTGGAATGGATTCGGACCGAAGCCGAGCAAGATGGAATGTGGTGGGGCAGATAAGAACGCCAAATGTCAAAGTTGCTTCGTCCAAGACTCTGTGTAGCTGAAACTTTCCACCCTGCCTTGCGTGTCCGATTCACTGCCGCACACCGAGGGTGCCGAGCCGGTTGGCGAAATCAATTTTGGCCACCTCGGCACAATAAATGCGGTGTGTGTTGGGCGAGCATATTAAAATATTAAAAGCCTGCGCCACATTTTGCTATTATTTTGCATGTGGGCCTGGTCTCGCTAAGCATATTCTTTGATTTTGTACTCACGACGTAGGCTACAATGTGAGAAGATTGTCGCGGTCAGTGGAAGCACAGCCCCGTTCACCTCCGCCCAGCATTTATCGTTAATGTGTTCGTTTACACGCGTAGGCGCTGCACTATTACACCAGCCATTAATAAATGTACTCGTGAACGATGTTGCGGTGACGCAATCGATTGTTTCGAATGTTGTATAATGGGAATGTTACTCATACGCCACGTACGCTCCAAATTGAATTGGAAATGTTAATGCAATTCTTTAAATGCTTTCAATGTCTGCTCTGCGCTTGCAAATATAAGTTTATGGAATGCTTAGCCCTCTTCCTGGCAATTTTTGTGGACGCCTGTGCTTCAAATGGCGTGGTAGCTCTGCACTGACACGAAGATCGGGTTATAGAAAGTGATTGATGAGTTTCTAAAACTTAATTGAATTAGATATGGAAGTTTGCTAGCTTCACAGACCAACTGCGTGATGCCTGGCCCTTCAGAACACCCAGAACATGCCATGCATTCTAAGTCTCATAACGATTATTAAAGGAATTTCCCTTCAAAAGATCCGCTCAGTACCTTTGATACTGCCCACTAAGAAGTCAGACCAATTAAAGGCTTTGGCAAAAAGAGTGAGTCCTCTTGAAGACGTCCTAGGAAATATACTGATAGCTTATTCATTGTTATATAGTTACAACCCAAATGTTGCACTGGCGGCTCTTCCCTTGCATTTCCATCATTGCTGCAGTCGTCGTAGGACGACTAATATCTCTGTGGATGAGGTGTTCCTATGCTAAGCACAGGAAAGTGTTCTTCATTTCGGCTCTCTGACTAGCTACAAGGAACAGCAGATTGGAGAGGAGAATCAGCTCCTGAATTTGTGGTAAATGCATTCTACCAAACTCCAACTGGAAGTGTTGAAGGTGTAGGTGGCTGTGCACCACTCAGCTGAGTGCTACTCCGTATGTTTATTTATTTTTGATAAAGCGTACGTGGCAAATCAGCGCTCCATTCCTATTGGCTTCACACATGCAAACCTAATTAAGCGAATTTGATGTGCTGCGCGGTATGCAGTAATCCTGATTGTGGCAGGCGAATCCTGTTACGGGTTGTAAAATGTAAATTTAGTTTGCTAGTTGCAAAATATTTATCTGCATAATCCAATGCCCGCAAATGCACGCACTCCGCACAAACCACGGCATGTCTGAGGCGCACGACACCAACGCATCCATCCGCATGCACACAGGCCGCAATATTGCAGCAGCGCTTGTGACGCGTATCACATACGCAAATCTCATTCCCAACTGCATGCGAAATGAACTGAGGTGGCATGTTTGCACACAGAAGCAACAGCGGCAATAGTGGCGGCGGTGGCACTGGGTTTCGTGTGTGTATTGCAGGTTCGTGGGAATTCACCGCTGCTCCAAGCACCAGTTCCAGTGGTGGAGACAAAGCTAATCGCAGCTAAATGCATTTGATTGAAGCCTTATTTGCTTTTCTGCACGTGTGCATGAATGGCTCAATGTGGGCGGGAGGAGGAGGGTGGAGGTGCAGCAATTTGTAGTGTGAAGCGTGACTAATGCTATAATTACTCTTATCCAACGGGTATTAGCGTGATCGTATCAAGATATAGCTTTGAACCATAAAAAATAATGCCAACCTTGCTCCTTGGTGGCAAATAAATGGTGTGGTCTTCATTCCAAAACCGGAAAAGGATGACTACACGCTAGAGAAACAGTTTAGGCCGATTAGTTTGGCATCGTACATGCTAAAAGGTCTCGAACGGGCAAGGATAGAGTTGAGTAGCCCGCTCGATTTCCATCCACATGCTCACCAAAGTGGAACATTTTACGACTCTGCTCTGTACGCAACTGGTGTGTAAGATTGAAACAGGAATTTCCCGACAGGAGAAAGATGGTGAGGATATATTTGGCTCTATGTGCTCACTTGGTAGAAGACAAGAGATGGAGAAAGCTATTGCAAGGTGGATCCAGTTTATGCTCAAGGAGGAATGTTGACTGTTGGGGAGAGAAACTAAAACCTCAACGAGGCAGCGGTTGGTTGAGGCTGTGCTCCTCTCTCCTGAGGATGGGGTCCTCTCTCCTCTTCTGCGGTCTTTGAAATAAATGCATATACCAACTAGAAGAACAACAGCCTCCGCCCCCTCACTTACGCTTATGCTTGGGGCAGAACTCACAGAACGTGAAATTAAATAAAATTTTGCACCTTCTGTTGTGGTTATTGTTGCTGCTGCCATCATTAGTCCACGTACGAACTGAAAGCGAGTGAAATCCTCTTCCAACCAACAACTCGGACCTTCAAAGTGATCAACTTTTGGTTGATTGCTGTTCTGCATTCTCGATTAGGGACCAATTTGGGCAATCAAAGGCGTCAAAATTTGCACTGAAGCGCTTTTTTTGTGGCACTGCTTCATTAAACGCTCCGTAGGGAGCTGTTTGGCAAAATTCGCTGCAGTCGAGGAAAGCGAACTTGCGCTCCTGTCGTACCATTTCCCTAGCACTGTAGTCAAGCATAGAAGATATGTGTGCCAAAATTGTAGGCGTGGCAGTGTAATAAATTCTCTCAAATTGATCACTAAATTGGAGTATGCACAAACATCATGGAAAATTTTGTGGATAGTAATCCTTTTGGAGGTCATGGCTCTAGAATGAATATGCTTAATCCTATCACTGAGCTTCATCATATACAATTTCGTTAATAGGTCTTAAGGCGTTAGTTATGGATATGTGTGAGTTATGGGCGTGTCACTACAAGTATTCTAGCTATATTTTGCATGTACATTTTTTATACTTTCACATCCTCAATAGGAGTCTAGCTGAGGTCTCGAGAGTTGTTTATATGGCAGGCAGGCGTTCGCTTTCTCCCATCACACTCATTTTTCGCACATGTCTTTCTTGTGATATTATGATGGAATACAAGATGAGAGAATATAGTTGTCAAGTTATACAATTGTGTGAAGAATGGGCATGGTAGCTGGGATTCCAGCTGCTGTTCTGTAAATTTCTTCTTCCTGTTAAATAAAGATATTAATTAAATTGAAAGTTGCAAACAAAATAAGAACAACTTACGAATTATCAGTGTCATTGCCGAAGAATTTCTAAAATTGTCTTCAAAATCTGCACACCTTTACTTAAACTTGAACGCATTCAATACTAAAGCGACGAAGAACACGAGAAAGGAACAACAACAGCAAACGGAAGAAGAGGACTTCAATCCACACTTACGTGCAAAGCGGCCCTTAAGCGGCCCTTACACGGTCAATCGATTGACGTGCAATTGCGTGGATTCATTAGTGAAATATGTGTGGATGCGTCACATGCACGCCGATTGATGGTTAATCAATTTTTTTGATTTTGATTGACGCGAATGAGAGAGGAAAGGACAGAAATAGAAAAAGTCCCGCTATTGCTCATTTGAAATCGAACGCCGTGGGGTAAACATCAGAGACCACAGAGACGCAACACTTAAACGTATTTCGTCAAAACTGTAGTAGTGTGGATGATTTTCTTCAGAATTCTGGTTAACCAATGATAAACAAACCTATCCAACTAATGATAAACAAAGGATTTTTTTTTAAATGTCAGAAAATTTGACGTTGTCGTCGATATCTCGGCTGTGCTTAAACGTTCGGAAATCCTTAACGGACTTCGAATGCTTGGTTTTCCTCTTTGACCGTTTGTTATTCCATACGAATACTTGTTCTTCCACACGAATACTTGTTCTTCCATACGAATACTTGTTCTTCCACACGAATACTTGTTTTTTTTTCCACCTCTAATGCTTGCTATTCCACACCGAACGTTTGTTATTCCACCGAACTTTTGTTATTCCACACTCTGAAAAAATCTCAATCACTATTTAACCTACTAAAAGTTTAACGTGATTGAGAATTCGTTTCATACAAAAGGAACGAAACAAACGAAGTCAAAATATGATTCGCCTACTTTGAGTTTTTCTATATATTGATCAAAAATATTTTGTGTAGACCTTGAAACACCATGAAACTGGCTCCATAGCAGGTTTAAAAGCACATTTTTCCGCTCATAGTTCCATATTTCAGGGAAAAATACGCAATTCCCATTTCAATGCCTCGAAAGCCAAGCGACAACGTTGCTTTAAAGCCCGAAGAAAACAAGTAGCTTCATTTCCAGTATATGCCCGTATACATGCAATCCCTTAACTATCAATCCCATTCGCATCGCCACCCACTCCAGTATATTTTGGCAGAGTTCTTTCTATTTCTGTAAAATACTCTGAAAGTACTCTCTTTTCCTGGCCAACCCTGGCACATAGTTTCCATTCCAAGTATTGCCAAATTTCGATGAAAATCCAGTCACAAATCTAATGTCAAAAACTCGACATGCTTGGGTTAAGGTGTGTTGGTATTTGGGTGTGTGTAGCTGTGTTTATGGCCGTGTCTGTGTGGCTGCCAGTCACCATTACCAGGTGAAAATCTTAAACGAATTATGTAAATTTTTAATGCCCGTGGAGCCGACGGTCGCCCTCGCTTTGCATAAGCTTATCAGCATGGACTTCTGTGCTCATTAAAGCAAATGTTCAAGGCAAGTTGAGCGAAATTCACATTAAAATTCCCTTTCAAATTGAAATTTGAAAATACTTTCATCAGCCGCAAGGTAAATCACGCTTTCGACTTCACCTCCGACCACCACGAAGTGCATTTTCGACCGGAAGTAAACGTAATGGAAAGTGTGCAAAATGCTTCTTTTGGTGGTTCGTTGTTCTTTTCGGTTGCCTCATTTTTTCCGCATTGTTCTGCATTGCAAACTAAATTCGTAGATGTGAAGCAAGCACACGTCGTGGGCGGAGGAGACGCATGAGTGATAAGCAGGGAGAACTTTTTGCACTTCGTATGCATGCCCAGCCAGTACTCGCAGTACGTTAGGGAGAGCATGAAGTGGTCAAAAGGATTTCGTTGTGGCACGTCCCCATCGCTATCGTCAGCACCATTATCGTCGCCAACGCGGTTTGCGGCTGCTTGTGGTTGAGCTAAAAAAATGACCTTTGAACACGAAACATGCATTCGCGTTGCTATGGCGCCACAGATAAGATAACTTTAAAATTGAGTTCTGTGATTATGGCATGGAACAGCATTTGCTTTCTTTCTTCCGATATGAAAAAATGATGACATAAGATAAATCAGTAAGTGAAGCAATATGGCAGCAAGTCTGGAGAAGTGTCTACATTTCTTGTCGACAATTGAATATGAAAATTCTGCTGACATGATGCAGGATGCCTCCGGACCCGTTGTGCCCAGTTGCTAGTTTCATATCTTGGCTAGAATTGAATGCGAAAATTCTGCTGACATGATGCAGGATGCCTCCGGACCCGTTGTGCCCAGTTGCTAGTTTCATATCTTGGCTAGAATTGAATGCGAAAATTCTGCTGACATAATGCAGGATGCCTCCGGACCCGTTGTGCCCAGTTGCTAGTTTCATATCTTGGCTAGAATTGAATGCGAAAATTCTGCTGACATGATGCAGGATGCCTCCGGACTCGTTGTGCCCAGTTGCTAGTAGACTCGCATTCATTTACTTGTCAGTGGAGGAGCACAGCAAATCCCTGCTTGACTCGCGCGGACTTTCCTCAACCTATTCTCGCTCTTTGACTTCGCCTGTTCCAGCTCGCAACAATGTGTGCACTTGGAGAACAGTGTTTTTAGCCATCACGAAGCTCGAGGCGCCGCAAGAACGCTGCAGTAGGTGTTGAACAGTTGCCACTTCCCCAACAGCTTAGCCCCGCGTCACTTTAAGAATAGATTTGAGATTTTTTCAAGAACTCAGCTACAAGCGAAACGAAAACTTATATTCGAGTATCAGCAATCGAAATTAAAATTTATTCGAAATTCAGAACTTCCCGAAACGGCACTGAATACTTTATCAAATTCGTTTTCAGTTTCATTACAAATTGTGTTTTCACGAAAATTTTATAAATTCAAAATTATATTTTGTAACTTCCACGATGTTAGCCCGCTTCGTACAACGTGGCTTAAAGCCGCTGGCCGTAAGGAAGCACAATAGTCGTCAAGGCTGGCAGCAGCGACCGTACAGCAATGGTCGTAAGTACGTTGTGCTGATTGGCGGTGGGCTGGAGAAGCTGCAGGGCAGCTTCAAGGAGGAGGCCTACTTCAATCAACGGGAAATCGAACTGTTTGAGAAAATACGCGTTCAAGGCGGTAATATCGAGCGCAAGAAATGCATTCTGAACTGGTCGAAATTCCAGGAAGCCATCAGCTTCAACATCTCTCAAACATGCTCCCAGAATAAGCACAAGAATTGCCTGGAGGAGGCGTTCTTTCTGACAGAGCAAAATGACAGCATCCGATCGCTCCATCAGAAATTCAACAACTGTGACGAGAATAAAACCAATTCGATCGACGATGTCGACAACACCACGATTGACGAGGAGTCCGTTCCACCGGTCGCGCCTCTTGATATTGTGCTTAAGGAGTAAATTACTCGACGTTGCCCATCAAGGGATCTTTGTGTGCATCGCCATCATCAACATTGTTGGCTCGACGATCCTAGTTGAGCCTTGACCTCCACTTTCTTTGTATGCACAAATTAAATAAACATTTATTTTTGATTTATTTATTTATAAAAAAAAAATAAAAATAAATAAATAAATAAATTTATTTTTGAGATTCTCATTCAAATCAAATCGAGCTTTTAGAGAGGGAGGTTTAGAGAGTGAGTGGGTTGGGAAAACGCCGGAACAAGGAGGTCCTGCCCTTCACGATTAGTATATGCAAGGAAGGTAGGTAGGTAGGTTAGGCAGCTGCATCATCGTGGCTAGAATGTGATGCCACTTAGACCTAGTGGGGTCCGTTGTGAGCCGCGGATGCGAGGCATGGCTACGCTTCCCCCTCCAATCTGAGCCTTTTACAAAGCGAAGAAGGTTGTTGACTGGTGTAGATTATCTATTCTTGTTATGAACCGGGATCCTAGTAAACGTTCCCCACTTCTAGCAAAAGCTGGACATGTACAGAAGAGATGCTGGATCGTTTCTAGTTCCTCCTCGTTCCTGCAGCTGCGGCAGAAATCATGTGTATAAACTCCCATTCTTGTTGCATGATTTCCTATTAGACAATGTGCCGTGAGGGCTCCTATTAGAGTCCTAATTTGTAGTCTGTTGAGTCTAATGATATTCCTAGATAGACGCAGATTTAGCCTCGGCCATGTTTGTTTGGCGATTTCGCAGGCAGTGGCACAAATCTGCACTTGAGTGGTAGAGTTAATCAGTGTCTACCTTATGAGAATCTTACAAGTCGCGAGGTTAGGTTAGGTTAGGTTATCGTGGCAGCCTGTCCGGACCAGCTCACTCAAACCACCATGGGTCCATTGTGATACCATCGCATAACAACGTAAGAACTCCGATTCACTCGTCGAACCACAAGTCGCGAGAGGTACACCCATATGCCTACCGACATTTGGCATACAAGTGCCGTCTCTCACAAGTTGATCAGTGTGGCAGTTCCCTGGTATATCCCTATGGCCTGGTATCCATCATAAATGGATATGGAATTATTTAGCCATCTCATTTAGCGATCGGCGACAGTCTAAGACACTCCTTGATGTTATTTGGAGTGCATCTAAAGCCCTAAGTGCAGCTCGGCTGTCTGAGAAAATACAGATATCCTTGAAGGTTACCTCGTTTATCCTCAACCAATTCAAGGCTTCCTGAATAGCGCTTATTTCCGCTTGAAAACACTGCAGTGATGCATTAGTTTGATGGATTCACTGATTGAGAGCATTTCGCAATAAACTCTTGATCCTACACCGGTATTCATTCTTGATCCGTTTGTGTATACCAGGTGTATAAGCTTAAATCCGCTGTTTGCTCATAGATGGCGTTAGTGACCATATTTAGCTAAGTAGGGCGTTTCCTGATCCTGCACCTGTATTCATTTTTGATCCGTCTGTGTAAATCTTCATGGGAGTATGTGGTGATGGATCCCCCTCGAGCCATTCCTCTCTGGAAGGAATCCTAACCCACAAATTTCCTTCGAAACAGAGGGGAGAAGGGAGGTAATCAATATCACTGGGTATGTCCGTATAGAATTCTAATATGGTCGCATGTCCACACGGAACAGCTTTCCATTGTGAGCTCACCCTGAGTCGAATGACGGGGCATGCCGCTCAATATTTCGAGAAGAGATCTAAGGGTGGCAGATGTAGTGTGATATCCAATGCCAAGGATTGCGTGGTTCTCATGGTGCCACTTAGCAAGGAAATTGTATATAATCTATACAGAAAAAAGACATCGCTTTAGCTAGGAGAAGAAGAGAATGATTGAAGAATTCAAATTAGAGGCCTGAGTTGTGAAATTTCTGAGCACTTAAAGAGATAATTCTCGTATCTCTTAGTCTTGTTCCGTTAAAGTAGCCGACTTCCCTTACCTACATTATTCTATCGACTAGAGACTCTTCACCTTGGAGACCAGCTGCGGATATGGGTACAGCCTATTGAGAAGTTTGCGTGTCCCCACCGAGGAGCAAATATCGACACAACAGTAAATGGCATGCTCTTCTAGTCCATCTACCATATCTCTCTTCGAAAGACTTCCATGGTAGTACGACTAAAAAACAGCAAAGAAAACTCTTCTGTTCCCCTCTTCTGCTGCAACAAAAAAAAGTTGAGCCCTGAACCCGTACGCTATTTCCTGAGCCCTCTTTCCTGAGCACTATTTCCTGAGCCCTATTTCCTGAGCCCTATTTCCTGAGCCCTATTTCCTGAGCCCTATTTCCTGAGCCCTATTTCCTGAGCCCTATTTCCTGAGCCCTATTTCCTGAGCCCTATTTCCTGAGCCCTCTTTCCTGAGCCCTATTTCCTGAGCCCTATTTCCTGAGCCCTCTTTCCTGAGCCCTATTTCCTGAGCCCTATTTCCTGAGCCCTATTTCCTGAGCCCTATTTCCTGAGCCCTATTTCCTGAGCCCTCTTTCCTGAGCACTATTTCCTGAGCCCTATTTCCTGAGCCCTATTTCCTGAGCCCTATTTCCTGAGCCCTCTTTCCTGAGCCCTATTTCCTGAGCCCTATTTCCTGAGCCCTATTTCCTGAGCCCTATTTCCTGAGCCCTATTTCCTGAGCCCTCTTTCCTGAGCCCTATTTCCTGAGCCCTATTTCCTGAGCCCTATTTCCTGAGCCCTATTTCCTGAGCCCTATTTCCTGAGCCCTCTTTCCTGAGCACTATTTCCTGAGCCCTATTTCCTGAGCCCTATTTCCTGAGCCCTATTTCCTGAGCCCTCTTTCCTGAGCCCTATTTCCTGAGCCCTATTTCCTGAGCCCTATTTCCTGAGCCCTATTTCCTGAGCCCTATTTCCTGACCCCTATTTCCTGAGCCCTCTTTCCTGAGCCCTATTTCCTGAGCCCTATTTCCTGAGCCCTATTTCCTGAGCCCTATTTCCTGAGCCCTATTTCCTGAGCCCTATTTCCTGAGCCCTATTTCCTGAGCCCTATTTCCTGAGCCCTCTTTCCTGAGCCCTATTTCCTGAGCCCTATTTCCTGAGCCCTATTTCCTGAGCCCTCTTTCCTGAGCCCTCTTTCCTGAGCCCTATTTCCTGAGCCCTATTTCCTGAGCCCTATTTCCTGAGCCCTATTTCCTGACCCCTATTTCCTGAGCCCTCTTTCCTGAGCCCTATTTCCTGAGCCCTATTTCCTGAGCCCTATTTCCTGAGCCCTATTTCCTGAGCCCTATTTCCTGAGCCCTATTTCCTGACCCCTATTTCCTGAGCCCTATTTCCTGAGCCCTCTTTCCTGAGCCCTATTTCCTGAGCCCTATTTCCTGAGCCCTATTTCCTGAGCCCTATTTCCTGAGCCCTATTTCCTGAGCCCTATTTCCTGAGCCCTATTTCCTGAGCCCTATTTCCTGAGCCCTATTTCCTGAGCCCTCTTTCCTGAGCCCTATTTCCTGAGCCCTATTTCCTGAGCCCTCTTTCCTGAGCCCTATTTCCTGAGCCCTATTTCCTGAGCCCTATTTCCTGAGCCCTATTTCCTGAGCCCTATTTCCTGAGCCCTCTTTCCTGAGCACTATTTCCTGAGCCCTATTTCCTGAGCCCTATTTCCTGAGCCCTATTTCCTGAGCCCTCTTTCCTGAGCCCTATTTCCTGAGCCCTATTTCCTGAGCCCTATTTCCTGAGCCCTATTTCCTGAGCCCTATTTCCTGACCCCTATTTCCTGAGCCCTCTTTCCTGAGCCCTATTTCCTGAGCCCTATTTCCTGAGCCCTATTTCCTGAGCCCTATTTCCTGAGCCCTATTTCCTGAGCCCTATTTCCTGAGCCCTATTTCCTGAGCCCTCTTTCCTGAGCCCTATTTCCTGAGCCCTATTTCCTGAGCCCTATTTCCTGAGCCCTATTTCCTGAGCCCTATTTCCTGAGCCCTATTTCCTGAGCACTATTTCCTGAGCCCTCTTTCCTGAGCCCTATTTCCTGAGCCCTATTTCCTGAGCCCTATTTCCTGAGCCCTATTTCCTGAGCCCTATTTCCTGAGCCCTATTTCCTGAGCCCTATTTCCTGAGCCCTATTTCCTGAGCCCTCTTTCCTGAGCCCTATTTCCTGAGCCCTATTTCCTGAGCCCTATTTCCTGAGCCCTCTTTCCTGAGCCCTCTTTCCTGAGCCCTATTTCCTGAGCCCTATTTCCTGAGCCCTATTTCCTGAGCCCTATTTCCTGAGCCCTATTTCCTGACCCCTATTTCCTGAGCCCTATTTCCTGAGCCCTCTTTCCTGAGCCCTATTTCCTGAGCCCTATTTCCTGAGCCCTATTTCCTGAGCCCTATTTCCTGAGCCCTATTTCCTGAGCCCTATTTCCTGAGCCCTATTTCCTGAGCACTATTTCCTGAGCCCTCTTTCCTGAGCCCTATTTCCTGAGCCCTATTTCCTGAGCCCTATTTCCTGAGCCCTATTTCCTGAGCCCTATTTCCTGAGCCCTATTTCCTGAGCCCTATTTCCTGAGCCCTATTTCCTGAGCCCTATTTCCTGAGCCCTATTTCCTGAGCCCTATTTCCTGAGCCCTATTTCCTGAGCCCTATTTCCTGAGCCCTATTTCCTGAGCCCTATTTCCTGAGCCCTCTTTCCTGAGCCCTATTTCCTGAGCCCTATTTCCTGAGCCCTATTTCCTGACCCCTCTTTCCTGAGCCCTCTTTCCTGAGCCCTATTTCCTGTGTTACGATTACGAGTCCTCAAAGATTCATATACATTACGCCTACTTTCTACTTGTGTAAATGCATTTTGTCGCATTGATGAAGGTGATGATTTGATCTGTATTGTTACTGCAATTAGGCAAGTGTTTAATTATGTCCTGGTCATGGCAATAGAACCGCTTTGGCACTTGTGGGGATGTAGTACAGCGGGGGAGTCCTTTAGCGGTATTGCTTTTTCAGTCAAATTGCCTGCTCGATAGAACGAGTTGTAACCGCGATAAGTGGTCTACAAACACGAACCCACATGCACTTACACATACACATATACACACACACACACACACACACACACACTCACTCACACATAAAATGGGTATTTGCTCACCACTGCACACATCCACGGAAACCATAGAAACTGATAAACCAACACACCTGCTGCACTTTGCGATGCCACTTCCGCTTCCTTCCGTTGGCACTCAGCTCGAAATGGAAGCCAGCCAGCGGCGCGCCCCACACCATTGTGCCCACGAGCCACCACGGCCAAGACAGAGGATTTGCAATTTCCGCTACCAGGTCCTGTGGCTTTTGTTCTTCTTGTTGTTGATGGTTCGCTGTTGTTATTGTTGTTGGCTGTTGTGCTCAAGGTGCTTATTGCCAATCCTGCTTGGGATTGCTTTTATTGGTTTTTTTTCAAGTACGCTGGAATGCGTTTTCATTTGCTTCCGCCCGCTCCTTTGCATGATATTTATTTTTCCATGTTCATTTCCATTTGTTATTCATTTTCATTTGTTTTTCATTTCGATTTTGGTTCATTCCATTTGTAAATTTGATAAATCACTTTCGCCTGAAGGACATTAAATGGTTAAATTAATTGCCGCTATTTCACATCGCTGGCATCCTTCCTCATATTGAGACAATTAACAGTAGTCCCTGCCAGAAAGGACATTCATTATGTTTCTATTGATTATCCTCATCTATGTGGAATCATCTACGATACTCCCGCACATTCATGTGTGTTCCCAGTTAGTTTAATTGCATCTAGAAATGCCGAGGGCAGCACAATTTTATGTGATTATTCCTTCATGGTCTGAATTTTTGTGTTTATAAAAATTTACTAATGTCCTAGCAATGCTTGTTTTGAGAATAAAGGATATTTCGTAATCTATGCAGCAGTAAATTCACAACAGCGCCACCACAAAGGCAGTGGAACAATAATCCTCTCACAAACAAGTAAGCAAAAAATGTATCCCTTATTAGCGCTCGAATATCCTGTTTCGTTTGATATCCTCTTTCCTTTGATATCCTCTTTCGTTTGCCTTCTGCCTTCCCGCTTGTGGTTATCTAAATATTCAGGAACTCATTTAAAATGTTTCTTCCGATGGCTCTTTGCATATCCTTCGTCGAAAAGTTCGTATTCATTCACTTCCGACGATGCTAATATTTTGAATCCATCATCAAGAATAACCGCTCATTATGCGCTGCTCATGCTATTGCCAAATTTATTGATTATCCTCCACTACGCCCAATACGTAATCATTTAATGCTAATATAAACAACGAAAGGACCCACACTTGTGCGGAAAAAATCCACAAAGAGGAATTTCGTTCGATTTAGTACGCTTGAATTCATATGATTTTATTACATTATCCTTGGTCTTGTGCCTCTCACATTACTCCACAAACTCCACCCACCCCACCCACACTCGTGCCACATTCGGTAGTTGTTTTTGTTTGCTTGCCAAACATGATGCGCCCATTACTTAAAACCCGCAAGTAAATAATAAAAAAGCAGAACACCAGCGAGATACAGAGTAAGGACGAAATGCCCATTTCAGAGAATTGGCACTAGGGCCACATCTGATAAAGTGTCTACCGAGAGTGGAGAATACACAGAGCCACCAATACAGGCATGTGGAAATAGATAAGGAGTAGGCAAACAATTGAGACAAACAAATTTTGGTTAAATTTTGCACACGCAGCCAGCGAAGAAGCTATCGGTCTTAATGGCATTCACAGACGCGTATTTCAGAGCTTTATGGAAATTCCCTTTTTATGGCAGAGACGCGCAGTTAGTCACACATGCGCCACTGGGCCTCTGCGCCGCCATCGCTGTGGGAAGTGGCAACATTAGTATCTTCATTTGTTGAAAGTTTCTTAACCAGATTTGCTGCTTGAATAATTTTTACACACTCATTTGGATGCTTCAGCAAATCAGTCGATTCTACGGCGGAGCAGTTCATGGGCCTGCGAGACAACTAGTCTGGCATGTCGTCAACGACACCGACGCCACAAAAAAAGAGGCAGGTAGGTCCAGTAATCTCCCCCGGGAAAACTAAAGCTAGGTGAGTCTGACACAGCCCTAGTGGAGCATGAGAGAATCCTTTACAGTTGCTTTAAGTCAGGAAGGACAATGTGGTAGCCACAGTTCCCTGTAAAGTTGAACAGCGTGATTGTATGCCGCGCACAATGGACTTGTTGACCATATTTTTATATCATCTTATAAAAGAATTGCAAGTAAAAATGGCACAGGACGAATCCTTCCTCCCTCTTGCACACTTTTACATACCTTTTTGGACATTTTTGCTCACACAGTAAAAAAATTAGAGGGAACATTGATCGTAACCCTCAGTATTAATGCCCAACCATGGACAGGCATCTCGTCTACTTTTCCTCTGACTAATTTATATAATATACAAACAGCACATATACCTGCTTAAAGCTTCTATATACCTGCTTATAGCTTCTGCTTATAGCTTCTATATACTTAAAGCACAATATACCTGCTTGTACCAGGCATTTATGCTGATAGATCGGCCGTTGGTCTTGCTGAATTTCCTGATTTACCTATGTAGAGCCTCTATGATTGAGCTCACAACGGACCCAACTGCTGGTCTAAGTGGCATCACTGTCTTCCAGGTGATACGGCTGCCTAACCTAGGTTAGGCTAGGTTAACTTGGCAGCCGGTCTAAGGACCAGCTCATTCAGACCACCATGGGTCCATTGTGACACCACCGCGTAACAACGCACCTCCGATTCACTCGTCAAACCATTTCGAAGCCCTAATAAAGCGAAGGACATGTTCGACCTTCGCGCCAGACATTATTTGCCTGAAGAGCTCGCTCTGCTTCTAGCTAGAGCCGGGCACCTACTGAAGAGGTGTTCCACAGTCTCCTCCTCCTTCTCATTCCCACAACTTCTGCAGTATTCATGAGAGAATACTCCCAGCCTGAGAGCATGCCTGCCAAATAGCCAGTGACCAGTTATACAAGCCACGACCTTAGAAATACCCTCTCTCGACAGGGCAAGCAAGTCTAGCTTTGTTCTTGTCAAGTTTCGGCCACATTAGCCTGGTCGATATCCTCTCTCGACAGGGCAAGCAAGTCTCTAAATTTATTGTATTAGGCTTCGGCACACATTAGCCTGGTCGCTAAGCAAGTGCCTTCGTCTGCCCAAGACCCATTGGTCTCACGCACGACCCCCTCCTTCAGCATCAGTTTACAGGTGGCAATTGGTATTCCAACTTCGCATCTGTCCGTGCATAAAGGAAGGTTGGTACCCTATCTGGCTAAGTCTTCAGCCCTGCAGTTCCCCTCAATTTCCCTATGCCCCGGAACTCATATAAGGCGTACCCTGAAAAGGGTACTGATATCATTCAGGGCTGCCCGGCAGTCCGGAGCTACCTTTGATTTCAGTGCCACCGAGTTCATTGACCTGATGGCCGCCTGGCTATCCGAGTAGATATTTATAATATTCTTTGTTAAGGCGTGGCTACTCCTTTATGGCTAGGACCTCTGCTTGATAAACACTGCCAGTCCCAGTTCTTTTGAGAAAACTCCAAAACCGACTCTACCGTCAAGTTTGGATCCGTCAGTGTAGAAGTTCTGTTCCCCGCTTCTCCATGACATTGGTGTTTGCCACTCTCTTCTAGACGGAATATATGTCTGGAAGTGCCTATCGCAATTGAGATTAGGTATAGAGTGGTCAATGTGTTGGCTAGAACTACTCCAGGTATGCGCAATAGTCGAGTGATCAATCTGCCAATCATGCCATAACGCCGCACATTTCAGCCTTAGTGCTGATGTGGCGGCCACTTGTTTCCCTACCAGCTCTAATGCAGGCAGGTTGAGTAGTTATTACTTCTAATGCTTTAGTTGGAGTGGTCCTTAAAGCACCAGAGAGGTTCTTAAAGCACCAGAGAGGTCCTTAAAGCACCAGAGAGGTCCTTAAAGCATCAGAGAGCTGCCTAACCTACCTACCTAGCACCTCTATGACTTCTGCGCCAAAGTGACCCTCAACAGAGGACCAAGTCAGTAACTGAGATATCACTTTGCTGATATATGAGATATATCTGCAGCCGCCACTGCTTCATGAATAAGCCAACTGAACACAGAGCGAGGATATACACTGCGGCCTGCGGATCAACTTCGCTGGCACCTGTCACACTCCCGAGTTGTAAATGTGGCTAATTACCAGTCCCGCCAAGACTGACACTCGTAATGTTTGGGGGCCATTTGTGGCGCTCATGGCTTCCCAATTCAAATATCACTCAAATTTATATCCAGCTGTCAATGAACGAATGGAAACTGCTCCGGGCACTGAACAGTCTCCCGCTGCAGCAAGGCAATTTGTGTAACGTTGGCACAAGAAAACTACTGCCAATTAAGGACACTCCAAATGGCTGCATTCTGATTTGTGTTGACGCTGCTGAAGCTTTTATTATTATTTTCTCTTTGAAGTTTTTGCTTCCATGCTCCGTTGTGCGGCTGCGATGTGAATTTGAACGATTTTTGATGTATATTTAATGACAGAATAATCGAAAATGCAAGAGGGACTTACTGCGACGGAGAGCGCGCAAGCGTGTGTGCGTGGCCCTGTGGCGGTGCTGGGGATGCACAACTACACAACTACACCCATGCTCGCACGTACAACGTGCCTCATTTTCTAATTTGCGTCAAAATGTCAAGAGCAGCACGCGGACGATTTTGCCAATTGAACGGGTCTCAATATTGCAACGCATGCCTGGCATAATTGATGAATCGCTTCCCGGCTGACACGCTTTTGGGTAAGGCTCTTTGCCCACTTCATATGCGGGAGCGAGTGAGAGTGGGAGTGCGATGTAATTTGAATGTATCAATATGATTGGTGGCTTGGTTGTGCGGTTAATTTCCTTGGCTTTCCGCCGGATTTGCGTGACGAGCGAACATGACCGATGGGGACACATCATTGAAATGATACACTGGATGTGTGTAATGATGGGTAGACCAATCATTACCTATGCATGCCTTGTGTGGTGGTCTAAGACAACACAAGCATCTGGTAAGAAAGTACTTACAAGATTTCAAAGGCAGGCTGGCCTGGCAATCAACGGTGCCATGCGAAACTGGCCAACTGGTGCTATTGTGGCCATAATAGGACTATTGAGGCCCTAATAGGACTATCCCCACTACATGCATTCGTGAAAAAATGTGCTGCTAGAAGCGCATTGAAGATGAACATCTTGTCTAGACAAGAACCTCACTACTATGGTCATTTCAATATTTTAAAAACCGTACCGGATCAAAACCCAATCTGCTCAATAACGGATTATATGATCCCAAAACGGCAATTCTAAGATTATTATCTCAGACCGTGATGAATGGGACATAGGAGAACCTTGGGTCGACCCTAGAAGTCTGGAATGGTTCACAGATAGTTCAAAAACAAACACCAGAGTCGGTGCAGGGGGCTATGGACCAAATACCAAAATCTCAGAACCAATGGGCAGGTGGCCTAGCGTCTTCCAGGCTGAAATTCAAGCAATCTCAAATCTGAAAAGGGGTCTCAAGGGCTCACACATAGCTATCTATTTAGATAGACAACCTGCATTACAGGCATTAGCTTCATATTCTTTAGAATCGAAACTGGTGGAAGAATACTTCAACAACCCACAATTTCTAGGTGCAACAAATAAGGTTGCCATTTGCTGGGTCCCGGGTCACTCGTGGATTGAGGACAATGAAATTGCTGACGAGCTGGCTGGGGCCAGTTCCGCAGCAAGCCTCATAGGTCTGGAGCCATGCTGTGGTATCAACTGGGCGGAGGCTTAATCCAGGGTAGATAGCCGGGAACATAGTCTCAGCATGTGATACTGGGAAGGGATCGAGGGACTTCGCCAAGCCAAAAAACTGGACATAGTTTCAGAATGTCACACTGGGAAGGGATCGAGGGACTTCGCCAAGCCAAAAAACTGGTAAGGTCATTCACCTACAATAAAGAACTGTGCAATGTTTGCAAAGCAAATATAGGGAAAATAGTAGGTTTTCTATCAGGTCATTACTACCTGAAATATCAACCACATTCCTGATGATACGGAGTGCCGGCTCTGTCTAGAAGAAGAGGAAACCACAGAACACTTACTGTGCCACTGCATTGCGTTGGCAAGAACCAGAATGAACATATTCCACCGCGATCAGCTGGCTCTGGACGAAATAAAGACTGCTCCTGTTATGGGCATACTCAAATTCATCCATGAAGCGGAAAAGATAATGAAGGAATATGACTTTCAGCTACTTCCTTTCTCTAGAGAAGGAACATCTAAGTAGAAAAGAACCTGATAACTTTAATTGTGACGCTTTGACATCACCAAACGGACGAAGTGCTATGGCATTGGGGAAGAAACGCCGGTACTAAACCTATAGGGAATGGTAGATCGGACAGTTGTGATCACATGGATCCTTAATGACAAATGTAGTATGACACAAAAGATCTTTTAGGTCGCAGTGTCGGCCGTGGGGCAAACTATCTTTTAGGTCGCAGTGTCGGCCATGGATCTTCATTATTATTATTATCACAGCCGATTTCAAACGGAAGCTGGTGCAGTCTTGCGGCTAAACATGAAAGCCAACTTGGAACAGGGGTCCTTGCGCTGTTTACAAGTGCCCATGCTCCAGCCAGTGTTTCCTGGTATTACGAAATACTGTCACAATGCGTCTTCACGTAGCAATGCTCGTATTTAATCTCACTTGTTGTGAGCAAGAGGACGCTCCCGAAGGACAAGTGCAAACACGGACTCCAACACACTATTCCGTGTTTATTTCTATTTTTCCTTTAATTTTACATATTTTCGTGTGATTGCTCATTGACGTTGGCAAATTGCGGCGTTTCTGGCTGCCACACGAACCGGAAACATTGAAGTGCAACGAGACATGCGGCCAGAGGAGCAACTGCACAGAGCGCGCAATCACAGACACAGCGTCGCACAAGCAGAGCTTTGCTGAAATCTGCCGCAAGCATATATACTTCCGCGACTGCCACTCAATTGAATAGAAAGAACTTCTCCCAAACACCGCCAGTTACGGTGGCGGTGGCCTTAGCCTTTCCTTAGCCCGACTGACAGGCAGGCATCTCGAAGTTGCGAAGCGAAAATTGCTTTTGTTTTCTCATATAATTTTTGGTATTTACTCCTGGCTTGCGGTCACAGCGTCTCCGACCGCCCGCCCGCCCGCCTGCACACCACATGCTTCCCACCCCCACAGGAGATTTTTTCGAGCTTTCGCTTTAATTACTTTACTCTTTAAAGCCACCTTCGAGGCACTCAATAATTACATTTCTGCAGTTGCACCAGCCCTCCTCCAGTCGTTTCGTCCTGTGCTGTCTTCTCGTTCAGTTCAATTAGCAAAAACAAAACACAACAACAGCAAAAAACATGCCAACGTGAACGCTTCCAACTTAACCAGGCAGCGTTTACCTTGGCAGTGGCAAAGTTTGCTTTCAGCCAGTCGCCAAAAATTTCGATCGTTTGTAAACTTGGCAAATTCACAAATTATGAAACTTACCTTCGACTTTTGTTGCTCCTGTTGTTGCTGTGCTGGTGCTGAGTTCTGGCTTCCCGACCTCCCCCCGCCCCGGCCTGCTTTTTTATGTTAGCAAATCGGGGTGTTTTCTTATGGTAGCACACTTGGGTGGGTGTGTGGGCGAGTGTGGTACTCGTAGCAGCACTGCTTGTTAGTGTTGTTGTTGTTGTTGCTCTTAAATGGCGGCTGGCAACGAGCCACACACACACACACACACACACACCCACATACACATACAATATTGTTCAGTTTCTGTTTTTGTTGATTCGGTCGGTAGTTTTTATAGTTTTCGCCTTGAAGAAGTTATCGCTGATTTGAACTTCGTAGTGTGCCGAAGGTCAAGGCTGCGTAGAAGCCTCAATGAAGGCAAATATGTAAAGTTAAAAACCGAAGGAAATTGCGCACTAAATTGGCAAAAGCTCACAATGTGTGCGTGCACCTCAGTCCCCGTGCATAGGAGCGTGAGAACACTTTGTCGGCCGATCGATTACACTAGTCTTATTTTTACTTCGGCTGCCCAAGTTGACTGGCGTTTCATATACTTCGCACGCTTGTTAATGGACATATGTTTCATATCTCTGTATCCACGAAAAAATACGTGGCAAGTATTGTTTATTTTCATACAGTTTTATAGCATGAAGGTCAGAGTCCGCTCATTGAGACTGGAAGTTTAGTACATTTTTCTTTAATACCAACCCATCCATTTGTCTATTTCAATATATTTTATGTTCAATTATATATAAAATGATCCAAAAATATTAAATTGATTGCTTAATTTGGTTGTGGTATGTATTCTATTTCTAATCTCTGTCTAGAATCTTTCTCAAAGAGAAAAACGAGACCTTCTGATGAAGCTCTTTTGTGTTCTCTTTTCACTGAACTATCTCAGAGGGTGGCATTTGGCCATTTTCCAATAAGGAGTGTGTGAAGGGTTGCGTAATAAAAGGATGTCAGCATCAATGTTTACGACTATGTTGGCAACTGTGTTTGCAGCCTAGACAGAATGGGCCATCTTATTAGGTGTTTCGCTGTGGCCGAAACATAGTATCTTGACTCCACGGTACGAAATGGATTGCTTTACGCTTGAGCAACGTTTCGAAATATTGAAAGATTGTTGCCAAAGTGGATGTGAGCATTTTGGCAAGAACTTTCGGTGGAAATAATGCACCAACCGCGCCTTCTGTACGCAAATTTGTGAAGAAGGTTCGTGAGACTGACACCACAAACCAACCTCGTGTTCGCCCGATCCGCTCCGTGGAGACTCTTGTTGCTGTGGCTAAACCCGAGGACATCAACTCGCTGCAGATCTCATCAAGATAACATCAACAGAGGGATTGACACCACAAACCAACCTCGTGTTCGCCCGATCCGCTCCGTGGAGACTCTTGTTGCTGTGGCTAAACCCGAGGACATCAACTCGCTGCAGATCTCATCAACACCAACAGCACCAGTCTGAGGAGAATTGTTCATAAAGATCTCAGCTTATTCGCTCACAAGGAGCAATCAAACTCACGAATTGTACCAAAATTACCAATCACTTCATTGTGGATTTTTTTTTTTTTTGGCTTTGGAGCAGCTGGAAAGTGCCGCCGATCTCGCTAAGGCGGTTAAGTTAACAAGCAAAACTGCCATATTTGGGGCTCGGAAATCACACATTTATTCCTAGAGATGGCATGACATCCTGCATGTGTGAGTGTTTGGTGTGGTTTCTGTAACGGAGACCCATTTTTCTTCTATAATGAAGACGGCAAGAATGTTACGGTCAGTGGAGACCGCTTTAGAGCCATTATAAACATGTTTTTTATACAATTGAATTGAACTTGGACGTCTTCTGGTGCCAGCCGGAGGGGTCTACGTGCCACACAAACAGTGCACCAATCGATCTATTCCGCAAAAACTTTAATAATCGTGTAATCAATCGTTCTGGTGATGTCGCGCGATTTCACGCCATGGGATTTTTTTGTGAGGCAGCTTTAAAGATCGATATTAGGTCGACAATCCAGCAATAATTCAGGCACTCAAACATAATATTGGTGGAACTAGTCGTGAAATTTAGCTTTATATATATACTCGTATATGGTCCAATGGCTCCGCGGGGAAGCAAAGGGCCGCTTGCGGTTTCGTTGATAAGATGGTATTTAAGATTAGCAGGTTATCAGCCTACTTTTCCGATTCCGGTGTCGATGTGTCGCCTTTAGCCACCAGACTTGCTGCCAACCTTTGGCTTACTTTGCAACAGCATTTTCTGGGGTGCCGATGGTAAGGTTACACCGCCTTTACTCGGTCGCCAGAGCCTCGTTTGTTATCGACAAGGGCTACCACGTGTAGGTGAGGTTGACTATTGGATGGAAGAGGCATTGGATGGTGTTCGCAGTTTCCATCCCAGATCCATCTTGTGTAGAGCACAAAATGCCAATCCCCCCCCCCCCCCCCGCCCACCTAGAAATATAGCTTTAAACCATCGACAATGTACTCAATAATTGGCTGTGCCAGTCCTTTGTATGAAATTATATACCATAATATATAAAATAATAATACGGTCAATCCTCTCTTTACGTAGGTAACTTTATCAGTGAAGTCTGGAAGTACATGATGCTTAAAACTATGTACACAATAAAGAGCTTAAGAAGTAGCAATTAAATTACCAGAAGGGATCTGACAAAAGGAAAGCAAAGAGAAAGAGTGGAAAATAGAAAAGGTCAATTGGTTAAAGAGCAAATAAGAAAAGTGGAAGGAGGGATGGGAGAAGAGAAGATAAGTAGTTTTATGAGAGTTACAGTAAATATTCGGGTAAATTAAGAATCATCACAGGCATTTCAAGCGGACATTGTGGACTCAACTATCAGTTGGGTATATCTTCAGATGCCATCTGTCGATTCTGTGGAGAAAGTGACGAAGCCTCACTGCACCTAATCACAGAGTGCGGACCATTGGCACTCAATAGACTCAGGGGTTTTGGAGAATATATCTTTGCGGCCCTTTGCTCCCCCGCGGATCCATAGGACCATATATTTCTTAGATATGAGCAAGATCCCTCAACTTGATTCCTCCAAAATACATGAATTCCTGTCGGAAATTAACCTGACAGAAGATTTATAGATGAGACTATCCTCATCTTTCAAATAAATAGGGGCATCACAATAGATCTCTCAGGTCGCAGTGTACAACACCCTTAAATATATCTACAGTAGATATTGTTGTAGTTTTTTTTTTTTACGAGGTGTAAAGCAGTCAAAAACCCTTAACCCACTAAATTCACTCCGATGTCCGGACGGATTATCCTCTCGGGACCTCACCTTTAGGTAATACGTCGAGAGGCCGATATTGTTGCTAGTGGGAATGCTGATATGTAACTATATATTTAAGAGGCATTAAGTTGAAATAGCACTTGAAGCTGATATTCAGCACTTCGATGAACTGTTATTGTACAGTTCGGACCACCAACACACCCACTTCGCTCACATCGATATTTTTGAAAAGACTACATTTCAAAACCAAAAAGGATATTTTGCTGAAACTGACTATCAAATCAAAAATAATAGAAACAAAGATTGCGCAAAGCGGAGTACAAAAATTTTTCGTTCTACGCACCTCCGTCACAGTAGCATGGTTGCAAAGAGAAATGTTAAAAAAATACCTACCCGCATTATGTATTTATTGCTACGGTGACGTCACAGCCCAGCAACGAAATGTCAAACTCAGAAAGAAAATTATAACGGACCTGCGCAATGCGTATTCTTCTGCTCTATCATTCTTGCTATCAAATTGTGTATGAGTCCCGTCATAGTCGGACCACCAACACACCCACTTTTAGTACGCCTACTTGCTTCAATCAGTAGTAGTAGTTTAAAGAGAACATAAAAATTATTTGCATAACATTTAATATGTACATCGAAGCTAATTAGGCTAAAAATAACACCTTAAAGCACCTTAAGAGACACTGAGGTACATTTCCATATACCTGTTTCCTCACACATTACCAGGACTATATAGGCGGCCACTCCTACCTACCTACCTATCTACCTACCTACCTAGCTACCTACCTACCTACCTACATACCTATCTACCTAGCTACCTACCTACCTACCTACCTACCTACCTACCTATCTACCTACCTACCTAGCTACCTACCTACCTACCTATCTACCTACCTACCTACCTACATACCTACCTACCAATCTACCAGGACTATATGGACCTATGTTGTTCTAGACACCATACTTGCATATACATTGAAATCTATCCAAATAAAATACAGTTCTGACGGCAGCACAAAGGATTGTAGTGGGTTTGCACCAGTCGGTGCAACTGACTACAGACCATCCTTGCTTGTTCAAAATTACGTTTGTAATTGTTCACTCTACCTGCAATTTATATATCATATTATCTTCTTTGACAATTCCTCAATGCTGTGGCGCTCAGGCCCCATTATTGCCACAGCAAGAGGCCCGTTGGAGACTAGAATGCAGAAGATCCGCCTTACTATGGTGAACTGTGTTCGACTTTCCTAACAGTGTTACGCAACGCGTGCTCATCAAATGTGGAACACTTCAAAGAGCTGGCCAGAAATGTGGCTCGTACCTCGAATAATTGTCACTGCCTTGACATTCGTAGTCAATGATTGCACAAGCGCAATGTGCCCCGCTGTACATGTTTGCTCGTTGTTCCACAGCGCGACCTTCCCTGGTGCTCTCAACAATTGTTCGCAACAAAGTCGCAGTCAATGTCATTTGCAATTGTCAGAGGCGCAGGCAACCCTTCCAGAAACACAGTTCTGCAATGCATTCAAAATGGCTGCCTCCTCCATGCCTGCCTCCATGCCTGCAGTTGGCAACGCTGCTCTTGCAATTTTCTCAATTTCACAGAGCCTCAAGTGCAAAAGAGCCTTGTTGACTGACTGCTTTGTTTACGGCAGCTTAAATGCAATTAACGTTCCAAGCACTATTACTGCACTCATGCAGGCGCGTGCAACACTGCAGCAGCAGGAATCGCAGTAGCGCAAATAATAACAACTTGAATAGGAGGAGAACTAGAAGCAGAAAGTGCAAATAACAATGCACTCGTACGCGAACACATGCGCAGGCTTTAATTCTTTTATTTTTCGATGTCTCCGCACACCCCCGACCGCCTCTGCCCCTGCTATCATGGCATAATGCAACTGCATTTGCAATAGCGATTAGAATTATATAAACGCCGCACCGCACCGCGCCGCACCGCGCCGCTCAGGAGTACTTGGCAAGTATCCTGCATGCCGTGTGTGCTTGGAGCACACGGACACGCTCGCATTGTTTCGTGGTAGTCCCATTGTGTGCGCCCCTTGTGTAGGCCAAGCAAATGGGGCGCCTGCTACGAGCACAACGAGTACAGCGACCATCGTGCACGCGTGTTTCACGTGTGTGTCTCTCTGTGTATGTGTGTGTGTGTGTGTGTGTTCGTGTGCGTGGAAAGACACAACTGCAAATACAAAAACACTCGCAAACAATAAAAAAAAAACTAACTAACAAAGGAAAACAACTTTGTTCCGCTTTCATTTTAGATTGTTTTTAATAAAAGCGTTTTTCTTTTGTACTCTTGGGTTTCATTGCAGGAAATGGATTAATAAACGAGGCTGAATTCTTGCAGTGGGTCGGACGCATTCAGGCGATACGCGACGAGCAGCAACAACAGCAGCAGCCGGAGGAGAACGCCAGCAAGCCGGAGGAGACCGATGATGTCACTGAGGACTTAATCGCCGCATTTAGGTAAGTTCAAATGTGCAAATATGGACAAGTTCACATACACACATATGTGTGTGTGAGTGTGTGTCTGTGTGGCAGTACAACGTATCCTCGCACCACGCAGAGGGCATCACTTCCGCTGCACCATGCCGTAAGCGCTCTCGTACAATCTCCCACTTGTCCTCTTGCTCGTGGTGTGTGTGTTTTGATTGAACCGCTGCGTTATTTATTTAACACTGGTGCTCATCTTGTGTAGCTTCCACACACTACATGCCACATACCACTTGACCATATGCCACGTTATCATTTAGCCATATGCCAGTGCGCTTGTTGAAGCATCCACGCAGTTAAGCTAAATTGATTGCCTGCTAAAGAAGAGCAAATCAACAATGACCCAAGCTCTTAAATGGTTTAATTTGTTTGCTCGGGCATGGAACTTCGTCTACTGCCAAGACTTAAGCTCCCTAAGCTCCTGTGTGGCATCACGTACTGATCAAGCGCCTTAGACAATGAAGTAAGCATATACCGGTTGTCAAATCAGACATTGGAGCACTACGGCAACGAGTCCCTCGATATATTGTTCCATTTGCTGTCATATGAAATTGTTAAAAATGGCCTGGTACTGGGCCATTAAGTTGGGCTCTATACTTGTAAACCCAACAAAGCTTGTGTGCTAGTACTCTGCTTAGGGCAAACTTCCTACTCTGCTTAGGGCAAACTTCCTACTCTGCTTAGGGCAAACTTCCTACTCTGCGTAGCGCAAACTTCCTACTAGAAACAAGAGACAACATTCTTCCACACCATTTTTAGAGAATAGGAGTTACTTCAATTTCCCTAATCAATCGATCAATTCTATACCGATAGCTCCAAACTAGACGGAAGAGTTGCGAGCGGCGTTTCTTGCGAAATAATCAAAGGCAGTCATTCGTGTAATCCAAGCACTACCAAAGCAATTTAAGAGTATTTCAGGCAGAAGTGCTCGCAATGACAATCAATGGAGCAAAGAACTGTGATATACCCCAAGGAGGTCTTAGTATCCATTTAAGCATCCAAAACCTCTTCATAGTAGGCTTCGGCCGTCTAAGGTAAACATCTCTGAATGGCATATCAGAACGATAAATCCTTCTCTACTAAAGATTCCGGGACATGTGAGCATAGCGAGCAATGACGGTCTAGATGATTTGGCAAGAAAAGGCTTAGGGTCACATTTGTTACTAGATAATGATGGCTCCGGCACACCTAGGGGAACCTTCAAGCTACCTTTATGCACTCAAGGAAGTCAATGCAAAATGGAATTCTGGCTTAGCTTCCAAGCCAATCAGACCTAACTGACTTCAGTTGAATAGCCAGCGATGTAGATAACTTAGTTCCCTTGAGAATTCAATATTAATACGAGAAGGCTTTGGGGTTGTAGATCGTTTTATTGGCTAATTAGAAGATAACCAGAGAGTTTGAATACTCCACTTGCCATATTCTCAAATGATTGGCGTTGTGAACAGAGCAATTTTCCCATATCTCCATATCCGCCACTCATCTAACGACTCAAAACGCACTTACTACCCTGTTAATTGTCTGCCCTTAAAGACATGGGAGTCAGACACCTGTTAAATTTCGCCTTGATATAGGACCGACACCCTGAATTGGAGGTCCGCCGAGGTGGTGTCCCAGTGGCATCTCTGGAGCTCAAGTGTGTTGTTGGCTTGTGTTGGCAGCTGCTTATAATCCAAGCATATCCTGTTCGCACATTGTCCATTATGGCAGCTTTATTTCTATGCCCTACGCGCGCCATTTATTGTTGAATATAGCGCCCAATAAGCAGCCCACTCACGGTATTTCATGTGGAATAGGAGCAAGGAGCAGGACTTGTTCATAAATAATTGCCACTAATCACTCTTACATAGCATGCTAAAACTCCACATACTCGTACGAGTATCCTTGTCAGTACATTGGCATCTATCTGTCAACTACCCACATTGACTCCATGCACGACAACGCGTGTACGAATATTAAAGACATTCGTCCCACTGAGTCAGAGTGCAGCTTATGTGAATACTTCAAAGCATTTAACTTATTAAGTGTGTGAGTATTTCCAGAGCTGGCTTAGAGTACGCTCCTTCACGTTCTCCCTCGCCTGTTCGATGCTCTGTCGTTTTTCCGCAGTCAATTGGATTTGGAAAAATGCGCACATATCTTTGAAAAAACCGACGCTGTCTGTCGTATTGCAAACAAGCTCCTTTAATGCGATGTAATCAGCAGCAAAACACTCATAAAAGAAGGGACAGAGAGTACAGCGGGGAATACGAGTGGCATCGATGTTATCGAAGTACTCGCATTCCTCCTATGCAGTGTACAGCTCGCATGCATGGAGTACTTTTTCATCCATATGCAGTTCACAGGGACCACTTTTACTAGATTATTAAATTAGTGGAGCAGAATTCGAATTAGTAACAAGGCGAGAGCAAACGATATCAAATACAAAGACACTACAGGCAAGGAGCTGAATCTGTTGTTCTTCTCCATACAAATGGCACAACGCTAATGGCATCATCTATGCCGGCTGCGTCTCTAGAGCAGAATACCTAAGCATAGCCATATATAGAAAATATATAAGCTTTGTATAGAAGTGCATAACATAAGTAAATATATCTCATTATCCAACAAACATGTGATGCGTAAGACTACGAGCACTCGTATAGGCCGTTACCCGATAGTTACCCTATAGCACAACGCGCTAAGTTGCTATGAATGAACACACACAGTCAGGAAGACATTATCACATGCTCACAAGTACTTGTAAGCCCACTTGTCAGCATGTGATAATGTCTTCCTGACTCTAGCAACTTCCTATTCATAGCAACTTAGTGCGTTGTGCTATAGGGTAACTATCGGGTAACGGCCTATACGAGTGCTCGTAGTCTTACGCATCACATGTTTGTTGGATAATGAGATATATTTACTCTAGTCTTGAATGAAAATATCCTCAAGGCTCTGCCTGTGTCAATTCAGGGACTACTCGCACCGCGGCTCGTAAGGACCTATTGTGCTAGGCCTGTGTTAAGTAGCATTAAAGTTTCTTCTTTGTGTGAGTAAGCTGTGGTAGCGCATGTTGGTCGTTGTGTGTGCCTTTGTCGCTCCTTCTCGACATCCGGATATGTTGCATACGGGCTTCAGCTGAGACTACTTAAGAAACTTATTGCAATCTTTGCACGTATCCATGCAGTTGCGAAAATTAGTTTATGCTTAGACACAGTTCGGATCGCTGGATTGTGCCAACAACCACGAACGGATTGTTTGATTATGCAGCCTTACTGAATGCAATTAGTAATGAATACCATAGTGGATTTCCTCTACCATACAATTTGAACAACAAATTAGTATTTGTTGTTTTTGTGGTTGACGTCTCCTAAATAGAGGCATGCTGAATTATCCAACTTCCTTTTCGATATAGTCTTAATAAAGTATTCATTACCACACCCTACCGGGTAATGCAAATAGAAACAACGACAGGTTTTAGCAATTTTGCCAGCCATTCAGTTCTAACAGCAGAAAAGAGAATATAGAGCCAAATAAAGATGAGGACGAGACAACGACAACATGCTTTTTAGTCCTTGTACACCATTTTCTCTGTTTCTCCATTCACTAATCTCACACAGGGCAAGCAGCATATACATTGAGTTCACTATGGAATTATATGATATGGTATACAAGGAACTCCAGAGTCCGCCAACTGTGTGAGCTGACAATGGAATATAGTAAGGACAGGTAGCTGGGATACCAGCAAGCATGAAGAATTCCACAATGGCATTTATTACAATATTTCAAACTTTACGCCAGAAATAGGTAGGTAGGTAGGAGTGGCCGCCAAAATCACACTTGAGCACACCTTATGGCCCATTGTGATGCCAGGGTGTGGCGCCGTTCAAGCACTGACTAAAAAGTTCTCTTACTTGGGATGGTGATAGTCAACGCAAGGACAACGCCGGGAAAGGCACGACTCCCCCATCATGTTGTAGGAAACCATCCTGATAGTTTGATAAACCTTGCTATGTTCCTACTATTAAAAGATGACAGCTCTGTCAGGCTTGTAAGAAATGGGAATTCATCTTCTGCTCAAGGATGGGCAGTGGCATAAGGGGTGGAAAACCGTCTCGTCCTCCTCCTCGGAACCACAGCCTGGGCAAAAATCGTTTGAGGGTAGGCCCAGTCTTTCTGCGTGCTGTCCCAGTATGCAGTGGCCGGTCAAAACCGACACACAATGACACGCGATCAAGTCGAAGACACAGGAATAGGAGTTAAAAATATTTAAAGCGCGATCAAATACGCCAATCAGAACAACGTCGACACCTGCCACAAATACGAGTAGTGAGTTTGGTCAGAAAAATGTGCAAGGAAGGGTCAAGACCGTCAAAAATTGTATTGCAAAAAAACGGGAATAGAGAGGCTGCGTCTCTAGAACAGAGTAACTGAGCTTAGTCATATAGAGAAGAATTATAACAATTGTATAGAAGTGTATAGCATAGCCAGTTAAATATGATATAAATTACTCCAGAGAACAACAAATCAATTTGGATGGATCTTCTTGCTGTCCATTTTTAAGACAGAGTGTCCATTCTTAAAAGAGTATTCAGAAATGAGGCGAAAGGAGCATCAAAACTCCCACGACTACACGACTGCAAATTTCGCCTGATTACCAATATAACATGCAATTCAACTGAGTCTTTTTAGAGTTATTTAGTCAAGAAATAATTTGCCTTAGTTTACTTCTTTGCAACACTACCCAAGTTCAGCTTTTAATCCTAATTCACAATCGAAATACATCGCCGACCCACACGACCCTTTTTAAAGACTTTCCCATCGCTACACTCTCAACCATTCACAACATATGAGTACGAGAGTTTCATCTCTTTACCCAAATCTTACTATTCAAGTTTGCGAAAGTCACTCCGTAATCCAAAATAGCCGGTTGTGAATTGTCAATGGCATACGCCGAAGGATATAAAGTTAATTAAATTGAAGCCTTTTATGCCTTTTATACAGAGAACACGGAGAAAAGAAACTTAAACGTCACGCGGCAAAGCAGCGAAATAAAGCAGAAGGACGTTGTACGCGAAACCA
This sequence comes from Clusia tigrina, assembly GCA_920105625.2. Lineage (NCBI taxonomy): Eukaryota > Metazoa > Arthropoda > Insecta > Diptera > Clusiidae > Clusia > Clusia tigrina. Next base: position 6,093,146 of record OV050032.1, on the reverse strand, counting down.
CTCAGAATCGTGGTGAATCCACTCAAAATGGTGGTGAATCCACTCAAAATCGTGGTGAATCCACTCAGAATTGTGGTGAATCCACTCAAAATCGTGGTGAATCCACTCAGAATCGTGGTGAATCCACTCAAAATCGTGGTGAATCCACTCAGAATCGTGGTGAATCCACTGAGAATCGTGGTGAATCCACTCAGAATCGTGGTGAATCCACTCAGAATCGTGGTGAATCCACTCAGAATCGTGGTGAATCCACTCAAAATCGTGGTGTGTCCGCTACGGACGCTGCTAGTAAAAAATACTTTCCTTTCTCTGTGTTCTCTGCTTTTATACAAAAAAATAAAAATAAAACTAAAATGTTTCCTTTTTCTCTCTCTCCTTCTCTCTTTCTCTCTTTCTCTCTTTCTCTCTCTCTCTCTCTCTTTCTGTTTTTTTTCTTTAATTTTCAGGGTATTTGATCGTGATGGAAATGGTTTCATCACACGTGACGAGTTGCAGACCGCAATGGAAATGATTGGGGAGCCGCTTTCTGAAATACAGCTCACCCAATTGCTTGCCATTGCTGATTTGGATCAGGATGGTCGCATTAACTATGAAGGTAAAGTGGTGTTGACAATACATAAAATCACAGACACACAGACAACACAGACACAGTATGCATATGCACACGCTCACCCACACCCACAAAAGCGTAACTACTTTGCACTTTTCTTACATTGTAGCGTTTAAGCAATAGGACTAAAAGTCGTTGGTGTTGGCGTTGGCGTTGGCGTTGGCGTTGGCGTTGGTGATAATATTGTTTATATGCATGTATGCACTGCACATGGGAATACACTCAGGAGTATGCCCAATGGACTCGCGGGAGTCCTGTTCTGGTACTCTTGCCAGCAATATACAAACGTTGATGGAATACAAAACCCCATTTAAGTGTTGCCCACACGCCATTTTAGTGACTAAATAGTAATCGAGTATATAAAATGCCGAGTCCGCCGAGTGTGTGCTTTGTGCTGAGCTGAACCTGACTTTAATGGCATATGCAGTTTATATCAATTTAGGAGTTATTGCTAGATAGATAGATAGATACAAGTTGGGTAGGCCGAAGAGCCTTCGAAACAGGAGGCCCCTCCAAGCACTCAGGCATTGATGCCCATTGTACTAAGCCTGGAAAAATATTTAGGGTAATGGAGGAATAAACAGGATTTTCGAAAGGAAGTTACACCTCTGCAAGCTTCTTTGACTCTTTTATGAACCTCAGAAGTTATTGCCAAGTAATTGCTTAGAAGCATTGCGTGCGTGCTGTCTCCCAAGGGGAGCTCATTATAGACGCATACCTCTATAAGTTACTTTGTTGCAGTGCTATAAAGGCAGACACACTGCGTCATACAAACGGTAGCATACCACAAGCCAAACGTATCTTTGTATATCGCTATTGAAAATCACGAGTGCTACGAATTCCTCCCTTATGCCAACACAACAAGTTGCTGAATTATTGAGCTTCGATTTCTTGATTTAAATTTCGTTTCACTTGTATTCCGAATCCTTATCAAGGCCACGAAGTTAACTTGTTTCAGCGTGCGACTTTCTTATTTGTATTTAAGTTACTTTCTAGTTAAATGTCAAGCGCTCTAAGGACCTAGTCTCTCTAAATAGACAAAGTACAGGTTCCGTGATTAGCGTCCTAAAGGGACACTGGACTCTGGGCACTCACGGGTGCGGGCTGGAGATTGCCTCTAACGACTTCTGCACCAGTTGCATGGACGAGGAGGAGTCTATTATACACCCACCTGTTATGCGTGTGTCCAGCGTTGTCCAGAATGAGGCTGGGGATTGCCTCTAACGACTTGTGCAGGAGTTGCATGGACGAGGGGGAGGAAGAGTCCATTGTACACCTGTTATAAACGTGTCCAGCGTTGTCCAAAAGGAGGTGCACTTTCTGGACTCTTTGGGAGATATCTCAAATAAAAAGATTAGCTCCATCAACTGCTTTATTAGAAGCTCCAACTGGCTGGACCTTTGAAAGGGATGGGACCTAATGTCTCTTGCGATATCATCACCAGGGGTCAATGTTGGTCTAAGTGAGCCATTCGGGCGGCCGCCGTAACTACTTTCTATTGCAAAGAGTTCGTACTCAGCCCGAATTCCCGCAAGCGCCATCAGCCTCCTCGCTCAGGTTTGGGTGTGCTACGCCAATGTTCCCATTGCGAAGGACACACCAGGAACTGTTCTTTGCTTTTATTAACGCTTGCTGGCGTTTTCCAAGCATTTGATGGTGGAAACGTGTCTGACCTTTAACCCTGCTGTGTGTGTGTGTGGCTCGGCTTGAAAAGCCAATTATTAATTACATAATTTTCGCGTCAAATACCCCAGAACAACAACAACAACAACAACAACGGCCACAAAATGCTTGAATGATGCTTGGCGGAATAATGACAATGAATTGCCTAAAACCCGAAAACAAAATGAAAAGCGAGGAAAAGGCAGAAGAACAAAAGGCGTTCTTGCAATTTGCCACGTTCCATCACAATTTACACCAAATTAAATCATGAGACATTCTGGGGAGGCATTCAGTCCTCCCGAAAACTCATGCAACTCCTGATGGGGTACAAAGAAAAGACGCTGCTGCGTGCTTCAATTTTTCGTACAATTTAAAAACTTTCAACTGATCAGAACACTTAATTGCACGCATTTTATTAACCTTCCCCATATCTTTACAGAATTCACACGACTTTTGCTATAAGAAGTTTCCGCCGTGCTGCACCGCTGAACAGTTTTTAACAATTTACCAACTCTATAAAAATGATTGCAAGCAAAAACCAAAAATAAATCTGAATTGAATAAGAAAACAAAACGAAAGTAATTGTCCAGCAGCGAAGCATCCTTCGATCCACCATTCTCGGAAGCGGCGTCATTTGCAATGGAAGGAAAAAACTAATTAAATGGCAAACAATTTTAGTTGTTAAGTAACCAAACACACCAAATAAACAGGCAAAGTAAGATAGCAGAAGGGAGAACATGAATGCAATACGCACTTCTTTTGTTTATGAATAATTTACAACATAACTTTCGCTTTACCTCTAAGTTCGGTGCGTTTAGTTTTAATTTTAATGTTCAGTTTCAGCAAAATCCAAAACCAAAACCAAAACCAAAACCAAAACCAAAACCAAGCAAAAACATTTCAATTCAATTCAATTCAGTTCGTATTTTATTTTCAATTTGAATCTTTCAATTTAAACCGGAAAAAAGGCAAAAAACGTTCTTTTAATAAACATAATTTCGGATAAGTCTGAGCGCGAGAGTGATATTAAATATTTGTTTGTGTTTTAAAGGGATGCAAAAACAAAAACAAAAACAAAAACAAAAACAAAAACAAAAATAATTAATTGAACAAAATTATGTTTTGTGAATGTTGGCAGGAAATGACTTCGAAAGGAACTTCACACCACTCACAAACCACGAAACTAACAATTAACCATAAGAAAAGAACAAACAACAAACAAGAATTAATAATAATAATAAGCTTACGTTGTCTTTCAACCCCACTTGATCCACAATAAGCTATTCTAGAGTTAAAGTTGTTGAGTTGACTTCGATTGGAGCAAGGGAAATGCTTCCCAGAACCCCATTCAATTATAAAAATTGTTGCTTTGCATACTAAAGTTGATATTGTTTGAGTTCAAGTGAACATATTTTGCATTGGGTCGTTTCATTTGCCATTGCAATCAAATATTTAAACACTATTTAACATAACAATTAAGAGAAGCAAACATTTAGGGAATACAAACATAAAGCAAAAGCGTCTACAACTGAGATACAAATATTTTGTGAGGGAGAAACTGGCGCGCCTTTGAAAAGTGACCACAAATAATTCTATTTATGTGCTCGCCAATGAAGCGTGTGCGCAGTTTACAATTATACTTAAAGAGATCTATATATATATATATATATACACAAACCCGAACCTAAACCTATAAAAACGCATACACACACATCCACACAAATGCCTGCATCTGCATGCATCGTAGATTGGCATTTCAAGAGGGATTCAAAGCAAAACACACACAAACCATTCGACAATAATTCGAAATAGTTTTCCAACGATCACACTTTTATCAGCCTGGAGTGGGTCACCCGGGAGCAACTGTCCCCTTGACCAGTGCCCACGTTTTCCTGCGATTACTGCAGCTATAATTGTTCAAATCTATTTTGTCCCCTGTTCCATGAGCATCCTTAATTACTCAAATCTATTTTGTCACAAGTTCCATGAGTATCCTTAATTACTCCAATCTATTTTGCCCCCTGTTCCATGAGCCTCTTCAATTATTTAAATCTCTTTTGTTCTCTTTTGTTGTTTAATTACTCAAATCTATTTTGTCCCCTGTTCCATGAGCATCCTTAATTAATTACTCCAATCTATTTTGCCCCCTGTTCCATGAGCATCTTTAATTACTCAAATCTATTTAGCCCCATGTTGTGGTGGCGTTACCAATCGCAAATTGTTCTGCTTGCAGCCCATTTCCCTAGATCCCAGATTCCATCAGAGATTCACAAAATTGCAAGCACGTGCTTAACGCCGCATTCTCCGCATTAGGTAGGTTAGATTAGGTTGCGAAGGCGATACACTTCCACTCGGAGACATCTAGTCCATTGTGACTGCCTTAAAAAATACCAAGAGGAGGCATACCCGTTCTTACCCGCGATTTCCGTATACATTCTGCGTACCATCCCTATTAAACCATTTGGTTTTCCAGATGCAAGTGTGGAGATCCGATAAGTCCACCTTCGTTGTCTCTATCAAGCTTGTGAAGAAGCGCGACCTCAAACATTGAAGTCGTTTCAACTGTAGTTTTGGACATAAAAAGTGACGAATCGATTCTATCTCTTCTTCATCGTGGCAACTCTTCCATAGCCCGCTCGATGGAATACGCCAACGTTGAAGCATTGAATGCCCGGTAATGACCCTCGTAAATACCCATACTGCAGGTTTGTTGAGCCCTAAGAGAGCCTTTGTTCCCTTCATATCTGGCCTAGGTTAGACTGCGAGACTTCACAGTCATCACGATTAGTCCATAAGTTGCTTGTCACCGCAAAAGTGAGTTCATCATTGCTCCTCAACAGTTCACACATCGGGATTTGTATTCAGGTATCTGCTTCGTTAATGTCCATTTCAGGACCCCTTCTGGCCATTTCGTCCGCTATTATATTGCTATGTCCGAGAAGCCAGCAAATTCAGACCTTGTGGGGTCCAATGTTCAGTAGTGAGGTACGACATTTCATCACCAACTTCGATTTAGCTGTCTTGGATTCTATTGCCTCAATCCCCGCCTAACTATCCACACAGATAATGAAATACGAGGGTCGAATTTTACTACTTTGTATCATCGTGGCATTAGGTAGGTAGGTAGGTTATATGGCTGTTCTAAGACTCATTACGGCCTGTTTTCAGGTCCCGTTGTGGCCACTAGAGCTTTTTCCCCCACATCTCCGGATCCTCCTTAAACCATCCAGTGGTTTTATTAAAAGTAGCCACTTTCGTCAGCTTCATCTGGGAAACCTCTTCAATGCTGTCTAGAAATGCGTATCCAACAGTGGAGAAGATTTTTTTGGATAGAGCCATGCACCCACTGTTTCCTCTTCCTCGACATCTTGACAGCTCCTACAAAACTCATAGTGGGGTAACCCCAGTTTAGTTGCATGTCTACCAATCAACCAGTGACCCGTCAGTAACGCTATTACAAATTTAATATCCTGCCTATTGAATTTCAACAGCAATTTTGAACGGCCGCGATACCATTCCGGCCAAGCTTGTCGACTTGTTAGGCAGGACGATAACTGTCCCCATCTCCGCAGTAACAGCTCTTCGGCTGCGTCGGTTTTATGTATAAACAAATTCTCAGCTATCAAAACGCACAATTTGGTTGGTGTCTCACTCCGTTGCTGAATATAATTCGAGCCACTGTTTCTATTTCAAATGTCTTATTCACTATCAGTAAATCTAGCAGCTTTCTTTGCGAATGTCGTGTGTTACAGCGCGGGGTTCCCAGCATTTCTCCACCTAGCACTTGGTCTCCCATCAATTACGAGTCCGCAATTGTTTGCTTTTAGTACCCAGCAAACTGCTGGCCTGCTTCGTGTCAACTGTTCCCTTGCTTGATAAGCTGTTAAGAGGTAATCGTTGTACAAGTATTTTGATATTCGACAGAACAACAATTGTCGTGCGAATTTTACTCACTCGCAGACATGGCTCCAAGGTCATCCTTTGGAGAAAACGATTATGCATGTTGGACGTAGAACACCTAGAACGCCATGTATGTAGGAGAGACTCTGCATAATGTACGCAATACGTGGTACCTGTAGCAAACGTAGCGTCCTTGGTCAAAGTGTCATTTCAGTAGTCAACCAATTTCATTGTCAAATAGCAACCAAGCAAATCATCCACAAGCTTTCACAGAGAGTTTGTACCAAAACGAGTAGAAAGGCGTGTATATGTGGATAGCGGAGTAATTGGATTTGTACCAGAATGAGTAGAAAGGCGTGTATATGTGGATAGCGGAGTAGTTGGAGAACTTTGTGAGCAAATTTAAGGACTGATTATAGGGACTTAACTAAGCACAACAGGAGTCTTGGCTGCCGCTTAAAGAACTGTTTAATAGGCATAACGTACAATTTGTCCGATTAGTGACGCTTTAAAACAACACAACTTAGTCTAGAAGTATGTGGATACAGTAAATATCCAATTATAGTTTATTGTTTATTAATAAAACATCGTTTGAGTTCATTTCAATTCATACACAAACAAAATGCAGCTGAGCTATGGTGCTACATACGTTAAGTTTAAATAATCAGCACATCATTCAATCATGCGCTGATTCGTTACATTAATTTAAGTTTGCATGGCGCACAATAGATCAAGTTGGTCGCAGTGCATAAAGGCCTTAGCCTAACCCGTACAACCATTACCATTAAGGTTGCATAATCAGGCCCACAAGGGTGGTGTACAATTTGTAGCATTGGCAATTAAGCATTGGAGACGCTCAAAACCCACCCACTAATTATAGTTAATTGAAAGTTTCCCAAAAACTTATTTCTTCCAAGGGTTCTTTAAGCGGAATTTAGTCTAAGAAGTATACGCTAATGTTGTGCTCTGCGTTTACGATGTTGTCCACATTTGTTCGTACGTTACTCATACCTATTGGCGCACATTGCATCAAATCATCTGTGTAGTTTACTCCATTATCTACGGCTAGTTAGCCATGCATACTAAACGGCCATCTCTGCTCACACGTCTCTCTATATCGAAGATCTTATCTCCAATTGGAAGCAAAACTCCCCTTGAATTGACCATATGTGGCTTGTTTTGAAGTGTTTGCCCCCAAGGACAAGTGACCAGGGTGACTTACCAGTGTCTCCTCACGTAGTGAGCACATGCAATACACATTTTTGAGAGCCAATTACTCTGCAACAAGAAATTTCATACAAATTACAAGGCAGTATCATAGACAATTAACCACCAACACCCCACACAAGTACACATGCATAAATATACAATTTGTTATTAGAGAATTTTGAGACACAAAACAAAACAAAATCAAAACTACTTCTATAGAAACCACGTTGTGAGCAACACAAACCTGAACAATGAAAAAGAATGCTACAAAAAAGTTGTCTTTAAAATGTTATAAACAAAAATGGCTGTTCACAGACGCACGAAGACCCCTTCTCAGGAGTGTTTTCACCAACTGACACGGAAAGTTCGAATCCAGTGTAATATTTATAGGCAAATTTACATGATAAACCATTGAACCGCATGACTCAAATAGTAGTAGTAGGTAGGTAGGTAGGTAGACACTTGAGCACACCTAATGGCCCATTGTGATACCACGGTGTGGCGCCGTTCAAGCACTGACTAAAAAGTTCTCTTACTTGGGATGGTGATAGTCAGCGTAAGGAGAGTGCCGGGAAAGGCACGACTCCCCCATTATATTGCAGGAAACCATCCTGATAGTTTGATGAACCTTGCTATGTCCCTATTATTAAAAGATGACAGTCAAATAGTAGTACACATCTCCCGATTAGTACGTGAAAGGTGCTCAGAGGGTACACGCCAATACCGTGTTCCAAAATAATACGAGGGAAAGGCAAGCAATTGGCAGCTGTGTTAAACTCTCCCTTAACTGCTTGAAAGATCAAACGAAAGAGCAACGTGCTGGCTGCAATACATCATGTGAAACGTTTACATATCCTTTTGCACAATTGTGTCCTTAAATTATGCTTTGCCATTAAATATTTGTGCATTCAACAAATATGCTTACGTATAGAATTTGAAGCCGTCTGTCTCCAGCCGAAAGCGAAGACTCCTTTGAGCTGCCCTACTAACTGAGTATCCAATCCGCACTTCCGCTTAGCATTCAAATCAATTAAATTTGTTTTAGTCATCAGTGCAGACCCTCTATAAAAACAACAATATTTCCATAGATTATACCGGCGTGTAAAGATTGCAGAAACTGTTCCGGAGCTTGTGTGCAGACACAGCTCTCCGTACAGTTTCACAACCACCATTTCTCAGCAGCACTCAAGTCCCCGAAAGAATCTGTGCCGCAAATAGCGTCACCGTCATTACACTCTTGGTGCTGATTTCTTTATTCACCCCGTCAAGGCGTGTCATTGTTATTCATACTTATTCATCCGGCTATCACACAAGTTAAACCACCGATATGAGTACCACACGCACACTCTGCATCCCACGCTCCCTATCTGTGCTGTGGATGGTACGTCTGCAGCCAAATGGAAGCGGCTTTCCTGTCTTACAATTAGTACAAATTAAACTCATCCTCGAGCTCCTCTTTTTTCTATTTACACTGGATGCGATTGACTAAGATTGACGACTGGCTTAAGCAGTGACTAAACATCACAGCAACAACAGATGCAAAGAAGAATTGTTAATTTCCATATAATAAGAGCAATAAATTAAGTTATAAAAGAGTATTCAAATAGATGAGTAGAAACAGAAAAACAACCAGATGAGGAAAATATATTTTGTAAATGGCACATGCAACATCGTCGACTCAGCCACACACATACACACGAGTACACGCATACACATGCACATGTATGCAGATAAGCAAATTGTTTCAGTTAGTTGCGTATTGGGGACGAGCGTCCTTGCAGTAACGCAAACCTAGTTGAGTGCTTAATCTTGAATAAGAATATTCTAATTATTATGAGCAACTACAAAATACATCATACATAAATCTACTCCTTGCATATTTATAGTTAAACTGTTAAATCTATTGTAGACGAGATTATTAAAGGGAAGAGGCAAAACCGATGTGCAATGATATGGAATGCAATGAAAAGATATATAAGCGAAATTAAATATTTGAAAACTTTTTATGATATCTTGATGTGTTTTAAATAAAGATTAAATAAAGGCCAATTGATGCCTGCAAAACCCCTAATTATATACATATATACATAAATATATAAAAAATAAAATGAAAATTATATACCTGAAAAGAATTTTGTGCAGTCTTGTTCAACATATAAACACATAAACATAAATGTGCAACATTTTTGAAATAATTAAGCATTAGGGAGCTACACAAACACGTGCATAGGTGTATAAATTACTAGACCTTTCAGGCGCAACATATTCACATAGAGAAACCGTCACAGTGCTTTCTGCTTTCGAAACGCAATTACAACAACTCAAATAAAGCCGTAGAAAGATCCGTCCATTCGGGTCAACCTGTAGAACGATTATTAGACACCTGCAAGAATTGGCATTCTGATACGTTTCAGGTTTAATTTCAAGTCATGAGACGTTTTGACATCTTTTTCGTCTTGAAAGTGACAACACTGTACATAAATTTTTGCTACAGGCAAAGATTTTTATATATGCCAAGAGTTATCAAATCGCTCTGGCATGCTCCCCCTCCCAACTATATTTGCTCGTATGCCATATTTGGGTTTCATGCATACCCTTGGATGCAAATAGCGATTTGAGGACTCTTTTCGTGCATTCTCTTTGCTACAACAGATCAGTGCTCGGCATGAGGTGAATGTGGAACTTGTCAGCTGTTGTGTTCGCGTCAAAGAGCACTTACTGTAAGAGCTTGTAAAAAACACATGATTTTCACGGCTCTGGATGAAATGTTAAGATTAACATAACAATGCTAACGCGACAGCGGTAATAGCAGAGAACACAGAGAAGGGACACTTAAACGTCAAATTTTCTGACGTCTAAAAAAATGTATTTGTTTATCATTGGCTACGTTCTTGCAGCCCATCGGATACCCAACCGATCAGAATTAACCGAATTTTTTGCAACAAGCTGATTGAGCGGACGCCATTCTTTGAGCGGAAATTTTCTTCGCTACCGTACTCAACACTTAGGACAGCTGTTTGTAGAACAGTTGTTTACGTATAAAGTGACAAAATTTTGTAGCGACCCATTCTAAAACAAAGTGCGCTTTTTCACTCATGCGACAGGGAACCGATAGGCTGCAAGAACGCAGCCATTAGTTGGCTATATGGATAGGTTGTTTATCATTGGTTAACCGGAGTTCTGAATAAAATCAGCCACAATACCACAGTTTTGCACATGTGTAAGTGTGCGAAAAATAAGAGTCCTTTCTCTGTATTCTCCGGTAATAGGAAACTCCACCAAAAAACCACCTGTGCCAAGCATAGTAAATTATCTTTGGTCGCGTATAAACGCATTGAAACCTCCACACAAATGAGTGTGCTGCGGGCACTGCTGCATGAATTCGTATAAAATGATGCTATGTGGAATTACGGTTTTTTTTTATAGTCATTTGTCCAACTCATTAAATTTGATGTTATATTTTCTACTATATCGGCTTGTAAACTACCAAAAAGAGTTTCTAATAATTTACGCACCTCTGCATTTTTAATTTAAGAACATTATAACAAACAGACTCGTATCAAAAACAACAGAATCAAACAAAAACAACCCCCTACAATATGTTTCTTTTTTCACTTCAAGTTTTAATTTCATCCACAGCAATTGAACGCAAATATACATTTTTGTTTAGAAGTTTAACAATTTTTTATTATTATTGTACTATAAAAGAAAACCATGCGAGTTCGAGTACAGAGGATGAGTTAAATACGAGTAAAAAAAAAATTTAAAAACACAATTAATTATGAAGACAAAATTTACTAAATATCTAAATAAATACATACATACATATATTCAAATATTATTATTATTATTACCATTAAATAATTATGAAAGTAAATTAAAATAAATTAATAAATACAAAACTATTCAAAATGTGTTCTTAACGAGCACGACAAAATGACATTTGTTTCCTTTCCACACAGTTTTGTATTCTTATGTGTCAGAAGCTTGAAATAAGGCCTCATTACGGAAACTTAACATGACACTCAAGACTCAGCTCTAATTTACAGATCTGTTGGATACACAAAGCGTGCATCTGACTGGTGAAGACGTAACAGAGCGTAACTTAACATAGGAGCCTGTTGTTATATGATATCTCTGTTATATGACGTCACACAAAAAATTGGTTTATATTTCGATTCGACTGGCGAATTGATTTTCAGTGAAAACGTAATTATTATTTATTGTTTATTAATAAGCATTCCGTTTTAATAATAATGTATTACGGAGCTGATGTTTTTGTGGTACTACATACGTTAGGTTTAGTTTGTTGAATCGCGCGCTATTTTGTTATGCTGAGTTAAGTTTGAATGCAGAAGTACCGAACACTACGCTAGTTACAAAAAACTCCTCAGGATATATAGCAAAAGCTTCAGGGGTGCGAAGCGAAGTTCCTGGATAAATGTTAGTGGCAGCAACGAGAGAGTATCCCAGACCTCGAGACCCAGGAAGCTGATCTCTAAATCTCCCTTCATTCCATACGCCCTCCAACGATCCCATCGATCGTGGACTTCATCACTCAACACTTCAACACTAACTTTTCGACCGTCCAGAAGTAGGCACTGTCGGAAACTTATGATTGCGCCTTTACACATATATCAGGTATATGTCAATAGATAGAGTTAAGTGGGCAATTATTGGGTTCCTTTCATTCGAATCTTCGGGCCGGGGAGCATCTTCCCAGCTCAACTCCAGCATTAAGTTTAAAGACTGCCAAGTTTTGGTGCAAAGTTCTGTCAGCCAGCATAAAATTGAACTACATACATTCCAACGGACTGACGCAAAGCAAGACTGGCTCCCGAAAGCCGGCAAAACTCTCACACCAATCCTAAAGACTAGAGACCCATGAGCAGAGAACTCAGAGAAGCGATGCTTAAACGTCAAATTTTCAAAAGCGTAAAAAAATGCATTATTAATCATTAGTTGGCTATCTGGATAGGTTTGTTTATCATTGGTTTTGAAGAAAATCAGCCACACTACTACAGTTTTGCACATGTGTGAATGTGCGCAAAACAAGAGTCGATTCTCTGTATTCTCTGCCCATGAGCCTCTCCTCAATGCTCCTGAAAACACTGGAGAGACTAACGTACATTCACTTAAGACAAGTAATAAAGCATAAACTCCTCTCTAACATTCAACAAGAGCAAGTTCGTAGACACTTCCTTACACTCCCTTAAACAGACAATAGACAAATCGCTAAACTGTAAGGAATTGACAGTGGGAATCTGCCCGGACATAGAGGGAGCTTTCAGCAATTTTTTTTAACTCGGAGCCATTACGGGGGCGCTAATCACACTTGGGGTGGAACGGGGTCTACTTAATTTGCGTGAATACTCTGATACGAAGTAGAGTTATCTGCGCTAAGCTAGAGAGGTTAGCAGAGGTATACCACAGAGTGGATTCCTTTCCCCTCTCATTTGGAACCTTGTGGTAAACGAACTGCTTCACTACTTGGGAGACGGCGCCTGCAAAGTGGTGGCTTACGACATCGTTCTTACTGTGTCAGGTAAGTCCCCTAACACAATCAGAGCCATAATGCAAGGCTCACTAAATAAAGTTTATTGTTGAGCGACTAGTCTGGGACTGAGTATAAATCCATCGATATCAGAGGTTGTACTATTACCACCGTATCCACATCATCTCCTACTGCATAATGTAATCCTCGCCCTCTCTCGAGCTGAACCTAGATAGGATGCTGAACTGGAAAACCAATATCTTCCATAGCTTCTGTTGCTCTATATATTTGAAAAAAGCGCTGTCTAAAAAGCTTTGGACAGATAGCGTAGCAGATCTGTCCAAAGCTGGAATTTAAACGCACTAAAAGTGTGCTAAGTCTCAAAAAGGTTATGCTCAGCGCGCATGTTAGGGTAACTACTGGTTACTGCATCCTAGGTAGCCATTCCAGAAGACTAAGTTTATGCTACCTTACCAATGATTTCTGCAAAAGCTGCAGAGATGAAGAGGAGAAGGAAACCTTTCTACTCCACCACCTAGGTACGTACCCTTCACTATGCAGGAATCGCAGAAGAAACTTAGGTTTTCACCAGTCCGACAAACCAGTCGACTTAATAGAAGTTGACACCAAAGGCCTAATACGCTTCATTATAAGTTCCGGTTGGTTCGAGAACTACAGGAAGGGATGAGATTCTCTCGCCCATAGTAAGTGGTTCTTAAATATTAGTCACACCAAAATGTTGAATGAAAGTTTCTTAGGAACTGCTTCTCCTTATGATATGATATTTTAGATGATCTTAGAGACTTGATAAGTAGAGGCTAAACGAAAGAGCAGTTCTTTCAATACAAGACAAACAAATAAAAACAGGACTGAAAGTAGTAAAAAGACTATTGTTCGAAAAAAAATAGCAACAAAACAAAAGAAAAATGTATTCAACAAAAAAAATCGTTTCTATAATCCACAGAAAGGGGACTTCCACAAAACTATCATAGTCCAAGCAGGTAAGTAGCAGCACTGCCTTAGCTACTCCATTAACCACTTTACCATATTATATTATATTATAATCATTGACCGTATTCACGATATGTTATAAGTTTATAAATTGATCCCTTATAAGCTTATAATTTTGTATACATGCATCTGATTTTCTTTTTCCCTTTGTGTAAACTATTGACACATCTATTTGGCCGTTTATCAAGAGAGATGTAAACTTATTTTATAAAATATTATTAACAATTTCGTATACATGATACGTTCGAAAAGTACCACTCATTTTGTGAACTGCATTATCACTGTAGAGTTGATTAATTCAAGCTTTCGAAACACTTCCGAATTTGACAATACTCTGGCTCATAAGCAAATTATTATGAGGTAAAAGCCGAATAGTGGCTAAAACACCCCAAAAATTCAAAGTATTAAGAAAACTCAATCAGATCCAGGATGAATCCACGAACAAATTTTTGTTGAACTAATTTCCAGTGATTATTTGACAAAACTCAATTTATGGAAAAATGACCTCGTAGCAAATATGCCAACAATTACTATTTGAGATTTATATTATTTGCTATACTATTTGTTTTATGAGAATTTTTATTTTTCAATTTGTATATTATAAATTTCGGCAATGCTCGGAATTCGTTGATTTTGATCAGCTGCCATATTGCACTTTACTAATGTTTATAAACTCTCAAGAGAAGAAATTTATATTCGCACCCACATTTAAGATAAATTCCACTTGATGAGATTAAATGCTTGTTTTTATCAATAGGTTACCTTTCTCTATGTATTTCTGTCAATTTTTGGCACAGGGTCTCACAATTTGTTTCTCTCGTTCAGTGATGCTTTAGTAGGCTTTTACCTGGTAATTATTTTCTTATCTTTCGGCTTACTTGAATCGCATGCTTACCACCAAATGTCATCTGGAAAATTCCTTTCTTTCTTTTCCTCTATTCTTCTCCCTCCTACCTTTTACCTTCTTTTTTCGTGAAAATTGTAGAGAAAAGTGCGGTTCAGCGCACGTAATACTGCGTAAAATATTGAAAAAATCAATTAATTTCTACATAAGAAACGACAGTTTGGACAAAAGTTGAAACTTCCGCGCAGGACTGAAATATTTTACGTTGTATTGCGTATCGATTGGTTATAAACAACAAGAGCATTCCAGAGCATTTTTTCCTTTAATACTTGAATATAAATAAAAATTAAATAGAACAAAAAGAATTGGATATTTTATTTACCTTAAAGTTCACTTAAAAGCCGTAAAAGTGGATTCCGCAAAGATTGAAGATTTGATGGATTCTGATCCTGACATCGAGTTTATCGAAAAGGATAGCGGAATGTCATCGTTGGGTGGAAGTACGGATGAAACCCCTGAGCGTCGTGCTGCAACAACTGTAAGAGTTAATTTTCATAATAATTAAAAATCTAACCGGGTGCAATTACAACCGAAATTTATTATATTACATATAAATCAATAAACTTGCTCGGGTGGCATATGCAGCCCGTCGGTGTCAGCTGACGATGGTGTGCTCGCCTTTCGATCTCTTCCGCAATTTATTAATTTACTAATTAACTTTATTTCGTTCGCTCATTTCAGACTACTATTGCTAACACTGATCATGATGGTTACGAGGAAGTAAGTGTATTTCTAACATATTGCTGACTTGATTCATATTTTTGCCTAAACAAATAAAAACATCCACAGTGATTTCTAACCTCACTTTGATTAGGCAATCCCCCCGATATGTTACTGTAATTAGGACATGGCATTTTATGGATGAATTATGTATTTTTAGTAGGCCTATATCTTAGTTTATTTTTGTCCATTAAAGTACATGTAAGGTGTAATTAATCAATCATAATTTAGTGGATGTTTAGTAATTCAATTAACGCCTAAAACATGATTTTATTTCAAGTAACTAACTATCTTTATTTTCAATACAGGAACCGGACGAAACTTTCAGCGAGCGTCTTTGGGGCTTAGCAGAAATGTTCCCAGAATCAGTGCAGAAATTCTCTGGCAAATTAACTAATTTGACATTCAGTGGCATTAAGGGGCTGTACACTTTCTCGTGCAATGCATCTTGGATTTTCTTTACCAGTTCGGTAGTTCTATTCGCACCAGTCGTTTTTGAGACCGAGCGTGCCCAAATGCAGGAGATGCAAAAATCGCAACAGAAGCAGGTCCTGCTGGGTCCAGGAACAGCCATTGCGGCTTCTCCAACACCAGCCCTTCCTTTAATCCGATAAATAAAAGCTGATGTTACAATATAAAAAAAATCCAACTCCTTTATATGTAGTAATAATAAACAAGCACGTTGAATGTAATCGAAAATGGTGTGATTTGAAATACATATATGCATTAAAGGCGACATGAGTGATAAATTAATGATGTTGACATATATAACAGATTTAATAAATATTAATGCAATTTTGAGCTGCGCGGTAAAATTTGAAATTAAGCACACTAGACTAAGCAGCATTGATTGAAACGATGACTGCGTGTGCCACTTTACCGTTTAATTAGCAGAATATAAAAGAATCCCGGGAAAAGAAACGTACTTATTTCAAATAACAACATTTTCATAGCAAACTAACGCGGAACATTTAAAAATACACTACCAAAAGGGCTTGTTCCGAATGCAAGAGTATAATTAAATAATTTATAAGTGTATTCATAATTGAATATATAAAACGACAAATAAACAACAGCGATATAAGTACATTTATATTTTATTTTAATTAACAACTTAGGGAAACCATTCTTTTATTTCTGTATTCTATTTTTTCTTTGCTTTTGCATTCTGTTACAATCGTATACTAATTTACAATTGGTTTCCTTCTAAACATTTAACAAATGTGTATTATAGAGTATTTCAGAAGTGTGGGCATACAAATATACCAATCGAGCGAAACTTGTGTCGCTATAATACTAAATTTTAATTGTACGATACGAAAGAGTTTGTAACAACACACATAAGCAAAGATGGATAACAAATATGCGCGAATAATGAAATTCAATTAAAGATAAATTGCTCTTTACATAGAGGAGGTGACTAGACGCAATGCCTCTTTCAGAGTACGACTTAAGTCACCACTGGGGAAACGTTTTTAAGCTAGCAGATCCGCGTCCAGACACAAGACCTTGAAACGTATAATAGCTGCCATGACGCCTTCGGTGCCGATGATGCGAATGTTGCTGTTTAAGCGACGATGGGCATGCCATTGCTTCTTATCTTCCTTACTGGAAACAAGATATACTTTCTGGTTGGCTTTCCACACTGGTGTAGTCAGGTGCACTTGACCGCCAGCACAGCTAATGAGAGCTGCAAATTAGTGAAATATTGGTGTTAATATTATGCACATGTCCTTCGAAATGGCATCCAATATGTGTCTTGTACCTTTCATTTCCTCAGGAATCGGTTGAATCTGTGGTGTCATAAGGAATTCATATCCCGCGAACAATTTCGATTTACGAGCCAACTGCAAAGTCTTTGGCAATACAAACTTATGTCGCTTTTCAAATTCTTTGTCTCTAAAGAAATGTGTGTCCATTCTAACGACGGTTTTAGCATCGTTCACACACTTCAACCACTTGGTTGTTACAATAGGAATGCCTTTAGCTAAGGCTAGTAAAAATTTAAAAGTGCGAGTGGCCTGGTCCATCACCAGTATGTCGCTATCTAACGGATCTTTGGCGATAGTCCAAATGCCTTCAAATAAATTCGTTTAGTAAATTGGAAAATCTCATTTATAATTCAGCGTAAACAAACCGGATGAGCCCTCAGATAATTTATGGACAAGCGCGGGTTTAACTAAACTCATTGAGATCTTCAACGATGTTAAATAGGGACTACTGGAGCTGGATGCTGCTGGTTCAGGCTGAAAATACAATTTCAAATGTCAAATATTTCAATTATATTTGTTGCACTCTGATTAAACCGTGCCGTAGCGCAGTCGGTACTAACCGTAGCACCGAAACTAAGATGTACATTTCCTACACTGGCGGTGCTAGAATCATTGTCGTTGTTGTTGCTCTCTCGCACTCTCTGGCTCCGTAGACATGTCGATGAATCAGAGATCCCTATCCAAATGAGAATCATTAAGCTTGGAATTCTTCTTATAAAAATGGTACTCACTTTTCTGAGCTGCCTGTAATTCTGCTCCCAGCTTCTTTTGTGTTCTTTCGCCTTTTTGGACGTCTGCTTTCTGAGTTTTCTCCATAGGACGCGATTGCTGATTTGATTTGTCTGTTTTTTTACCTTCCGACTTAGCAGTCCTCTTTGTTTGTACTTTGGACTTTATACTAACAGCCAAACTTGAAGTTTCTCTTCGCTTTAGTTCTTTCTTAGTGGGGGCACTAGGAACACCGCCAGTAGTAAGAACATTTTCTTTCTGAGAGCTTTCGTTTTCAATTGCTTCGGACTTTGAGCGCAGTCGCGCTGATGTTCGCGTATTTCGTTCTTGTTTGATTTTTGGATCAGAAAAAGATAAACTAGTTTTTGTCGTTGTGCTTAATTTCTTAATTTTTTCCAAAGGAATCTCCGCAGATTTACCACTTCCGGTCTCTATCGGTATTCTTTCCGCTTTTTCCAGTTTTGTGCCCATATTTCGCTGCGGCTCAGAAGCATCACTTTGATTTATCGCTTTTAATATTTCTTTTTCTGTCTTTATTTCTGTCAGTATGTTAATCTCTGGTGTCTGTATGTTAATTTCTTCCACGAGTTTGCCACTAGCAATTTGCTTACGGGTTATTTCCTTTTCTTCTTCGGGTTGAGAAGCTTGTAGATTTGTCTCTTCTTTCAAATTAGTGCGTACCTTAATGCTGGAAGCATTTTCAATCGATTCTTGTTCGGGCTTTGAATTTGCATCATATTTTCTATGCTTGCTTTCGAAGTTTTTATCGCCTATTAATTTCCGTTTATGGCTCGGTCTAAATTCTGTGTTCAAAGCATCGTCATCTTTCATTCCCGATGGAGTGGCATTGCATTTTAATTCAGGGATAAGACTCTCAAAATCATTACAAATTGGATACGTCAAAATAGTCGATACATTTTTGTCCGTTTCGCCCACGTTCTCCTCTTCGAGGAAGTACTTCGAAAAGGACTCTCTTATTACAGTTGGAGTGGACATAATCAACTCTTCACGGGTTTTTACTCTTACAATTTTATCATCCTTATACTTGCCTTCTACGGCTTCAGTAAACCATCCCATTGTGGGCTTAGTGAGCTTACCCTGCCCGGATAGAGATGCGTCTGAGCAAATGCTTGTAGGCAAAACAACTTGCGTAGGCAATATATCATTTAAATCCAGGTTTTCCACTGGCGCTTCCCGATCTATTTTGCATTCAACGATGTTAGCTTTCGTATTCAAAATAATTAAAATAAAATGCCAAAATAAATAAATTACCAAAAAACAAAACAAACTTACCAGTAACATATGAAGAGAATATATTCTCCCCAGTAGTCTCAGAGCAAACTTGTGTTGGCAAAAAATCGTGCATTTTACCAGGACCTAGTATAACAGCCGAACAACGACCATCAGATAGAATCGTTGATGAGACGGGTGCTTCGACTCCAACCAAGTCTTTGCCGGAAGTCGGCATTTCAACTGTTTCACCTTCTGCAGCATTTTTAACAGCTGCATCTGCACATGATGGAATCCAGTTCTCTGCCTCCAATTCCGGCAAATCAAATAAATCTGGAGTGCAAGTAACAGTGCGCTCCTCAAGAGCCACAATTTTACACCCGGAATTGGTTTCGGAAGCCAAATTTAAAGCAATCGTGTCTTTCAATTCAATGCTGTCATGTATATGCGCATTTACTAAAAAATTTAATACATATTATAATCAGGAGGACATGTTTTATACACAAATATATATATATATATATATATATATATATATATATATATATATATATATATATATATATATATATATATATATATATATATATATATATATATATATATATATACATATATATAATTTTTTTATTTTTTTTTATTCCAATACTTTATAATCTGATAGTTTACCAATTGTTTGAGCACTTTCATTTGATTGACTCTGAGAAATCTTTGATTCGCTTGTTGCGACCGACTTCTGAACACTGCACTGCACTGGAACGTCTGGAGAATACGCATCTATTGGAATATTACTGATATTAGATTCTATTTCATCTGCATCGCAATCATCATTGAATTCCTGTGTACAAATACGGAACTCATTTACTATAGTCTCCCCAGTCTCCAATGCTACCGTAAAGAAATTCTGCGGTAAAGTGGCATCCACACCGACAATTGCGTCTTCAAAATTGCTCTGCCTAGCAAATTTCTGGTTACTATTTGAAACTACCTGGGTTTCCGGGATGCAGATGTCTTCATCCTCATTGCTAATAAGAGACACGTTACCGACGTTACTTTCGTTGATGCAAACATTTTCAATATTGAGAAATGGGTCAGAAACTTCAGCTACATCAGCAAATGCTCCAGTACTTTTTTCAGATTGTGTATGAGATTCAGGGCTGAAACAGACTACACCAGAACGATTTTTGAACTCCTCGTTAAAGCCGCTGCTGTTGCAGGACTTTGCGAAAGAAAGAACAGGCAAGTAAAGAAAACAAATGTTCACAAACGCACATCGGTAAAACAGTTTTCAAACAAACAACCTCATTCGGCATCTTTAATCGCAGCTTCCCTTCAACATTTCCAACACGAAAAGTAATCATTTCTTTGACGATAGACTCCACTAATGGCTCTAATTTTTCTCCATTCACAAATGTGCCAGACTCGCTACATAAATCGCATATAAATGCACAATCACTCGAGCCCACTCGGATTAGAGCATGTTTTTCAGCAATACTCTAAATGAACACAACGTCATTTCCATGTTTTTAAAGCAAAACTCTGCAACAATGCACTTACAATATCTTCCAACTTCAGGAGGGTTGGTGCAGTTGAAACACTATTTGGGCCAGCTAATAAGTAATGCTTTCCAGGCGACATCAAAAAGTGTTTGCCTGCAATCTCCAGTATTGCAGCTATCTGTTTATTTACGAAATCGTCATTTTCATTGAAGGTGAAAGTAACAAACGCACGTTCTACTTACCATATTGCTTTTTTATTATTGGATTCGATTGTTTAGGACTTCTTCTGGGCTATTCAAATATAATTTGTAATATGTTCAAATGATATTATAGTTATTAATTAAATAAATTCCAATTACATGGTCCCACACACAACAAAATTGTGAGACGATTCAAATTGCGGAAAAAGGGACGCATAGAGTATGTTCAATGTGTGGAAAAATAGCTCAAAGAATTTTCCCTTCTTTATGAGCACTCTCAACATGGTAAAATAATGTTGTAGGGTAAGGCCAATAAAGAGGGTGGAAAATTCATGTCGCGGTACCGTCAAAATTGAAATGCTGTTTAGTTTAATGTGTATGTGGTTTTCAATTTAAAATAATTTCCAGAGTATCACAATATACTAATGCGAAAATATTTTCAATTTCTTCACCGGAAACATAATTTTGCTAATATATGTATAAACTTACTTCTTTTCCGTGCAAATGCCCGTCACAAAAACAAATTTTAAATATGTAGTAAATTGTTCTTGAAAATTTTTCGGAAATTCAATTATGTATGTTCAGAAATACATATATTTCCCTATTCGTTTTTTTTCACTTTCTCTCTGAGTAGCAAACTGCCTATATTCAAAAGCAAATGAGGACCTGATTGTTCAAACATACAGTTAAGTAGTAAAATGTTAAATGATTCAGGGATTTTCACACCACTTTAGTTTCTGCTGGTATCATAGAGATATATGGAGTTGAAACGAAATACGATATATAAGCAACCTAATAAGTATATTTGCCCCTGCTCCTCCTTCAGCATTCACAAAATAGGTGTATGGGTCCTTCATATAATATTCAGCTACAGTCCTTTGCTTGGAACCATTGAGGGGATGTATATGTTTATTGTTAGTGAAATATGTTTCCGCAGTGAATCAAAGCAAAGGAATCTAGCAGAATATATTATGAGGAACTCATACATATATTTTGTGAATCGTGAAGGAGAAGCAGAGATAAATGTTCTACTGAAACCATACTTTGTTAATGGAAAATATATGGTGCCTTTTAGTTGTTCTAAAACTGATTGCATATATCCTTGATGCAACGACACAGGTGGTGCAGATAAATTTTGAGAGAATTCAGATCTCGCTTCTGTCAAAATTGTCAGCAGGCGGGTTCCGGAGGCATGGGAATATTTGTAGTAACGGGCGAAACATTTCTTTGACGGCTGAAATTTTAGTTTTATAACGGCTGAAATAAATTCGTCACTTGGAACTTTGAAATACTTCACATTTTCTTTGCCCCAACTTTTGCGGCATATTACACAAAATTTGCCCATTTTCTTATTTTCACTTAATAATAAATAAATAAAATTTATAAACAGCAAAATTTTGTTTCGATCATTTCAATAATGCGCGGTAAATTTTTTGGCGGCACCGGTTTTCATAATTTGACAGAACCGAGACCGAAAGAGAACAACAAAACAGAATAGGATACGAAACGCCACTTATCTGCACCACCTGTGTCGTTGCATCAAGCATATATCTGAAAAAGTAAAGAAAGAGGCAAACATACCATCGTGATATAGTGCAACAAATGTAATATAGATAAAATACTATATTAGGAATATGCGACATTCCCCTGTTTAGTACAAAAAGTTTTAGTACTATTGGGGTAATTTTCGCATAATCCTAATATATCAGAGAATACAGAAAAAAGAAACTTAAACGCAAACGGCAAAGCAGCGAAATAAAGCAGACGGACGTTGTATATGAATCCACTCAAAATCGAAGTGTGTGTCCGCTACGGGCGCTGGCAGTGAAAAATACTTTCTTTTCTCTGTATTCTCGGTAATATATCGTATTTGGCATTTGAGCTTGATAGCACTCACCGTACGTTAATACCATGTAGCCTTCTGTTTGCGAAGCTTAATTCTGAAAATATATATATCTCTGTTTCTCCTTTATAATTTGCTATAATAATTGATTGCACATAAGAGTGCGTACGTTTTCCGTTTTCTTAGTTATCTCTCATAAAACTCATAAATTGACTATGAAGTCTTGATCCAGGCCAGACCGGTTAATGCTTCCTGTTTAAATCTAAAATTGGATATTAAGCGGCCCTTAGATGGTCAATCGATTGAAGGAAAATTTCGTGTATGTATATTTTCCGTTTGCGCTTACACGCTTCAATCGATTGACGTCAAATTTTAGTTTGCCTTACGTTGTTGCGGTGAACAGACTTATTATGAGCGATGTGGATGATTGTGTTGCATATATTGCCTTGGCATCAGCAGTCCAAAAAAATAAAGATAAAAGCATTTGTTTGAAAATTGTGCTTTAAAAAAAGAGACAAATTATCGAATATCAATTTTTTTCATGTTTTCGTTTCGTCGAAAGCATGAGAAATGATATTCATCCGTGCCCGCTACTATGTTTACTCCACGGCGTTCGTTTTCAAATGAGCAATAATGCCACTTTTTCTGTTTCTGTCCTTTCTTCTCTCATTCGCGTCAATCAAAATGAAAAAGTTTTGATTTACCATCAATCGGTGTCCATGTGACGCATACACACATATTTCACTAACCATACATGAAATTTCCCTTCGATTGACCGTCTAAGGGCCGCTTTAGGTTGCCAAAAGCAAAACCAACAAGCCAATTTCGGGGGAAATTGTTGGTGTTTTAGACCTGTTGTAGCTGGTTGTAGCTTTGCGGCCACCTTCTTAGTGCTCCCTGTCTTGATTCACGTACAACAAGTACTAGCAATCTTTTAAAAAGTAATTATCTTTAACATTTAATATTCAAGGTAAAATATTGGAATTTTCATTTATTTCAGATGCTTCTCAGGATCTTGTCAACGAAACTTTAGATTAGAACTATGTAACACAATACAAAAAACAAGTAGCATAAAGAGAGTCAGTTTTGGTCAGTTTGGGTTCTGCTGAATGCACTCATTAGTAACTTATTCTGAATGATCGGATTTAAGAAGAAGCAGTAAAATACTAAATACATATTGCTAAAATATACTTTTTATAAGAGGCGCCGAGATGCGGATGGTGAGCTTAAATATCCTTAAATAACATTCGTTCATAAATTGTTGTATTATTGCAGTACTGTTTAAGCAATGATTTGGCGAAGCCATGTTACATTATAACATTCAAAGGGCTTCGTATAATGTTGGATTGTGGCCTTACGGAGCAGACGGTTCTTAATTTCATGCCGCTTCCATTAGTGCAGAGTGAGAAATTAAGCAATCTGCCCAGTTGGGTGCCCGATTGCGAGCATGATCCTCAAATAGATCTTGAACTAAAAGAATGCTCCGGTCGTGTGTTCATCGATTCAGCTCCCGAGTTTATGTTACCTATGGATAAAATGATGGACTTTAGTGAGGTCGATGTGATACTGATTTCTAACTATTTGAATATGCTGGCACTGCCATACATCACGGAATATACAGGCTTCAAAGGTAAGGTATATGCGACGGAGCCGACACTGCAAATTGGTCGCTTTTTCTTAGAAGAATTGGTGGAGTACATAGAGGTGGCGCCAAAAGCTAATTCAAATCACTTGTGGAAAGACATGTTAGATGTATTACCAAGCCCGCTAACAGAGGCGTTCCGTCCAAAAAAGTGGAAAACTATTTTCAGTCTAAAGGACGTACACAATAGTTTGGCAAGAGTGACTATTATGGGATACGATGAGAAATTGGTGAGCAAATATGTTGTGATGATTATACATATGAAATATTAAAATTGATTGTGGTTAACAGGATGTACTAGGAGCGTTCATAGCCACACCCGTAAGCTCTGGCTACTGTTTAGGTTCCAGCAATTGGGTGCTTAATACGGCTCACGAGAAAATTTGCTATGTTAGCGGGTCGTCGACGCTAACAACTCATCCTCGGCCCATCAATCAGGCAGCGCTCAAGCATGCCGATGTGCTTATAATGACTGGGCTAACGCAAGCACCCACTGTTAATCCAGACACCAAATTAGGGGAACTTTGCATGAACGTCGGTTAGTTGCCACGGTTCCTTAATAATAAAAAAAACAAAAAACCAAAATAATACGGAATATCTTCTTACAGCGCTGACCATACGTAATAACGGTTCTGCATTGATACCTTGCTATCCGTCGGGTGTCGTTTATGACCTATTCGAATGCTTGACTCAAAACCTGGAAAATGCCGGCCTCAATAATGTACCAATGTTTTTCATTTCCCCTGTGGCAGATAATTCGTTAGCGTATTCAAATATTTTGGCAGAATGGTTAAGCTCCGCGAAGCAGAACAAAGTTTATCTACCTGATGATCCATTTCCACATGCGTTTTATTTGCGCAATGCAAAATTGAAGCACTACAAACATGTCTTCTCCGAAGGCTTTAGTAAGGACTTCCGACAGGTACCTATTAAACTCTTGAGAATGAAACTAATAAATACTAATTAAGAACTTACTTTCCCATTAAGCCTTGTGTGGTGTTTTGTGGTCATCCTAGTTTGCGTTTTGGCGATGCAGTACATTTTATAGAAATGTGGGGTAACAATACTAACAACTCTATCATCTTTACAGGTGAATGTTATGTTTTGGAAACCCTCCTCCTGATAACAAGATTTTATTTCAGAGCCGGACTTTCCGTACTTGCAAGCACTAGCACCCTTCCAGCCACTTGCAATGAAAGCATTTTATTGCCCCATCGACACCTCATTAAATTACCAGCAGGCCAATAAACTGATCAAGGAACTGAAACCTAGTGTGCTAGTAATACCAGAGTCGTATACAAAGCCTCACCCAACGGCACCTAACATATTTATAGAGCAGCCGGTAATTTTGCCTTGTTACTTCAAATTGTAGGAAACGCACCTAACTAATTGATTTTTGGTCACAGGACAAGAAAATAATAACATTTAAATGTGGTGAAATCATACGACTTCCGTTAAAACGAAAACTGGATAGGGTGTACCTTTTGCCGGACATCGCAAACAAAATAGTTCCTCGCGATGTTGGAAATGGTGTTTCAATCGCAACAGTCTCAGGTGTTCTCCAAGTTCAGGACAAGGTGCATAATATACAGCCTTGCAATGACACGCCATTCAGTCATTCGCCCACCAAAGAACACCAGCTTAGAAACATCAAGTATGAATATGGCGTAGTGGATGTAGACATGCTGATGAAGCGACTCCTGCAGGATGGATTCACGAACATCAAAATGGAGCGATCGGGAAGCACGTTAACGCTAAATTTAGTTAATGACGACTCCACAATTAAGTTCGATGATCATGAAACGCACCTCATTTGTGGTGGCAAACAATCGTTGCGGCTGAAATTGCGAGACACATTGTTAAAATGTGTACAAAATTTTTAATGTGAACGCAACTCAAACAAAGTCCTTGTAAATATCTAACATATTTATTGTTTTGTAGCGGTAACATTAGTTGCAAGTTAATTCTAGTGTCTTAATACTAACTTTGGCCGTATTTGTAAACAAATCCTAAATACTAAATATAATTTTTGGTCACCAGTTGAAGAACGAGGCAGCAATGAGCAAATGAAAGACACTTTTTTATGAAGATTTGTTTCTAAATACGAGATTGTCATTTAAATATACATTAAATAAATCGAAAAATGCAAATTTTATACATTCAATACATTTGCGCAACGCTCACAGATACAATTTACTTCAGGTACTGCGAAGCGTCTACAACGTGGACAGAAGAGCACATCCAATTGTTTTACGACAATTGTAAAATCGTCGCCTACAGAGTTTGAAATTGTTTTGTCTAGAGTTACGCTGCCTACTTGCAAAACTTCACAGAGTTCTGAACTCGACGATGGCGCATTCAATTCAGGCTGCAGTTGTTGCAATAACTGTAATTTCTCCGAACTTGGACAGACGATATTCACAGCCAACGTCAGCGAATTCACATCACTAGCCTTTTGGTTAATCAAACGTTTCACACCCAGTGCGGTGTTCACAACAGATTCTACATCTTCATCCTTCCACTCCGTACTGGGCTTAACACTTTGCTGATGGAAACCCCCACCATTGAGATCTGCAAAGTGAAAATTAAATTTAATGATGTTCAGTATAGTTATGACGAATTATACCGTAATAGCTCCAGCTTTCTTCCACTAAAAATGGGACAACCGGCCATAGAGATTTGCACAGCAGTTCATAGCATTGTGTCAATGTGAAGCGTATATTCTGTAAATCTTCCTTATCTCCGCAGTATAAACGGTCCTTGGCTAGATTCACATACACTGCTGATATTTTATTAGCGACAAAGTTTTGTATTACGGCCACAACACGATTATATTCATAAGAATCGTAACAGCGTTGAATCTGCACAAATGGGAATCAAGTGATTAGATGCCGTATTAAGAGATTATAATGATGGTTCAACCTCGGCATCATATTCCACCAGAGCGCTAAGCAGATATTTGTTCAAGTACGTTTGCTTGTCATTGGTGCCGGCGGCTTGCTCCAACTTTTCACCAATAACCCCATTTAGATAGCGCATTGTAGCACGTACCTTCGACAGACTCTCTGCAGCCTGCTGCAAAAGATTCTCACTAACAGTGATGGACATATGCTGTGTACCATGCGCAGCCACCCACCATCTAGGAAGGAAATCACATTTAAAAAATCGTTCAAGTAGTAACATTTCACTGCAACTACCTCAAAACATCCACACCATACTTTGTCGTAACTTCTTTTGGTGAGATTACATTTCCCAACGACTTGGACATCTTTTTACCCTTTTCATCGACTGTAAATCCATGCACGAAAAGCGATCTGTGATGAGAAACCTGTTAGATGTGCCTGTCTTTAATGGAATATATTGAATATGCACTTGTAGGGAGCACAATTTCTGGCAGCAATGCTTGTTAATAACGATGACTGAAACCATCCAGTAAATTGGTCGTAGCCTTCCAAATACACATCGGCTATTTTATCGCCTTCTAGCACTGTTGACCACGTACTACCAGAGTCAAACCAAATATCGAATATATCTGAGCCTTTGATCAGGTCATCTGCATTTAAATTCAATTCGTTCAGCAAATTTTCCGGCAGTATTTCACTTATGGGCTTAGACCACCAAAAATCAACACTCCCTTCTTCCTCAATCATCTTGCAAATATGTGAGACAAGTCGCCTAAAATTATAGCGTATTTTATTACAATATTCGCAATAAATATATAGATTTTAAAAATTACTTATTTGTGATGACTTTCTCAGTGTGCCTGTCGTAAAAAACTGGTATTGGCACACCCCATGCACGCTGTCGGGATATGCACCAATATGGGCGCTTCTGGACTTGGGTTAGTAGAGCGTTTTTACTACCATCCATGTTAACTCGTGGATAAATTTGGATGTTGTTTATCTGCAAATAATACATACAGATAAAACATACAGGCTTCATTGAAACTATAATTTATATGAAACCTCCTGCACAGCACGACTTTTCAGCTGATCTGTATTTATAAACCACTGCTCACTTGCGCGGATTATGACCGGCTTTTTAGTGCGCCAATCAATTGGATAGGTGTGCGTTAGGTTGCTTGCGAAAACCACATCTTCTGCCACATGCTGTAAAACTAAACGATCACCTTCTTCGAGCACTGCTTTCCCACGCAGAAATTCGGGCGCATTTGATGTATAAACTCCCTCATCATTTACATATGATATCTGCAATTTTTACCGGTGCATTAATAATAAAAATAAAAGGAAGAGATCAACAAAATTGTCCAACAATACCAACCACTGGCAGTTTGTGCTCTAGACTGACTAGAAAGTCATCAGGACCATGCGCTGGGGCTGTATGCACCAAGCCAGTTCCTTTTGTGCTCTGTACGTGTGGGGCATCAAAAAATGGCAATGAGTCCAGGTGTTGGCTGAAAGGATGTTGGTAATTGCAACTAGCCAAGTCGGTGCCTATTTTTAAAATCAATGTTTAAATAAACTGTAACTATATTCTAAATAAAATAAGCGAATTAAAATGGCCTCTCTTTCCGTGAAGGCGGGAAAGAGTAAACTGCGGCACTCTGTTTCATAATGGCCATTCATTTCGTTTTTACGGGACATACGTGAAATCACAAATTACCCTTAATTTTGCTTATTTCTTCGCATTTGATTTGTGTGCAAGTTTGGAAATCGTTTAATAGATCCGAAGCAATCAGATACGACTCTGTGCTTAAAGAATTTCCATTGCCCTGAAACTGCACCAAGGAGTAATCCAATGCAGCATTATAGCAAATAGCTTGGTTGCTAGGTAGTGTCCATGGTGTAGTCGTCCAAACTAGTGCATAAATTGTATGGTTTGATGCTGAAAGTGTTGGAGGAAGGTCGTTTAAAGCGAAGCGTACATATACGGACGGGCTAACAAAATTTGCATCATATTCTAATTCAGCTTCCGCTAATGCCGTTCTAAGTAAAAACAATATTGGTTCAGATATTTTTAACTCTCTACTTAAGAACAAGACTAAAATTCCACAACGTTACCTTGATGAAGGCGACCAATAAACCGGCATCAGAGTGCGCATCACTAATCCTTTTTCATAGAGATCCGAAAACATTTCCAATTGATTTATTATAAAATCGGAACTAAATGTAAGGTAAATATTTTTAGCATTATTCCAATCAGAGAAAATGCCCCAGTTACGAAATTCTTCTTTTTGACGCTGGATTGCATCCAAAGCATACTGGCGAGCTGTAATATTAAGCATCTTCCTTAAAGAAGCATTCATCACTAACTGTAAAACATACACTTTTTTCTTATGCTTAGCACATCTTTTTTGGTCTCCTCGCTCGCCGACGATGACATCGCCTTCAGTTCAATTGGTAAACCATGGCAATCCCAACCGGGTATATAATGCACTTTCTGACCACTTGCTACGTGCTGCCTCAGGGTGATATCTTTAAGTATCTGAAAAATTGCCTCATATATATTAAAGTGAAAGGATTGAATGTAGTGTGCAAACCTTGTTAACGGCATGCCCCATATGCAGGTCGCCATTAGCGTACGGAGGACCATCGTGCACCACGAAAGCAGGCTCTTTGTTGTGTGCCTCCTGATAACAATACGCCTTGGAAAATGGGCCCTAAAATAGTTGTTAGCGTTTAATACTTTCGCTATTGGTGCAATCGAGGTAATCAGGAGCATTACCTCAACCAAAGTCCGCTCAACTTCCTGCCGTTTGGGTGCTGACAAACGATTTGGGAAGTTGGTTTTTGGCAAATTAATTGTGTTCGTGTATTTGACTGGTTTTTTTGTTACATGTTTAATTGAATAACAACGTATATTTGTTCTGGAAAGCCAAATTTTTAACATTTTATTATTTTAAATTCCCAATTACGCGACCACGACACACTCAACAGCTGATCTAATATGCCGCAGTTTTCTCTGAGCGGCTGATTACAGTAAAGAGCATAAAAAGGGCAACACATGATTTATACATGATTGGGTGCTTGCAAGAGTGTTCAATGTCGTTTAGCCTAGACCCTGAGGTGCTATACGACTTCAGCATTCAAGGCAGTCGATAAGGCAACATTAAAGGACAAGGAATTTTTAAGTTTCCAGAAATTAAAGTAAATAATTTCAAGAATCAAAAGTCCAATGTAAACAAATTTCATTGGCTGCATTCTGGCACCCCATCAAATACCCAACCGATCAGAATTCTCCGAATTTTTTTCAATCAGCAGACTGAGCGGACGCAATTTCTTTGAGCGGAAATTTTCTTCGCTACCGTACTCAACACATAGCACAGCTGTTTGTAGAGCAGATGTTTACGTATAAAGTGACAAATTTTTGTAGCATCCCATTTACAAACCAAGTGCGCTGTTTGACTCACCCGATAGGCAACCGATAGGTTGCCAGAATGCACCCATTATTAAAATTGGAATATCTCAGGAACAGCAGCTCACATCTTATTGAGAATTATTAAGAAAGGCCTTTCAAATACGTTTCCAAGTCTATGCAAATGTTTAATAGTTGTATTTAATTTTGTAACTAAAATTATTTGCATTTAAGAATAGTTATTTTGGTTTTTAAATAATTTTCAAAACTTAATATGCAAAAGTAGATATTAGGGATAATAAAAGTATATAATTAATGATAGAACGCATTTATCTTTCATTTGATATATAATATGATATACTTCTATTCTTATGTTTTGACACCTTTTTTTCAATCAATCGAACTGTTTCTCCTTTTTTTCTATATTTTTCCGCACTGTACATCGCCAAGTCACACCGTCCCTTTTCAAAACTAACTGCACCCGTTTTCTTACAAAATACTTCCTTTTATCCCCTCCTAACCTTCCGGTCAAGGCCGGCCAAGCTGAATTTACTTACATGGTGAATGCAAGGTACCTCAGGAACGGTCAAACATAAGCAATGTGCGATTAAGTACTGTTCAAAATAAACGAAATTGAGAGGAATGGAGGAATGCATAAGAGCTGCTTAAAGTGGTACACATTTTATATAAAATTTATTTAATAGTTAAATAGACTCATAAATTCTTTTACGTTTCACAAATTCACAAAAATTACAATTAAAAAACTCTTCTTCACTCAAATCAAAACTCAATTTGCAATTGTTTGCATATTTGTTTTGATCGCATTTTTCTACACATTCAATTGTGACAGCTACTGAGGGAAAATAGGTTCAAAAAAATTTGTTCTTGCGGCCACCATGTAAGTAAATTCACCTTGATTCCCTATCGTATACAGCGCCATCTAAATCTCACCTTCGTCCCTAACTTACCATGTCACAATCAGCAGAACAGCTGACTTTCCCTCTCAGCTGTTCAGCTGCCCTCTTTACTTAAATATCAGAGTTCTAGTTAATATTACTAGAGCGCCCTTATTAACACATTCTGAATAAACGTTATTTAAATAAACAACAATTCACTTAAGAGATGATTTACAAAGTTAAATTTAATACAAGCGTCTCTTTCACCCGTTTTCCTTTTACTTCCAGTCCACTCTTTCAAGCAGCGACGCATGTCACTGCCGCACTAAATCTGACTTTAATAATATACATATGCCCTGTTTTCGGGACCTTTAACTTGTTTCGATATTAAATCCATTAGCTGGAGTGAGTTTGTTATTCATGTATCACCATTGATGACTCATCATAGTTTCAGCTCAGTAGGCGAATGGCATATAGCATTAGCAAAACGACACAGTAGTAGCAGCACATGTGAAATAATCTGGATGTAATTTGAATGCATAATTTATTCATGTTTAGTCAAGAATACTGTAGTATAGAATAGCGTGTCAGGTAGGAAACAGTTTACATTCTAAAGAGCTTTTGTTGTGATCAAATCGATTCAATCTATACCATCTAGATCGTTTCACCGTCATCTAAAAAACAAATATTCATCTAAAAGTTTCTAAAATGATTTTGATCAAATATATATAGACATACATATATAAAAAATCGTTGTCCATGGTGGCTTATTCAATCACAAGAAATTGAAAGAACATCTGCCAATTCGCATCTGGTAAATATCGCATTTTTTGGTTTCCAAGGTAACGTATCATTCAGATATTCATCGCAAACGTCTGCAAGTACATTGTATTGCATATTTTGTAGGATGGATGAACTTACGGATTATTCCTCAACAATTGTGGAATTTAAAGCATCGTTGCCACTAGGGAAGCAAAACAAACTGGTAGATAGTTCCATTGGAACGGATCCACTACCAACCAGCAAAGATGTGTCGGTGGAAACAAATCAGAAGTGTAATGTGGTGACTCAAACTCAAAGTGTGGCTGCCACAGATGTGCACGTTGATGAGAAGAAACTTGCCCTCTGGTTGCGTAAAGTGTATCCAGCTGTTGAAGCCGAGCTACTAAAGGGCCCCACACCTGTAGTGGACAATTACGCTGTCAATAATTCAGCACATTTTGCGGAAGAGATGAACATTCAAACGTATCAGAAAATTTCAATGGATTCTTCGCTGGAAAACTCACAAGGACTGGCCACATGGCTGGCCGTGCACACGAACAATGCACCTGTTCTGGTAGTAACGGTGGTGGCGCCGCACGACGATTGGTGCGAGCATACCAATCAAACCATGAAGTTGTTTATTCCAAAGCGTATGCCCACGAGCAACATTGTCGTATTCACCGAAGCGAAAAGCGTACCCGTAAGAGCCTGTTTTAAAAGCCTTTGTACGAACGCGTTCAATAAGAGCATTTTTGCTGGCTCCACACTAGACGGCGACATTTATGTGTGGCAATATGAATGCCGGTCTAATGCTGGCGATATTGAAGTTAAGGAACTGTTTAATTTTACATGTCCCCAGGGCTACGCCGTAGCAATGGATTGGGCAGCGGAAAATCGTCTGTTGACCTGTCATTCAAATGGTTTAGTTGTGCAATGGCTTATTGGCAAACAGATGCTGAAGGAAGGGGAGTAAGTCCACGTATCAATAATTAACTTAATTTATTTCCGTAATGTTTATTTACTAAGATATGCAATTACACCGACTCCGAATACGACTTGCGAAATCACCACATTAATATGCCTCGGAGTTAACGAGTTTGTCGTTGGTGCAAAGGATGGTGGCGTATACCACTGTTGGAACTCTAGCGTGGGCGTGATGAACAAGAAACCAGATATTACGCTTCTTAGAAGACATCTTTTTATGGTTTCAACATTGCTAAAAACACAAATGGCTGGCTTCACCATCGTCATCAGTTGCGACCTAAGTGGCCAAGTCTACTATCACGATATAAGAAATGCGGACGACGTAAGCAAACAAAATACGAGTATAGTACATTTTTTGAACAGCTTTTTTACCACTTTGGCACAGGACTCCGCAAATGTTATCATGCAAATACCATTGCCTTTTAAAAATGCAATAGCTTGTTCGCATGGTGGCAATACGATATACTGTCCCGGTCTCGACGGCTCCCTGGAATGCTACCGGTACGCATTTTCATTAATAAAACAAACAATTATTTTAATTATGTTTTATTTGTACCATTTCTAACTAGCATACGGGACGGTGTGCATTCAATCATAAAAGGTGCACTTCGGGGGAAAGGGAATCTTATTAAATGCAGCGGGAACGGGTAAGCTTACCATGTAACTCGAAACGGAAATTTCAAGTTGCAGTTTTATTTGTCGAGTAAATTTATGAGCATGTGTACTAATTAAATATTTTTATGCAGTTGTTGGATCATAACTGGCCTGTACGAGGATGCATTTCAAATATTCTACACCGAAAATTAAACGAGACCATACATAATAAAGAAATCACACAACCGGCGATCATGTATTTACCATATTGTTTTGTATTTGGTGATTAAACTTTATATAATATATAAGAACAAATTTCTTTATGTATATATACATGCACTTCATATTCAAATTCTTAACTCAACAACTTATACACAAATGTTTATTCGGATGTTATACTATCGCAAGGATGTTTCTTCACTTATTAGTTTATAACTTAGTTGTGTGCAAAACAAGAACAAAATACAGTACAATTTGTTTGTCAAACGTTGCATTTGATTTGTTTACAAATCACAGACAAGATACGTTCCCAAAGCGAAATGTTTCAATTTGAACTCTGAAAAAGCTTAACTCTCAATTCATCTTCATTAAATTGGGAGAAGGACAATACAACAATATATATAAATAATTTCTCTGAATATTAAAAACAATTTGTGCATTGCCTATGCTAACCCACTTTCCTTTCGTGTCCTTTCCATCATCATCTCCATCGAACTCTGCTTCTACTTCTCTTTATTTCCTTTTTACAATAGATGAGATTAATTTAAAATACACTTAACTACATACAATTGCTGGATTTTTGTTTACTTTAAAAACGTGTATAAATAAATTATTAATTAAAATAAAACAACAAACACCCATATGAAAAAACTATAAAAATTAATGAAATCAAAACCTTATACATATATGTAAATATGTATATATACATACATATATACATGTACTTACATACATAAATATCTATACATACATACACAAATATACGCAAACATATATACATATATTACAAAACACTGACATACAAATATATATGCACTATTTGCTCAAATGCAAAACAACGGTTATTTGGACACAAATCGCTTTGAAGAATTTTCAAAATAATTATGTAAATAGAAACAATTGGTAAAAAAAAAAAAAAAAAAATACAGTATTATCAGATTACATACACTATAATAAATATAACATTAACGATATCTGCAAAAATTTGCTATAATGTTCATGAGCAACCAGATTCTAATGGTTGTCACTATATATTACTCTGAATTACTAGGATGTTTACTTGATGCTGCATCCATTCATTTTAATTGAACAAGACCGTATTGGGATCTTCGTTATCCATTTGTTTCACATGACGCAGTACGTCCTTTTTCGTAATGACACCCAGTAGACGACTATAAAAGATAGCAGGCATTCATGTTATGATTAATTATGTGCATATAGGTATGTAGAATGGCAGCACACACGTACCCATTATGAGTGACCAGGGTCTGTCTTAATCCGAGTTTTCGGAACATATCGACAACAGTCTCCATCGGAGTTTGATCCGTGACGGTTATTGGTGCCATATCGAGTATTTTCTTCAGTTTCAACGGCGGCGGGCCCAGATTTTGTAGAGGCATAGTCGATGTAAATAATACTATTGACGATCCATTTATGCCTTCAACCAGACGCTTGGCATTACCTAAAATTTCACATGCGTAGAAGTTGAAGTAGAAGTAAATATGTAAATAAGGACTTATAAATATTATAATAAACATTTTACCAATTGCCAAATTGAGATCTCTGCGCAGCACAAAGCCAACTAAGTATTGATTTTCTCTGGATACAACCACAGGATAGCCATTATGTTCAGTTTCTTTAAGCAAAGTGTCAATGTCATCTACTGTCATTGAATCCTGTGTTATGACGTTCAGAGTTTCGTTTCTTCTGCAAGGAAAAAAGTTTCATTTATAATCCGCATATTTGATTGAAAATTTTCAATGTCTCACTTTGGTTGCATCACATCCGCGGCCAAAGTAGTATGCGCAAATTCTTCTTTACTGTCAAGGAATGGGTAGCCATTTAATGCAATGTGAGCGTCATAGATGCCCTAAGTAAAAAATGCATTTTATCTTGTAAATTTATATACTTATAAATCATATGTTTCAATATATCACACCTGTCTACCAAGAGCATCTCCCACCCATTTGGATGCCATTGCAGCCGCCATCAGTGGCACAATATAGCCAACACCACCAGTTAACTCAAACATTATGACCACTAATGATACTGTCATACGCGTAACTCCACCCAGAACTGCGGCTGCACCAACCATTCCATACAAGCCGGGCGTTATTAAATTATTCCCAGTAACACATTCGCCAATGAAAAACCAAAGATTTGGATGACTGTAAACGAGTTGTTCAACACCTTCAAATAGTAACAGAACGTATATTGAAAGAGCGGTACAAGATTGAAAGCTAGAAACACCTCACCAATTCCGACTATTCTGCCCATGATTGCACCTAGAAGCAGTGAAGGAATGAATAGGCCAGCCGGTACCTTCATGCCGAATGTAAAAACTGTTAATGCCAATTTCAATATGAATGCCAACATCAGTAGCCAAATTGCACGATACACTCCAGGCCCCGGTTGAGTGACTTCTATAGCTGAGGATGCACCATTCGTGATATTCACACGGGTGTAGTCACTGGAAAATTTATATTTTTAACAAATTATTTATAAATGAAAGTGTTTTTATTATTTATAAATAATAATAATGGGAATATGCAAGACGTCTTTCCAAGTTGTAAATCCCTGGCGTTCACAACTTTGCTCATAGTTTGGTTGTGGTAGAGCACATATTTTGAGTTATTGTTCAGAACTCAACACAACTTGGAGGCACATAGTTGGCGAAAAATCAAACCATTACTTTGTGCTTCTAGTAGACCATATTTTTTGTTTAACTGAAGTGAGTTTGCTTGAGGGAAACATCAAAGACGAAATCAACTGCTGTGTATTTGCAGAGTTTTGCTGTATTCGAATAATTATTTGAATTTATAATTATTAAACATTA
Source organism: Clusia tigrina (assembly GCA_920105625.2). Taxonomy (NCBI): domain Eukaryota; kingdom Metazoa; phylum Arthropoda; class Insecta; order Diptera; family Clusiidae; genus Clusia; species Clusia tigrina. The sequence continues at coordinate 6,056,115 of OV050032.1, read as the reverse complement.
GCCTTATTCTTTGACTTAAATATGGATGGAATATTATGTTAAACCAAAAAAACTAATACAAAATGTTCTTTATTGGGTGAAATTTGAATAATTCTGAAAGAGGAAGGAAAATATTAGCAATTTTCATAATTGCTGTATGGTTCGTAGAAATGTATGTGGAAATATACACACATGCAAACAAATGCGTATGAAAGCTGTATCAAAGAGTATACATAAATAGAGCTCGCATGACGAACGAAGTTATTGTTGCAAAAATTTTGTTCGAGGGGTTTTCTAGTAAACCCCTCGAACAAAAATATACGCATTGCATCTCGCTTCCCCTTGCCGCTCACCGATTCTTGTGAAATCGCCATCAATTTTTAGTGATTCAATCTCTATGTATGTATACTCTTTGGCTGTATTGTGTGCCCATAACTGCACTCAAGATGCCAGTTGCTGTAAAAAGTGTTGAGACTTATTACATTGTGAACAAATGAATACTGTGTTGAATTTGCTGGCTCCACAGTGTTGCCAATTTGATTCGATCGCAACGCTCCTCAAAGTCGGAATTTGCCCTCAAGTGATTGGCAACATATATCACAGGTCATAGACGCCCAGATAGCAGGCATGTAGTAAAAGCAAATAGAATCACACAAGATTCTCTCTGCATACATAGTTCAGACGCAATTACTTCTACTACTATTCTCTAGTATTCTAAGTGTATGGCTCAGATTTCACCCTGAACTATAAAAATTACTTCATGCCGAATGGTAAGAGCAAAAAAATGTGAGGCAATCAGGGTAAAAAGCAATGTGGAGTTTGGATAGGCATTGTTTTTTGATGGACTACACAGTTTCAAGTATTTTCGATATATCACATTCCTATTGGTTGCTGGCCAAAAATTACTTTGAGAAAAAAGAGGTGGCAAACGATTTCGTTAAGAATTAAAGTACGCCACCGCTGCATGCAAACTTCAACAGCACAATGTTTTCAGATAAAAATAAGAATAATCAATTACTGAAGTAATTTTCAAGAATTTATATCAAATATTTTTTACTCACCATAAAGGATTGTTGACGTCTCCAGGCGAACATTGACTAACCAGCAAATAAATAAGTTCATTCATATTCATCCGCGTAAAGGGATTGGGGTAGCATAAAATCCCTGTGACTAGAGTTACAACAAGAACTTCCAAAACCGGATATTGCCCCAATTTACTGAATTTTCTGTAGCGACACCACCATAAATTCGCCTTAATAAAGATCGTACCAATCACACCCTACAAATGGCAGAGAACTAAATTTGTATCACGTTCATTGTTGTAAGTTGCTTTTTAACCAACTTACGCCCATAATTCCTAAAAACACGAATGGTATCAATTCAAAGAATATCCATGGCTTATTGTACTCAACAAAGAACAAAACAGAATGCTCATTGCCGAACGGCGTCAACGACCGCAATACGAATGCGGCAATCAAAGCACAAAAGAAGGAACGCCACAATGTTTTCAGCGGGAAGTAATACGACACCTCCTCCAATGAGAAAAGCACGCCGCCAATTGGTACACCAAAAGCCACCGACACACCAGCCGCCGCAGCAGCAGAGAGTATTTCACGTTTTTTTGCTTCATTGCGCCCATATTTTGGGAAAACATGCGAGAAAATATTTCCAATGCAGCTGGCAATGTGCACCATGGGTCCCTCTTTGCCCAGTGTTAAACCAGCTGAAACGGATAACATGATGCCGACAGATTTAATTAGGAGCGTCCATTTGCCCAAGTATCCGCGAATAATGAATCCCGAAAGAATGGTTTTTATCTCCGGTATACCAGAGCCACATGCGTACGGTGCAAACATACGCACTAGGGAAGCGCTGAGTGCGGCAAAAAGTAATGCCCATAGAATGTACCATATATAGGAGATTATGTAGGAGCCGGTACCGTCACGACCGAGACCAAATATTTCGGGCCATGTTTTCCACTACAAATAAATTAGAAAATTATTCCTCTTGTATGTGTGTATGGATGTGTTGGGAATCGCTTAATATCGCTTAATATACCGTTGAACAATTTCCTTCCTCAAAGACTGACTGCTTTGTAGGCCAACAACACTGCTCCCGATTAAACCAAAATGCTTGCGGGCAGATGCCATGTTTCAAATCGGACATCCAACTAGCACCGATATCTACCATGCCCGCCACACAACCCGCAGCAATGCCGACAAAGAGAACGCAAAGCCAGCCGGACCAAGCATCGTGGGCACCCTAAAATCATAAATAAATAAATGTAATCAGTTTAATAATTAATTGAGACATTTTAATCTAGATTTTAACAAGGCACCTTTAGTAAATCCCACAATGAATCTTGTCGTTTCTTCACTATGTAACGATGCCTCATGCGGTCCCTGGCTATGTCCCGCTGCCAGTCAATTGTGTGAAAGTCATCATATTGACCTATTCCGGGTATGTCATCATTTCCCTCTGCAAAAATAAAGCTGCATGTGAGCAAATAAAGCATTCATGGAATTACTGACATTGGACTTACCTGAGGCGCCGTAAAATGACATTCCCCCTAGGATCAATCCGGGAAAAATGCAATAAAAACAAAGAAGAGCAAACATTAAACAAGTAGTTCTATAGCATGATTAAAAACTATCAGGAAATATTGTATAGCACTCCACACCACAATAAACAGAAACCTCAAAAGGGTGAAACGCGCTCATGATAGGCAAGAGAATTTCTTCAAAAATTAGAAGTTCGGAAAAAATTGATTTGTATTTGCATAAAACAATTCACAATTCATGTCTCAATATTTGTGATCCTTATATTTTTCCATATTGTGCCCATGTGGAGGAACAGAAGTACATCGAACACCTGATATGTACGTGTTCAGCGCTGTCCAAAAGGAGATACACTTTCCAGGGTGACTACTTTCTGGACTCTGGGAGACATTCTAAATAAGAAAATAGGCTCCATCAACTGCTTCATAAAAAAATATCCAAATGGCTGGACTTCTGAAAGGAAATGGGACTTGCGTCTCATGCGGTATCACAAAGAGTCAATCATGGCCTTAGTCTGTCCTACCTACCTACCTATCGTGGTCAATTGACACTTTCTGTGGGTGTGTTTTGCTCAGGGTTCTCGTTGACTATTTGTGTTGTGTGTCGCACAAACATACGACGAGAAGGATAGTGAATATCCTAAGGAAAACGGAAAGCTTTTAGAAAAGGGATTAATTGTAAGCATACAGAATTAATTTGAATACAACGAAGGCTTTCGTCAGAGCACGCATAAACTGAGAATTTTACTCAGACTGCTAGGGTCTACAGAAGGCGTTATCAGTTCAGTTACAGTTGCACCTTGAACTTCAATGAAGGCCAATACCACTTCATTGGAGTTATGCAATGTGCATGCACACTTGTATATGCACAAGTAAACGAAGCGTTTACGTAGCTATCTTCGTTGGGCTGCTGTGAATAAATAAAATTCCCTCTGACCAGAATTTGTTCAGATTATTATGAATTCACTTTAAAAGGAACGCCAATTTTTTGGGGTTAGTTCGCTGGCATTCTTATCAAATTGTATGCTGCTGTTGAACATTATACAATTTAAGGCGAACTCAATAATGTATTGATTAGAATTGAGTAAAGACTGGACCATGTATGAGTTATGAAAAATAGTTGTCGATTTCTGCAAATTGCTCCCTATACTAAAATGAACACTTATTGAAGATTTTATGTATGTCCTTAAAGTCTGGTTAGCTGCTCCAATTCTAAACCAGTCCATCTGATTAAGCGATTCTCAAATTGGTCATTTCCCGAACAGAACATTTTTCTATTCGAAACATTAATCGGTGTACTAAAGGGACAATTACTATAACCACTAAGCATACAACATATATGAGAGATCAACAGCGAAAATAGTGGTTTAATAAATTGCTCAGTGCTAGATCCCCATGCACAGCGTGTTCCATAAGCGTAGCTCCAAAACAACAACAATTACCAGTGGTGGAAATTAATATGATTTGCGAACAGTCTTGGAAGCGGTTGTAATAGAATTTTCTGTACCGTGCGATTTGTAATCTATTACTTCAAGGAGACTTCAAGTGATTGAGCAATACGTGTATCATTGCGACATATTGAAAATCGGTCAATATAGTTGCCGACACATAAACTTATGTCAGCCATTCCGAAATCTGGTTCGCTTTTTTTAATTTGATTTGTTTTGTATACTTCTATTCTATTCTATTACCCGTATATTCCAACGTTATACATGAATATGCCAACCCTAGAAAGTTGCAAATGGAAGAACAAAATTCAACACTCTGCAGTATACTATATGGAGCGCATAGGATAAGCAATACTGCGCATTTGCATGGAAAAATGTGTTTCTTTATCATTCTAAGCCAATGTTGATAAAACTATCTAAATTAACTCATTTATATAAAATGTATTGCACGTATATATTCTTGCTCTGCTGCAGCCCTACAGTTCACAACAGTTACCTAAATGGATGAAAAGCAAAAGCCCACCGAAAAAAATTAGATAAATATTTTCAGATTCATTTTTGTGACGTTGCTAAAAAAAATTTCATTGTATATACATACATGAGATTCTCACAGACGCCACCTAGCTGAAAGGCAATCGGATGTGCTCTTATCACTTACATATTGTCTTAATGTCACGTGTGAAGAAGTTCCCCTAGAAACGCCAACATGGTGTGGATATGCGAAGGCATTTATACTCGTAGTTATACGAGAGAAGTAGAGCTGGCAGAGTCGGCTCGGTTCGTTGCTTTTTCAGCAGCTAATAACTAACTAAATGGGAGACACCTCCTTCAGGGAGACTGTAGAACTATCGCATTGCATATGGTACTATCCAAAATGATATCCTTCAGAGCCACAACATACCGATCAACAGATGCCACTGATGAAAGTTATATCGTTGTATAAAGCGGATAATACTAAGTTTTTTCTAGCGGTATTGTTCGATGTTTCACAAAACATATATGCAAGGTAATATCCTTTACCTCTGTAGTTCCATTAAGCTCACAGAAACGTTCACATTTATACCGAAATCAAAGTTTTTACGTACAGACCAAGCAGATTAGAGGTAAGAAAATGAAACTAATGTGTTGTGAATAGAGCAAAATATGGACAACTCATGACCACAATTGAGGCAACTACAGACAAAGAGTTGCACTTCTGTTTCTTCCCCAGTCACACTAGTTGCATGTTTTACGGATGATATTAGAGGTATTAAAGATTAGTTTAACGTAGGTAATAACTTGTTTTCATATTCTATTTTAAGTTTCCCTATACAAACATTTCATTGCCGGAACCAACTTCGAATTTTTGGTTATTCTTGTTAGTGTATTATTGTTATTATCATCTGAAACTACTAAGCAACCGTAAACGCAAAAGGAGGGTGCCCATTTCTACAAATACAAATGTGTCAAAAAAGTGTCTCACACCGCCTCCCGAGCGTTACAAACATTACAGCGAAACACCGAATACTGCCATACGCATGGAAATAGGGACTGAAATATTGTTAACACATATGAAATGAAATACCTCAGTGAGGAATACGTGCGAATTTGCGATTAATTCTTTTTTTTTAGCACTTATGAAGCTCTAATTGTTTATGTCGCTATCAAATGGTGAGGTTTCAATTAGATACGGTAGCTGCTCCACACCTGTTTGAAGAGCGATTTGCATAGACAAGAAAAAACCTGTCCCTAGTACGTACCATCCAATGAGTCGCCGAAGGCGCTGTGAGTTGGCACATGTTGATGTGTACGTGGGTGATGGTCACGCTCCCTTTCCATGTCTAATTCTGGTGTGGTATGGTGACTGTACGCATTAAATGATGTTGGGTGTTCTTCACCTGGACTTGAGCGTGGTGTTATATCAATCATTTCGTCGTCATCCGCTGTAGTCAGTGAAGTCGTTGCTGCGCCAACACGAACCGAAGGCGATGCTAATGGATGATCCAGATAATTTGTATCGGTACCGGAGTGACCGTTTGACTGAAATTATAAGATTTTCCCTCATATGTACATTATATATAAGTTCAGTGGCGTTCAGTTGGTTTTAATCCATTAGCTTAAATTCTATTTATTATTTATATAAAAAAAATCGACATTACAATATATTCTTTTTATATAAACGTACAATATTAAAACGGTACGTGCGTTAACGAAGTTTCGCTTTTCAACTTTATACAAAGTATACTTATATGCATCTGCCTATGTACGAGTACATGCTGTGTGCTTTTATGTATACGCGTCCAAGTCAAATGCAAACGAAACTTTTCTTCATGTAAACTATATTGGGTACCTGGCTTAAATGGAGTGGTACATCATTTAACGTGTTTAGATTCTGCCTAAGAGTGCTGTAATATAATTAGTTGAATATAAATGCACATATTTGAGGAATATACATAATAAACGCAAGAAAAGGCTAATCTTCTCTTCGATCACACTAACATTCTGTTCAATTTAATAACTCAGCTTCTGCAAAAAAACTCCAATGAAAGTTAAAGCACTATTTTGATGCCGCTATTGCACTCCCTAACCGCGGATACGAACGCCTACAAATGTTACTTCCAGCAATTTGTTAGAACATCTTTGCAATTCCTCCATTTTACTTAAGAGCTCCGTCATACTCCAATGACCACGTACTAAGAAATGTTATTAAGGCTTCTGACTACTAGCTCTACTGTTCTTGCCAAGTTGTGTATGCCCGCCACAGCTTCCAACGTGTGGTATGCTAGTCAATCTGTTATATCTATGAGCACCTACCTTTGAAGAAATAATGCAAAACGCCCTCATGGCAGGGTACTCAATGACGAGAACGGATGCACCTTCACATATGAGGAGGAGTGGTACCAAGTACAGTCAATGCCTTCACAATATTCGGTCCTATATGCGAGGATAATGTTGAGTTGCCGGCTCAGCCCAATCGATATTTCTCGACTTCACGTAACTAATTTAGATTTGGCGACTTTAAATCCGTAACAGGCTTTCTCTCTAGCTGAGTAAAATGAAACTTAAGTTGACGGTGACATTCGCTGTATTTAATATACTAACAACTTCTGAAACGTCTGCCTGGAATAAGCTACGGGACACCGGCTGGCGTACGAAGTGATAAGTTGAGCTTCTTGGAATACTTTATTGCTCCCATTCTACAATTTATCATTTATATCAATCAGCACAATAGGCTAAAATCTGAGTGTATCAGATTCTTCCATTCTATCGAATATTATCTGTACAGCTTTGGCTGGAAATGCAATAATCCGTCCACGTCTATGGCTAATCCTAAGAATTTTCCTCATGTTACAGCCAATGTATGAATACGCCGTTTATATAGTATTCTTTTAAAATATGTATGTTTTAATGTCAGAGGTAGAACCCCCTTGGCACCTGGCATACCAAGTTCACATTATGAAACACAGTGCCACTCGCGTTGAATTTCCATTTATTTTTAGGGGTGAGGAAAATTAGCAATCGGACATACTTTTAGCGCAAAGTTTCTTCGGTCATTGAAAAAAACTCGGTAATTTAAATATTATGATTTTCCGTACTGCAGTAAAATGAACATATGTTCGGATGTGCGCGCGGTCATATGGCTTGTACGAGTACATGTTTATTTTGTAAAAGAGGATGTTTCCAGTATATGCGTTTTCTCTGAACAGCTAAGCAAAAATCCGTTACTGCAATATTTCAGATTTGAACTTACTATCTAGCGAATGAAAATACGTTTCTCCAGACACGTACCACACCTAAATGCATTGTATATCTTTTGTAAACTCCGCGTAAATTAATATAAATAACACACAAAGCACATATATATATATATATATATATATATATATATATATATATATATATATATATATATATATATATATATATAAGTATACATATGTACATGCATATTGTAAGCATAAAATTCAATACACACCCATACAAATACTTTAAATTATGGAAAACTTGTAAACTGCGAAGGAAAATTTTCCACCCACATACACCTTAACTAAAATTAATAAGAATGAAAATCTTTAAAGAAAAACTACAAGCACAATTTAGGTATGTACTAAAGTGCACATCGCTGGAAAAGAATGGCAAATGGAATTATGTACAACACGACAGTTCTACGTCTTTCGATAGCGAGCGCATATAATAGCATTACCGCCCCCTAGATAAAAGAACATATATACTATGTACATGCACCGCAGCTTCACAGCCTGCCTCCGTTCCCAGTGGTAGGCAATGGTGTGAGCAGAAAGTTTTGTCCGTAAGTCTTTGGTATACTCAAACGCCTACTTACCTTCTTCAACACTGCCTGATATGCTGTAATGTAATTATTTCCTTCGGCCGCAATCTCCCGGTTACCTTTCAATGGAAACTTTTCCATACCGTCGCTTCAATGTACTTTATTTAGAGAGTTCATCTAGAATTTAAAAAGTTTTTATTGCGATTTTTACATTTTTTTCCACTTTGATTATTGTTCGTAGTAATTTCAGTGATACACAATTTTTCCACCAAATGCATTTTACTGATAAAGAACCGATGACTAGGAAGAGGTTCTAAAGCGGAGGAATGCAGAACATATTTTGAGGAAAGAAAGAATCGCACTCACTCCGCAACAAAGAAATTTCACTTTGCACTCACTAACATTTTTAATTGCAAATATCAGCGCACACATACACAAATCCCTCTTTTACGCTAATCCAATAGAAATTGTTATTATATACATATGGTTTAAATGGACGTACACATTTTAAAAACTGCAACAATTAATAATAAAACTAAGCGAATGTTTTAACAAAAACTACTTTGCTGAAACACTCTGCTGGAAAAAATTAATGACGTTTCCCAATTACAGGATATTTTCTAGAAATTCCCCAAATAATACCCAATTGTATATTTTAAGTGAATTTCCCCTCTAATAATACCCAAAATAAGGTATTTTCTGGAAATCTTGAGAATTCGCTTCAATTTCTATCTGTAGATGGCGTGATCAACAAGTTTTATATTCTTAAAATTGGTTTTATTATTTAAATTTTAAAAATACAGAAAGTAATTAATACAAATCATTACCCCTTATCTTTTAATATAATTTCAGTAAAAAGAGATTCGATTTAATTTCATTTGTGTTAATTAAACTACACTCTCTGGACACAGGGTTTCTAAATTGTTTGCAATACGTTACATATTTTTAATCTAGCTTAGCATCAACTAAATCTATTTAGGAACACCCTTCAACTCCAAGCCATTGCGATTATCAATGTTTTTTTGAATACAAAAACTACGTTCCATGCAAAAATTACGCGATATATACCAACTGCTAAGACCACTATCTGCACATATTTCAGATCCATATAAGATTTATTTGCTGGCCGTAGTGTACGGCAAAATTGTTGACGTTATATCTAAAAAATTTACTTTATTCTCAAATTCTACTCTCACTATTTACACTTACACGACTTTGCATACACGTATAATTCCACAATAAGCGACTTAAAGGCAGATAGTCAATATTTATACTGAAAATGACTACACTTATAAACGTTTGCTATTTAAGATCCTTTTCCAAAGTAATTAAGAAACATTTCTAAACTGAAGGTAGCTGTAATCACCGTTAAGAAACATTTATGACTAAAAGTTAGGAACTGATATGAGTCTAGCTTCATAGCTTCATATATGGAAGCGAATTCAATTTCAAGCAAATATATGGAAACGAATTAAGAAACCATTATAAACCTAGCTCGACCAAACTCTATAATTCCCTTTATAAATTCAGCACATAACCTTGAAGATGGTGGCATTGCAAACCATGGTCAAATTAGTACGGAGCAAGGTGAATTTACTTACATGGTGGCTGCAAGGTGAATTTCGTACCTCCGTAATTGTCAAACACAAGCAATCTCCGATTAGCTATTGTTCAAAATAAACGAAATTGAGAGGAATGGAGAAATGCGTAAGAGCTGCTTAAAGTGGCACACAATTTATATAAAAAATATTTAATAGTTAAATAGACTCATAATTTCTTCATAATGGTCAAACTTCACAAAAATAACAATTAAAAAACTCTTATTCACTCAACTCAGAACTCTATTTTCTATTGTTTGCAAATTTCAATTTTGACAGCTACTGAGGGAAAATTGGTTGAATAAGAATTGTTCTTGCAGCCACCTTTAAGTAAATTCACCTTGCTACGAAGTTGATTTTTAACGAATGTTGTAATCAGAGACCATAGAGACGGGACACTTAAACGTAAAATTTTCTGACGTCTCAAAAAACTGTCTTTGTTTATCATTAATTGCCTATATGGATAGGTTTGTTTATCATTGGTTAACCAGAATTCTGAAGAAAATCAGCCACACTACCACAGTTTTGCACATGAGTTGGTGTGCGCAAAACAAGAGTCATTTCTCTGTATTCTCTGGCTGTAATAGACTAAGGGAAGAATAGCCGAGAAATTATATAATATAACGCTTAGTTGTCTGTTATCATCCATCTGTCTGCTACTGCCAAAAAATTATTCAGTACTGAACTTTATTCCGAACGCCGGCCCACTTGTCCAAATCCGTATAACATGCTCATGGTAATGATAGCACAAACCTTCAGTACTGATACCTTAAATCACCACGCCACGTAATTAAATCAATTTTTTACCTAGCGTACATATCGTAGATCCCAAGATTTGTTTTCCTATTTGTTTTATTAGTGCATAACGTATCATTTGTCTAATCCAGTTCTATTTATGCGCAGTGTGTTTCGTACTGATAATCCACTATTGATACGACTATATTTCGTCTCCGCATTAAATATTTCCTAAATTAGTTTTGTGCATCAAGCGTGGGCATCCACAATAATGGTCGATTAAATATCGTAGACAATTATAAAACAATTAATGTCCAAATCATTTTGAATTCTATTAAACAATGATCATAATAATACTAAACAAATAGGATAGTTAAAAATTAATGGGACAAATATAGTTGTCAAGTCTTCATATATGTATGTACATCATTATTGGTATTTGTGAGTAAAATTGGCATTGAACATCCTTTTTAACAATCCTAATATCTACGTCAACTGAAGTAGAGTATGCATGTGTGCACAAGTAAGTTGTCCCTCGCAGTCTTTAAAACCATACTTCCTGGAAATTGGTCGCGTGTGCAGATAGAAGGATGCCGCGTGACAAATTCCACCTTCACATATGTACATACATAAGCAAGTTTGTACGCGCAATACTCACCAAGTCAATCTAGAAAGAAGACAAACATTGTTATTTAAAACAAATCCACGACACGTTACTCAACGAATGTGCGTACATAGCCACATGATGTTCCTTTTTAATGCTCCGCGAACATGGAGAGGACGCGTTATATAACATGGCCATCGCGTCATTGGGAGAAAAACACACCACAATAAGACAAAACGAAAATGAAAATGATCAGAAACAAAGTCAATGGGGCAATCCTGACAATAGCAGAACTACAAGTAAACAGACCATGAACAAATATTTGTTACATCGACACAGTGTACACTGTAACTGACTTGTTTCGTCTGGTACTGACACTTATCGACCCTTTTTTGAATTCGCACGCAAATTCCTGCTGTGCGAACACGGGCGGGCAAACAGTATAAAAATCCTGGATTTTACATCCGGGCATTAGTCGCTGGTTTCCATCCTCTAAACAAGTACCACTTGCGTGAACGAAGGATCTCTTATTTATTCGCAAATTTATTTACGGCTAAAATGGTGAAATTTGTATTTATTCTCATAATTGAATCGCTACTCTGTAGTACCATGGGCTATCCTGTCCCAGATGAGGAACGCTACTTCCATAAAGAAGTAAACATTCGAAAAAGAAATCAAGAAATTCAGGGCGTATTTTTTAATATTTTACTTTGCAGTTCAATGAGGATATTATCAATTTGTTTACTGCTGCCCAACATCTTCAGAAGTTTAGCCATCCATGTAAGAAGTACTACTTTGGAAATGGTTTTATTACAACAATGCCGAAACGCAACTCCGAAATCATCATCTCATTGCTGAGTTTGTCAAAAAGTATTAGCGATGCTGGTAAATAAATAATTCGCCAAAGAAGCAAATACATATTTCCGCATCATCAAAAACTAAGTACATTTACTACGTATGCGTAAATACATACATATTGTATGTACATACATCCCAGTTCAAATACCGACAAGGAACAAAACCGTTATATTTTTCTATGTACATATTCTACATATGTATATAAACGTTGAAATATGCATACATATGTATATACACGTATGTAGTCACATATGTAAATAATTTTGCTATGCACATAAATATATTTAAATCTCTAATTTCGCCAGAAAAAAAACTAGTCTTTAAATGTGGAACAGTGTATTTAGTATAAGGATCGGGATTTTGGAAAGTCTTAAAAAATCCTAAAATCAGTGTTTACAGGCTCAGTTGGTTCAAAACTCTTTTCTTGAAGGTCATATTACTATTAGAGCAAGTTTCGACGGTGTTGCGTAATTGTAGGTAAGTATGCGTACATCGAATAAAGCCTTTAATAGTCTGGCCGTTCACGTTTAAATGCAAAATCCCGCACTACCTGTTAAATAACTACTGCAACACATTTCACTTTTAAAATGCAGCAAGGATGCAACTAAAAGTTCTCTATCTGGGTGTGTGGCCGTTCTTAAACCGGCATGAAATTAAAAAAACAAGTGTGGTGGTATAATGTAGTGTAGTAGCGGAGCTGGTTAAAAAAACTCAGAAAGTGCTCCCCACAGCTGTCAAAAACTTGCTGAACAAAAAAAAATACTCGAAGTAAAGTCCACAACAAGACGAAGAAATATAATTGATGAATTTGGTGTTTTTTGATCTGAAATATACTCAATAAAATTTGGCAGTGAATATTGTGGACATTATAAAGCAAGCTGTAAGGGTTAATCAGAGAAATGACACGCCCACTTCCATGAAAACTATCGGGACTAATATTAAAAGGGTCCATACCAGTGTGGGGATCATACTACTTCTCCGACGCCATAATGAACCAAAAATCATAACTAGGTTCCTAAAAGAGATCGATCAACGAAATTCACAGGATGGTTGAGGATACTTCCATTAAATACCGCACAATAAAATAGCCGGGTTATTTTAACAGCCACCCTCACAATTGACATATTTTTATAACTTACGACTTATACCAAAATTGTGGACGAAATGTTATATGAATGCGTATATTGGCGCTATAAACCATACATAAAAAATGGGGTCGATCAGATAAAGGACACGTCTCCCTCCCATATAATGTACTTGGGGGCCCAACTTAAAATTACCCTACCTATGCTCATAATGGTGATATCTGAATTAAATGTACATCACGACGGTTTAACTCACATGCACATATGAGGGTATAGGGTATTTCGAAGTCGGTCTAACCCAACATCAACCTTCTTTACTCGTTTTGACTGAGAAGTATAGTGCTAAACAGAATGTAGGCGGTGAGACGGGCAAACAATCCTGCATTTTATGTTTCATTTCAATCATGTATATATATATATATATATATATATATATATATATATATATATATATATATATATATATATATGTATGTATATATATATATATATATATATATATATATATATATGCGTGTGTGTGTGTGTGTGTGTAATATTTAATTGATATATTATTAAGTAGCTCTAATGAAGAAAAAGACGAGGAATTACGCTTTTACAATGGATATGATAATTATTAATTATTTTAAATTCAGAAATTGAGTAATTTATATATAAATCAATTTAGAATTAAGGAGTAAAGGAAAAAACTTCGAAAATGTTCGTTAATTTTCAAAACAAAACATGAACTGAGCTGCACTGAAAAATTTCTTTGGAGCTAGTTCATGAATTGAAAGTGAACATTTGCAACGCGAACAAGAAAGAACAAATGAACTTGAGATGCTAACAGCCGAAAATTTAGATTTTGTGTTGTGTGATATCCCATACACGTAGATATAGCCAAATAAACACAAATCATGCTTACTTAATTTTTAATTAGCACTCAATGGTATCACAACCAAGTTTATATCATTATATTTCTGTATTTCCAAATTTAAAGAGTGATGGTTACTATGCACCTGCACAACGAATAATAATAAAACACGCAGTTAAAATGAGAAAATATAACATTTAATTCACAGAGAAGCCAACATAGCATTGCATAGAGTGCAAACTTCAAATTACTGAGCACTCCGTACTTGCGACAAATCATTTTCTGTAGGTTATTATTGAATTATCTTGGAAAAATACAGCCCTGTGGCAGAAGCAAAATAAACAGAATAAGCTTTCAGCAAACTTTATTCTAGAATTTCTGAGGTCCAAATTTTGTATACTATACCACATGATCATAGACAAGTTAAAACATGTTTTAGGTTTGACATTTCACATGCATTTTTGCATAATAAACCATACTTTAAGCATAAAGTGCAATTATATTTTGACAATGACTACGCCCCGATTCCTCTTCAATGCACAGCTATGTATTTCAAGGAGAATCTGCTTAGTTAACATTAAAGAAAACGCCACTAGCAATGCCCTAATGTATGTTAATTAGTATACTGTCGGAATCTCTCTCTATCCCGCTCTTTTTGGCATTTGGATGTTTACATTTATTTACAAGCAGTTTTTGGTGGCTGACAAAACGCAACAAACCAGAGCGAATGGGAAATTAATTGAATAAAAGTATATTTTTTTAAATTTAAAATTAATCGTCAAGTAAAATGGCGGGTTTTGTGGCTGTGCATACAGGTACGTTATTTTGTTATTAATTTGAATAAAGAAATGAGCTCTTTTCGCATTTACTTACACTTTGTGTCATTTCCTATTCAAGTCGTTAAGTTGAATTTATGTACAATGACTCCAAAAAATTTCACTCCTCTTGATTACCGGAAATTATTGCCACAGCCATAAAAGTTATAGGCAGGCACTAAAGTCTATTAATAATATTTCTGAAATATTTGTGTTTGTTTATGAATTCGTGTGCATGCATTCTGAAACAATCATAAAAAAATGATTAAATTGAATATATTTGTGTGCATACTTGTGATATAAGAAATATGTGAACGCAAGTTCTGCTCTGCTTATGTATGAGTCGTGAATAACTTGTTTATTTGTTCACATTTTGTTCTCCTAATTGAGATGGCCAGATGATATACTTGCATATAGATTACCCACGATGAAAAGCAGGGCTTGAGATTTGGTAACCGAAAAGTTTTTAGAGACACTGTCACTCTATACGAACATTTTTCAAATAAATATGCGTATAAATTGTAGTAAATTTACATGTTACTGAAAAAAACATACTATATGCGTGGATTGTTGAATAATCCGAACTAAGAGAGAGAGAGCTAGAATGACATTTATTGGGGTCACACAAGAAACACTTAAATTTGTATTCATCCCTTGCTTCGAACACCTAACATCTATTATCTAGGAGCTGGTAATTGTATCGATGAAAGTAAATACCAGCGTGTAATCAAGGAAGCTTGCATTTACGCCACCGATATTCTTAAAAACGGCGGCTCAGCCCTTACTGCGTGTGAAGCGGCGATTGCGCGACTTGAAAATTGTGGAAATACAAATGCCGGCTTTGGTTCGAACCTTTGCTGGGACGGACAAGTCCAGTGTGATGCGTCTATTATGGATGGTTCCAATCTGCGATTCGGCGCTTGTACAAATGTTTCAACTGTAAAGAATCCCATACAATTGGCACGAATGCTTTGCGATCGCCAATCTGAGATGCTGCCGTTAGAACGATTACCGCCGATGGTGATGGCAGGCATCGGAGCAGAATTATATGCGGAGGAATTGGGTTGCACCATGGTCGAGACTAATGCGCTGATATCATCAAAAGCAAAATTTTCACACAATCATTACAAATCGAAAATAAACAACACAGAGGACAATACAAATAATCAAATAACATTTTCCAATTCCGTGGTTAGTGCTGCATTGGACACCGTGGGTGCGGTGTGCGTTGACAGCGCAGGAAACACAGCTGCCGGGTGCAGTTCAGGTGGACTGCTACTGAAAATCCCGGGTCGAGTAGGGCAAGCCGCAACATATGGTGCCGGCTGTTGGGCTACCGACACCGATGACTTATCCGTGGCCTCGAGCACAACGGGCAATGGAGAATACTTAATGAAAACCTTATTGGCCAAAGAGATTTGCGCAGATCTACTGACTTCAGATTGCCCTGTGACCAGTATGCACAAGACATTCAAGAACAAATTTTTAGAATCCCCATTTTTGCCCCCCGACCAAGATCTCTATGGTGGCGCATTATCATTGGTATACTATCCTAAAGGATGTTACGGTGAGGTGCTCTGGAGTCACACTACTAAATCACTTTGTGTAGGCTACATGTCGACACAACAGAAAACACCAAAGGTACGTAATCCCATAAATCATCTCAATTTGAAATAATTCAGAACCGTTGATTTTTCAGTTCGTCTTCTCGCCACTGCCAACGTACAGCATACCAGGGAAATCGAGTGTAGTCAACGGGCACAATTTCAATTTGTGCTTATAAAGGTGAAAATAAATAGGTCCAATTGCTTTTAATTGCTACATAATTAGTTGCATTTATAATTTTTGTGAAATGGACGTGAATGTAATTAACATAGATGAGAAAGTGTTCGCCTTTTTTTTGTTTTTTGTAAAGAAAATGGAAAATATTTATTTGTTTTTTTTATTAGTAAGTAGCATTCTCTTAAAAATTATTAACTCAATACTATAATTCATTCAATGTAAATTTTTTCATTAATTTGTTAAGACACAAATTTTGACCCTTTGTTGCTTACGTTATTACAGATAATTATTTTTGTATTTTGTTAACTGGAGTCGATTTATTTTATATACTTTTATACTAATAATACACAACGAATGTATTCATTTATAGTTTACGCAAAATGCCGACAATGGATTTTTATATGTAATTGTATCAATAAGATTATATTTTATGTTTATGTGTAAGAAAGATGTGCATACATTCAAAATCATAAAAAAGTTACTATATACCTTAAACATAAGTGTTATTTACCCCCTTACATATGATCAAAGTTTATACCGTGCAAAGCCGTGTCACGTGTGGATGGGGGATAGGGGGTGGTGTATTATATATTCGTTGCAACGCTGATGAAAGTTTCCTCGGACTGGTCGGTTGGTGAGTGAACTCCAAACACCGACTTCGGGCGGGTTAAATTTGATCACGAGTACGGGGGTATCGTATCTAATTAATTGTCACACATCTTAGCATACTTCACATACCTGTACAAGTACATGCATTTTATAAAGTCGAAGCGGTTTTGCGATAACCACTTCAATAAATAATGCATGCCACTGTGGCGAGTATGCATGTTTCATATAGAAAGAAATACTTTTGTTATATGCATAGACTACATAAAATACCTATCAACATTGGCGTTATAAAACGGGCAATCAATAAATTAGCTTTTAACATTAATTAAGAAAATTCGAGTACTTTGTTATTTGTTTTGTGAAAATGTGACATATGTGCATGTACTTAAGGCAAAAATCATAAAGTATTCTTTATGTTGTATACTTTTAAGGCAACTAAATTTGATTTGATTGGACGTGGGCGCTTGCCGCAAGGTCGCTTCGCTTTAATTATGAAGAGATTTTTTTTGTTTGTTTATTTGTGCTATAGGCAAACGCAAAAGCGAAACACATTTACCAGAGATACACGACGCATTTTGCTCTGATCGGTGATTATTTTAAATTGGAATTATCACACACAACCGTACTCGTACCACACGCTATTGCTTTTGTCCTCTGTGCACTTGCGCAGCAATTTGTCATCATGCGGCGGCGGTGGGCTAGTTGTGCTGCTGCCAGCAGCCGCCGCTTCATGGGTATTGGCAGCGGCAGAGTTCTGTTCCGTTGTGTTCATTATTCCGCTGGCACTAGCACCGATTGTTGTATTGATACGATTATACATGAGAAGTGTGGGCGGATTCTCGTTTTTAGGTGAAGGCATCGGCATATTTGTGGGTGTTTGCGGTTCAGCATTGTTTGCCCCCAAAGTTGTTGACGAATTATTGCTGTTCGTCGGAGAGGAGGGCGACTGAGTATTGGAATCGGGGATTTTTTGGTTTTCATCGATTAAATAAACTGTGCGGCGGGAACCGGCAGTGCCTAGAGTTAAACTACTGCCTGTTACATCTGGCGCTTCCAGTCTGTTTAGAAGTAAGAGCAAAACAATTTATTATTAATAAAAACACTGTTCGAATGAAATTCATTAAATGCAAGGACAAACAAGTACGTTTATAAGACATGAACAATTTGTACAAATAATTATTAGCAATAAAGGGTTAAAATTAAAATACTGAGTAGTATATTATACATAATAAAGCTAGTCAAGTGCATCGGTGCAAGGCACGCAGATGCAGAACATTAATTAAAAATTTTAGAAGACTTGCCAAAACACGGTACGTCACACATTTAAAAATAAAACACAATTTTTAGATTTATTTTGTTTTTGTCTGCTGATGGGCGTCGTGTGAGTCCATAAAATTATAATTATTAGAATACAAGCGCAAATATGCAAGCGATTAAAGCGATTTAAGTGCCTTGCTGCGAAACGCTGCGAACGCAGTTGCCTTGTCGCGTTTCAATGCCAGCGTTTCATTTTCTATGCTTTTGCCAAAAATAGAACAGCAGTGTAAGAGTTATGACGAGCGTACGTCTTGTTTACCCGATTACAAAAACACTTCCAAAATTTGAACTTGACCAATCTACTCGTATGTATACCAACAACAACATGTCACAAAGAATATGGATATAAGTGTGTGTGTGTGTGTGTGCGTAAGAAAATGTGAAATATATGTAACGAGAAATATGTGTAACAAAATGATAAGTAAATAAAACGAAAGATAACAACAAACAAACATTACCCGTGCACGCTATTTCTACGGGGATTATTTAAATCCGTACGTTTTTGTGCTTGCAAACTACTCCGTACCACGCCACCACGTGAAATTGTATTATCCATAACATCGCTTTCAAAAATTATAGAAAAAAATAAAAGTAAATTACTAAATATGCGATTTAAAAATATCGCACAACCAAAGCCCAATAAAGAAACAAAAAAAAAAAAAAAATAATTATAATAATTTTAAAATAATAATAATAAGAGTAATAAAAAAATTAAATTTATTGAAATGAAGTAAAGAAAAGAGAATTTGTTTATATTTATCGAAACAAAACGGCCAAAATACCTTTGCAGACTCTGGCGCATGGGCATATTTCGCTGTAGTAAATGCGAATCCGACGCAATTGAAATGGGCTCTTCTGTGCTGTTATCAGAATCATTGCCTCCAGACTCAGAGCCCACTGCCAGTTGAGACTGTGTTTGGCGCGGATCGTCAACCCACGAGCGACGATTCTGCTTTGTCGCAATTGAATCGTTAGTTTGATTTTATTGACTATAGCGCTGGCGAAATATACTTACACGAGACGGTACTTTGTTCATAAAATCCGAGCTGGCCTTTTTAACACGGCGCACTAAACTGCTCAACGGTTTCCTGGAAGAAAATCGAAAAAAATTGGTTAAGATTGCCACAAGTCATGGTTCAAATCAATATTTAAATGCTAGGCACTACACATCGTTCAATTCACCGTTGGCGTTTGAGATTGTTCTTGTGTGTCTAGAAAACTTCAAAATGAAGGTTGGGTGAGAAGCGGAGTGAACAGTCCAAAAGGCAGCTATCAGACTATGTTTCCTAATTTATGATATGGTTCCGTGCAGGAAAAATTTTGCTAAATTTTCGAGCTACCTCCTTTATATGTTTTCTGCATTAGCTGGCTCTGTGCTCGACGTATTGCATTTCAATAAAATGTGCTCTGAATGAATGTGTTCATTCTCAGTTCAAGAACGACGACAGGACAATAGAGAAAATGCTTCTCATATAAGTTGAGGCCAACTAAAGGTACAACCAAAATAGACGAGACGCAACGATAGCGATTGGACGAACGTCTGCACTTGTTACTTCGATTTTGATATTTAACCCAAAATGTGAGGCTATCAAACGCATCGATGGATGGCTTTTTACATAAATTCCGTGCTCATCCCTCACAGCGGCGATTAAATTGTAGCAAAATTCCGTCATTTTTTAAATAACAATCGTGTCAACAAAGTAGTTCTTGTGACGAGTAGCAGACATTTGCAGTTCGGTTCTTACGGAACCGAAAGTCACGTCTAAAAGATTCGTTCAGTTTCGATCAAAAACGTACGGCCATTTTAGCTATTAACATTGATTCACATATGCTTGAACTTACTCGTTACATCTCTTCGCGTCTATTTTGGTAAGCCCTTTACTCGTTACGTCTCGTCTATTTTGGTGGGCCCTTAAGCAATCAAAACAGCTTTAATATCGACAACTGCATGAATTTACTGGTCCGAGGGCAGATATATTAGAGCAATGAACCTCAACTCAGAGCTAAGTTTCCTTAGAACTGTTGGACTAATAAATACCCTTAATAGGTATATGCAAGGAGGAGTACAATAGATCAAATTGGTCGAGGTACATTTTCCCCTCTTTGTTTCATTCATTCATTTACTTGATTTTGCGTATAATTATTTTGTGTTAGTAGTTTGCCTCATGGCCGACACTGCGACCTAAAATATCTTCTGTGCCATTGATTTCGCGTATAATGAGTGTATAAATTTGAAAAGGAGCTCGATTTAAGAACGTAAATTGAACGACGAGAGACGACGACCATACTAGCTCGAATCTGCGAGTGTAATGCCTACATTTCACAGGAATTTGGAATAATGCCCTAAACGAAAGTTATGTTTTTTGGAGCTTTCATCAATTGTGTAATTATTTACTTTTTTGGTACTGCATTCTCTGCCTTTTTGTAATGTTCCATTATCTTCTCCTCTAACTTCTCCTTCTGGCGACTTAAATTATGGACGTGTTCGGTGTAGCTCTTCTCCTCTTCGTGAAAATGCTGCTTGTCCTCAAGGGAATACGATATCAACTCATGGTATTGCGCGTAGAGTTGCGACACTTTATCCATTAAGTTCTTGCGGTCGGCATCAATGTCATGATTAATTTGTAGCAACATCTGAAACAGTTTTTCAATTGATCAATACCATATTATTAACTTAAGTAGTTTATGTGCATACCTCGCAACGCTGCGCCTCTTTATTATACTTGATTTCAAACATTTTCAACTGATCACTCTTAGCATTCAATTCCCCCGATTGTTCAGTCTTCTGTAGTTTCAATGTGCTGTTCTCCATGCGTATTATCTTGTATTGCTCCTAAATTAGAACTTAGTTTAGATTATTCTACATATTGGTTGGCCTCTTTTGTGTACTTACCTGTATGTTTTTGTATTCATTTTTGAATCGATCACTGGTAGCAAACAAATTTCGGAAATCGTCAGTCAACTTTGAGTGCTCCAGACGTAATATGGAAAGATCTTCTGCACAGGTTTTCATTGTTGCATTTTGTTTTTTCAAATCGTCAATCTCGTTCTCCAGAATAGTAATGCGGTCGCGCAATTCACGACTTTCGTTTCGTAGATCACGCACAAGAGTTTTTAGCTCCTCCTTGCTTGTGTTTAGCGCATCATACTCTGAAGAGAGCTGATCGTGCAGACATTGTAGCGTGACTTGGTCGTGCAACAAATTTTTCTGCTTCTGGTCTATTGCTTCAATATCTTTCAGTAAAACATCTTTGTCAGCTGCCAGCTGGGAATTGGCCAGCTGCAATGCAACATGCTGGGTATTGAGCGAGGTGATCTGCGAGCCCAATGTGGCCACATCCACAATCAGGCGCGCTTTCTCCGCTTGCAATTGCTCGTTGTTGGATTGTAGTGCCGTGTTCAGAGCATTGAGTTTTGTGTTCGTCTCAGATAAACGTGTCAGCTCTGCAGTTTCACGGGCGGGATTCAGCAGAACTTTGTGCTCGAAACTCAGCTCCTGGGGCTCATTCGAAAGTTCAATGTTTTTTTCAACCGTGTAAATTTCTTTACGGTGGCAAAGCACGCACATATCAGATTTGGCATTCCTGCTACCTTGCTGTTCCTTCGACACGTTCAGCATAATTTCACGTACTGTCTTAAAAGTTTCCGGATTACGCACCAGTTTTTCAACCACCATTTCGACATTCAAATCAGCGTTGTCATCCCACTGATCGACTGTAAGACCCAACTTCTCAATGTTATGGCGCACTTTGTTAGTGGCAAGTGTCCCTGTGACCAAATCATTACGCAATGTGGTAATTGTTTCCAAATTAATATCACGCTGTGATATCAAATCTTGATTTTGCTTCTCTAATTCAACTATTTTCGTTTGTATATGTTCAGCCTTCTCTAATTCTTTAGTCAACCGATTTCCTTCTTTTGCTTGCGACTCAAGTTTTGTTATGGTTTCGTCAAGTTGCACTGATTTCTCCTCAATGTTTTCTTTGAGTTTGGCCACCTCTTTGGTGAGGCTGCCATTTTCACGCTCAAACGTGCTCAGCTTAGCTTCCAAACTGTATAATTTTTCCTTTGTTTTATCAAATTCGTTCGTTTTTTCTGTGAACAGTTGGATTTCTTTAGACTTGGTATCTACCAAGCGTTCCAGATCTTCTGCTCTACGCTGTATGCTTTCGGTTAGTGTTTGAATACGTTGCTTTTCTTTGTTCACTGTCTCCACCTGTTTCTCTAAATCGATCAATTTATTGCGTTCCACCTCACGTTCTTGACTCTGTCTATCGTATGATTTCTGACGATGGTCCAAAGTGTCTTGCAGTTTTTTATTTTCCTCCAAAGCATTTTTAAACACATTTTCCAGTTCAGTATTTTGTTGTGTTGATCTTAGCATGTTTTCTTGTAGTTGTTCCAATTTGAGCGTTAGTTTCTTTTTCTCTTTCTCTAAATCCAGAATTTTGTTGGTAGACTCGTGGAAAGAGGTCTCTTGAAGTTGGTCCAATGCAGCTACCAAACGCCTGTTTTCCAATTCCAGCTTTATAGCCCGAGTCTGGAAGATAAAGAAAAATATGTTACTTCTAAAACAATTGTAATCGGAATTGTGTTAACTAACCTGCGCATTGTTCGTCAATTGCTCCGAGAGGCTGTTATCTCCCGAATTGCAGTCATCGTCAATATCTGAGAAAGATTTGTCGATCTCTTGCGTGCTATTCATATTCTTAGCTACCAGTTGTAGTTGTGTATTTTCCTCTAACAGTTCCTCTAATTTAGAGCGATCAACGTCTCGTTCCAAAGCCATGTCATTTAATTTCTGTTTGTACTTTATAATTTCTGACTCCAGATTCATTACGTGTTCGGACCGTTTTCGCGATCTCAGCAACTGATCTTCCAGCATTTCCCTGAGATGAAAAATGATATTAGGAAACTACAATCAAATATATTTTGTTTGTAGTACTTTGTTTCTAGCAGCATGCGATTGTCTTCTCTCAGCTCCTCAACACGTGTCTTGTAAAATTCCGCATCTGTAAGCTTTTCCCGAAATTTTTGCACCTCAATTTCCAATCTTTCCGCCCGCTCTGCACGGTCCCTTAGCACATCAACTTCATCGCGATAGGCGGCAGCACGCTTAGCTTCTGTGTACCATTCTTGACTCTGCCATATTCAAAGAGAATATAATAATAAATACCAATCGCGTATTTCAAAAGAATTCACCTCTGCTCTCAGTTTTTCATAGTGTGAATTTTTGTGTTCTAATTCCTCCCGCAATTCCAACTGACTCTCTGCCTTTTCCTCTCTAAGAAGATAATGATTATTTACAGTTACAGCAATTTGAATAAAATATTTACAATTCTTGTCTCAATTTGCGCAGTTTCGACTTCAAATCGGCCAATTCGACGGCCATGTGATTGCTCTCCGAGTTGGAAGACGAAGGGGAAGATGTGGTCATGCCACTTGAGGGGGAAAGCGGCATACTTGTTGTGCTGTCTGCACATCCTGACAGATTTATTTCCGGTTCAGTGCAGATCGACGAAATCCACTTCATATACATATTATCACGCTCCTTTGTGAGACGCAATATGTGATTGTACATTGCAGTGGGGCTGATAAGATCAACCGAATCCTCTGTTAGCACTAAACTATGATTATCAGTCACCTGTCGAATCAAGGAAGCCACACATGAGTCACGTTTAAGGACTCTAGACAAAATCGCTTTAAAACTAACCTGTTTTATAAGTTCCACAATAGCATGTTGCGTCTGCAAATCCAATTCCTTTATTCTTGCAATGAAGAGCTGCTTATTTGGACACTGAACTGCTGCTCCCAGCAGCAGGGTCAGAAGGATCTTCATTTGCTCTAAGCCATGCTTGGTGTCTGGGTGATAACCCAGGGTAAAGGAGTCCGGCAGCACTAATATGGTTTGCTCGAATTCCTCTACAAACAGCGACTTCAAATTTCTCACAATGCATTCGAAATTTTTGGTACGTGCAATGCAAAGTGATACCCCCGACAAGTCATGAATGTCGGTTGGATTGTTTTGAGGCTCAGGATCGATTTGCAGCCAGACGCTATGTATAATACTAGCGTCCAATAAGGACGAGTAGCCTGTGAGGATTTCTGGACGCGGCAGACATGATTCCAGCTGAAACATAACCAGACACCCATATTCATCAATATATTCGTACAAAGCTTCGTTTTAGAAAATAATAAATTAAACATATATGAACAGAAATAAACTGTTTTGGTACATGCAATCTAATAATAATAAGTATACAATTATGTTTATAGTTATTAATTTCGGGTTTCAAAAATGATGCTCGCGCGGACGAAGAACGTCATGTTTCAGTCAGCGGATTCTTCAGTCACCTGCCCAGTCGACTATTTAACTTACATGAAATGTGCATTGACTTGAAAGAAGCACATCAATTAAAGTTCGGTGAAAAGTGAGCCAAGCCATCCAAAATATTAATTAAACGAAAAGACTTTCTTGTGTACGAGTGAGGTTTCACACCACTCGATCGATGAACTTTTGCAATAATAATAAACAAACTGCGAAAAATAATTGAACTTGTTTTTAGCAATCAAGCATGTTGCCGCAAGCAGTCCGCAGCTCTCTTAGCATATGCACATATTTACATTTGTATGTGAGCCTACGTACACATGTCGAGTGCAAGATCTGCGGATTGTACTGCAGCATACAGCAGAGATTTTGCAAAATAGATAATTGAAATATGCATCGGCACGCGGGTAAGCAGAACATAGACGTACAGATCCCCTTTCATTGACCTTGTCTAGCCCCAAAATGAATGCCCATGGATGGAGCGCGTAGAGCATAATAAAGAAGTATAAGCACGCTAGTCAATATCAATGCTACGTACAAATGTATGTGTGCATGCATGCAACCAACTTAGGACGCAAACGGATAATTGTCAATTCCGTGCATGCACTTTATAAAAGCGGCAGACACGAGAATCAGGAAAAACCCAAGTAAAAACAATATATCAACACACTTACCCAAGACACGAGTGCTCCATTTATGAACTCATCAATTTCTATCGCAGTAGCTGCACCACCAGCCATCGTTCCCCTCCTGAATGCTATATTCGCCGTTCAGACGCTAATCACAAATTTGTTGCTCAATTTCGCAGGAAGTATTTCACCGACTTGGTGCAGCGACAGAAATACTTTTATATAGCTTTCAATTTTATTCTTGTAAAATAAGGTTGATTGCAGCACCACACACGAAACGCCAAATACAACACTAACGAGTTTTTCTTCTCTTGGAAATGGAGCATTAGCAGAAGCAAGCTCCGATCGCAATGCAGCACCAGCCAGCTTCAGCTATTCGCCTATTTTTTATATTTCCGGAAGTGATTAAGTTTAATATTATTTGTGAGTTTTCAGTGGACAATACATGTTTGAAATTATTAACAGAACAAATATTAATGGGAGCATCTTATTCTCCTTTTTAGCTATTTACAATTTATGAATAGTTGAAGCAAAATGAAGTGTTAGTCTCCGGTACTGCCACCCCGAGCGATTGAATATCTATGCTATAAACAAAATTCAGGAAGGTTAGAGAAGAACATGAAACAAGTGTATTATGAACAGTGTTGCAGACCTGCAAAATATGTAGTAGATGTACTACAAATTTTTTCACCTGCTATTACTACATTATGTCTGTTCGCGTCGTATGTACCATCTGCTCCGAAGTGTGTTCACTACGCAAGTTCTTTTGCACTTTCCTGTTTGTGTCGCAGAAAGTTCACTTTCAGTTCATGAACTAGTTGTTATAAAAAAATTTTTAGTGGAGCTCAGTTTAACTTAAGGAACAATTTATATTTTTTTTCTTTATTCCATTAATTCCTAAAACTTATCAAATTTATTTATAATAAGTACGCACTTTCTGAATTTAGAATAATTAATAATTATCATTTCCATTGGAAAACCGTAATTCCTCTGCTTCTTCTTCAGCAGAACAACTTAACAATGCTATTATTTATCATATACCAATTATATATAATTTTCTTCCATTTTATTCATTATAATGTATAATTATCGAATGCATTTGAACTTTACACCATTTCATTGAGAAACATTCACGTCACAAATTACTGAACTTAGAATCCACTGAGTGAACTTATACTGAGCTGGGTTGCAGCCTATTAACATTACTGGTAATACAAATTACTACAAACTTCAATACAAAAGAGAGCGGAATTGCTTTACTGCTATAAGTTTAATTTTTAATTTTTATATAATTGATATTGAACTTTTAAAAAAATAATGTTCATTTTGAAAAATACTGTTTACTGGATATTTTGTAAACAGAAGATCTGCACCAATTTAACTCTAAGTTCTTGATTTTTTTAATTATTATTATTATTATTATTATATATTACACCATAATTAATTATGAGTGCAAGGTTTTGGGGAATGAGTACTAGCTACAGAGGCTTTCGACTCAAAGAGAAAAGGATTTTTTAAAGTTGAATAACAATATTAGCTAATCATATATATTTTGCATTTTCAGAGTTCAAAGACTTTTTGCTCTAAATTGATAAATTCTGCTCTAAAGCTTTTTAAACTTGATCTGCATTGTTCTACTCTGCTTTGCTCTGTACTTTTAAAGCAGTCATTATATAGACCTAAAGACTATATAGTGATATCTATTACATTATTTTGATTTAATGCCATCGAACATTTAGGTAAGAATGGGCGTTAACCCCACATCTCCACGAGCAATTTTTGATTCCTTGCAATTCCCAATTTCAAGCAAATTGCGAATTGATCTCTTGTAATATTTCAAGCCATAAATTGCCAACATGCTGTTTTGCAATCAGTTGTAATTTTGTTTATTTATCAGTTGTAATTTTGTTTATTTTGAATTTTTTCGTGACACTCACAGTGGCAGCATAGTCGAATATTTTACTTTTAACGCGTCTATTAAACTAATTTAAACGCTAAAATGGCTGCAGACTGTGTATTTCCCTTCTTTCTAAGAAAGGATTCACTTTCTAAGAAAGGCTTCCTTCCCTTTCCTCTGCATCGTATAATTCAAACAATATTTTTAATGAATCAAGACCGCGGGCACAGCGAACTTGAATTATAAATAATAGGACCAATATTACTAAAGTGAATTATACATAAAAACAGATTCTTGCTGAATATATGGCAGATCACTTCGACTTGACTAAAGGGATTCTGCCAAACTGTGGTCAATTGTGCAACTTTTTTCTGGCTGTACCGATTTCTCTTTTCATTGCATATAATATTCCAACGAGGTTTTAATATGTCGATTTTACGTTCTCTGAAATTACCTACCTTACACCTTCTTTTCTTAATTCCACGCACCTTTGTATAATTATTTTATATTGCATTCCGAAATAAATTTAAAATAATGGTAGACAAAGTTGAGCTGATTCAAAGTGATTTGGTTTATAGCTGGATATAAAATAAATATTTTTAATTAACAGCTTCCGTGATGAATTATTATCCCCTTCAACAAAGATTACCCAGATAAACTCTATTGTTCCTGGGTTTGGTATTGCTTTCTCCAAACTAATTATCTAAATCTTATCCATGCTATCTTTTGTGGTTTATTTTATATTTAGAGTTCGTGAAGTTTTTACTCTTAATATAATGATTTAGTAATAATATAATAATTTAGTACTAATAAAACAATAATTCATTAGAATACTAATACAAAGTAATTAAATTGTATTAGTTACTTTTATTTCGTTGATTTAATAATTCATAACAGTATTTTATCCTATAAAATAATTTCTTATATACTGTTTTGTAATATACAAATATTTCACATATACTCTTATTTTCCAAGAGAAAGAGCAAACTTAATTATATGTATATTAATAGTACCTAATTTAATTATACATAAATCCATTTTCGCTCTTCACTATTTCAATGCTTTTCAAAAACCAACTGTTGCTTTAACAGGTTTGACATTGTTGAATTTTCTGGGTGGCAGCGCTGTATTTTTAGTGCCTATAATATTTTTATTACGGGGTACTCCAAAGCCAAAAATGGATTAATTCCTTCAACGAAATCCCAAAAATCACTTTTTAATTTCCACATATTGAACGAAGTGATCTGTTTTTATAAAATTTATAGATAACCAAGTTTAGCTTTGGATTTCTCACAGCGCTTTGTTAAAAGTGTATAGCGTAGAGTTGCCACACGGAACATAAAATAGAAAATTTCCTTTAAATCTCCATTTTTTAGTTATATGAGCAACACTCTCGACTCCTTCATTTATGTGTACGAGTATGTGTAAACAAAGAAAATATTTTGTTGAGAAAGCAATATGGTAACTATAGCAGTTACCCAGTTACAAATCTTAAATGCCATCCTGAAGGAGGTTGCATGTGTTAGTAGGTTTGTTCGCGTCGCAACAATTAAATAACTCGGAGTCATTTTCGACAAAAGATTATTTTGGAAGGCTCACCACCAATGCTGGTAAATCTTGGGGATGTAACCCAAACATCGTTCGCTGCATGTACACCATGACGGTGAGACCTATCGTCACCTATGGTTCTGTAGCCTGGTCAAATAAAGACGACTTAAGATAGCGAAATCTTCCTTAAGTAAAGTACACCGCTTTGCCTGTCTTGTCATCACGCCAGCAATGAAAGTTATAGTAGATATAACACCCTTACATCTAGTAATAAAAAACTCTGCTAGGAAATCTCTTAGCAGAATACAAGAAATTATTTCGAGGGTAACAATTCATCTCAAGAATACGGTATACGGTAATTCAACTTCGTACACAAACACAGTACAAAGTTTGAGTTGCAAAAACGAATGGAAAGGTCTAACTGCGACGTATAAAATTAGAGAAAACTCCCTCTTATAGTATACAGACGGTTCTAAGACTATGGACGGGACTGAAGCCGAAGTATTTTGGCCTAGAACCAACTACTGGGAACCAATGGGTTCTTTCCCAACTATTTTTCAAGCGGAGATTCACGGTGTTGAAAGATTCGCCCAGTTCAACATTGACACGAAGTATCGGGGAAATCATCATAATACTATCCGATAGTCAAGCAGCACTGAAAACTATGAGGTCACCCTTGGTGAGGCCTGCATGGGGAAACTGAACTCCCTAGGCAGTATAAACAATCTATCTCTACTGTGTACCAGCACACATGGGAGTAGAGGGAAATGAGAAGGCTGATAGCTTCCCTCTCAACGGCCCTGAACCCTTCTGTAAAGTACCATCCAACACCATTCTCTGAAGTTTGTTGAAGAAGTACACAGATCCAAATAGAAGTCAAATCTGGAAAAATCTTCCGTGATTTAGACAGTCCAAAGCTCTTCTAGAGTACTTTAATCCTAAAAACGCTAAAGAGTTATTAAACATGCCTCGGAGTAAATTAAGAATCATCGCAGGCGTTTTAACACGGACACTGTAGACTTAACTATCACATGAATAAGTTGGGGCTACCTTCTTATGCCATCTGTAGAGTCTGTGGAGAAAGTGATTAAACCTCATTGCACCTGATCACAGTCTGCGGACCTTTGCAAAATAAAAGGAGTTTTGGAGAATATATCTTTGATATGTGTAAGATCCCTCAACTTGATTACTCCAAAATATATGAATTCTTGTCGGAAATTAACCTGACAGAGGATCTATAGATGAGAATATCCTCATTTTAAATAAATAGTGGCATCACAATAGATATTCCAGGTCGCGGTGTATAACACCAAATCTAAACCTGAAGAAAATAATTTCACTGTTCCACCTTTGTGACATTTACTCTGAAATATGAATATCAACCATATATGTGGCGACGCCATCTATATCCCGGTTGCGGCGGCGCAAGCAACTGCTGGTCCCACGAGCACTCTACTGACGCTGTCGCTGCTTAGCAACGCGTTCAGTGATACGATCAAAAGAAAGCCATCTGATTGGCCGGCAATGGCCTATTCACGGTTTCCGTGGTGAATGGCCAACCACGCTTTACCAGTCTCAAAATCCTTTCTTTCCTTTGCTATGTTGGTGCTGGACGGACATCTCATATACATATATTTTTGTGTAGAGCGTTGTGTAATTAAAAGTTTATTAATAACAGGAATTAACAATCTCGTATTTTGTCAAATAACAATTTAACCGATTTTTATTTCATTAAACAAATATTTGTTTTTGAACTAAGGTATAAAAGATCAGCAGGGTGACACTGCTTGGAAATTGACGGAGTAGCAATAAAAATTATTTTAATTAAAAATTAAATTGTTTAAATTCTAAAACTATTAAACACGCTCGACGCCTTCCCAATTGCGGCCAAGAGTCCGGATCATATCGACATACGACAACAACGACGGCGGAAACGCTCCACTCGCCCACAGGTTCCAGACCTGCGTCGCCTGCAGTGTCAGAGCACCCGCAGCAACACGCCCAGCTACCAATGCATTCGTTGTACGGATTCCAGCAGCAGCAGCCACACCAGGTCCCATTCGCACCACCGTTGCAGGCTCCGACTCAGCCACCGCATCAATGCGGGGAGACTCGGCTGGAACAGTGCGACGCCTTTTTGTCGCCACCGCATGCCATTGAAGCGGTGAATAACTGTCGGCTTCCACCTTTTTGGAGGGGCAATCCAGACCACTGGATTTTCCAGATCGCGGCCACAGTTCGCTCTGCGGAATGACAACAGCCCTTACAATCTGGTGATTTCGGCGCTCGATCCAGAGACCATTGCTGACGTCGCGAATGTGCTCTGCACCGTGCCTGTAACGGGGCGATATGACGCGCTAAAGGCAGCTATGCTAAACCGCCTCACTGACTCGGCGGACAGACAGCTGCACAGACTGCTCGCCCAGCTCGAGTTGGGCGACAGGAAGCCATCTAAGCTGCAACGCCAAATGCGTACTTTGGCGGGTGACCATGAATCGGATGACTTGATCCGGGTAAAGTGGCTCGACCTGTTGGTGCCGTCAACTGCTCAAAATAAAGGGAACCAACCTGCAGGAACGAATTTTGTCAAATATATAAGAATAACAACAACAATTTTAACGATTTTTTGTCATTGGCAAATTTAGTATTACTTTAACCAAGACTTAGCCCGCATACCCTATTTGTTAGTTGCCTAGTTAATAAGTTGATCATTAAATTTATTTCTGTACAAACTTTTTAAATAAATAAAAAATAAGACGTTTAGGACTTTTTGGAGTTGTGGTTTTGAGTGATATTCTTGATGAAGAACGATGGAACACTTTCTACTTTGTAGTACTGTTATGAGTATATTACTTGATCCAAAGTCCGAATCAAACGGATGTGTTACTGTGAGACTTTTTCAAACCAATTCCTTCTTTGTACTCCTCAATCCCAAACTGTACTCCTCAATCCCAAAGTGTACTCCTCAATCCCAAACTGTAACTTTCACTAACTTATACATTAGGTTAGGTTACACTGGCTGACCGAATAGGCCACGCATAGACCTTTTTTTATTAATGGGGGAAAGCATCAAAAGCCTCATGTCAGTGTGAGACTTCAACCCACTAAATCCCACTTCACGGTCGAACGGTTAATCCTCCCGGGTTACCGATTGGTAAGTACGTCAGGAGGTCGTTATGAGCATTACCGCTTCAAGCGTCTGTTATAGACAGTTCTCTGCTAATTGTGCGCATTCTGTCACCATCTGTGAACAGAGTGGCGACTTCAGCCTGTTCAGCTTGTTGCTGTAGTCGTTGTTGCCGTTGCTCTTCCGCATACGCTCAATATCCCGGAGCTTAATCACGACACCCGCTGCAAACAAGCAGGTGGCGTCCCATTTGTTCGTCGCGGTACACATCTCCGCAACCATGTTTGATAATGTGGGAGCTCTCCCAAATGCTCTTGAGAGCTCCTCTCGTCCACACTGGAAGAGGATATGTTTTGCACTTTCATGCTCTCTATGGCAGGTAAGATAGAAGGGAGTGTCCGCCAGTTGAAACCTGTACAGGTACGTTATGAATCACCCATGTCCGCTCAATAGCTGCGTTAGTTAGAAATCTATCTCTCCATGTTTTCGTTGCATCCATAATTCTATTCTTGGGATCAGCTCAAAAGTCCAACGGTCTTTGCTCGCTTGCTCCCATTTAAGTTGCTATTCGTTCAGCGAGCCCCTATGTTGCTCTTATTTCTGGAATAGCGTTGGCTTTATACTCGGTGTTGTGTACTTTCGCTGCATTTCTCGAGCGCGAATATCAAGGGGGTCTTCCCAGCGATCACTAAGATAGCTTCCTCGGACACGGTTCGGTAAGCGCAGGCAATTCGTAGTGCACTGAGTCTATAAGCCTGTCTGGCTTCGCGCAAATGAGTGTACTTTGCTGCTGCCCATATGGGTGCCGTATATAAGAGAATAAAATCCGTGACTGTGGAGAGCAATCTTCTCCTTGTTCCTTGCGCTCCCCCTATATTGCGGAGAGATTTAAAATCTCTACTTATATTTGTATATAGAAACGATATATTTTTATTAATCTCTTCTGGTGTTAACTTGTTTTCAGTCGAAAGATCAGTCTAATTATTGTAGAGGAACATGTCGCACTATGCCTGGGGCAGGATTAGAGCCCACGACCCCCCAAGTATGAATTTACCAGGATTACCACTAGACCACGGAAGCGTACGTATACATATGTATATATATATATATATATATATAAACGATGCGTTTTCGTACATCGAAGCTCGATATTATTTATGATAATTCCGCGAGTATCGTTAACGAATCGTTGACGTGGCAAATTAACAACGCAAAAATGTTCGTTTTCGAATCAGTGTCGTGCTCGAAAACGATGCTTTTATTCCTAAATTATAAATGTTTGCTATCGTTTTCCATATCCTAGACGACTTCCGCATGTCTGGACATTGTATTGAATTTAGATTTTCCTGTGTGCTAGTTTTTAATTTTTAATTATTGGTTTTGATACTTTTAAGAATATTTGTGGTTATGTCTGTCGTGTATGTTTAATAAACATTTAAGAGAATGTCAATATTTGGTCTCGTTTACTTTAAAAAAACCAACATTCGCTGCGTTCTTGCAGCCCTTCGGATACCCAACCGATCAGAATTCTCCGAACTTTTTGCAACCAGCTGATTGAGCGGAAATTTTCTTCGCTACCGTACTCAACACATAGCACAGCTGTTTGTAAAACAGATGTTTACATATAAAGTGGCAAATTTTTGTAACGGTACACTCCGGAGAATACAGAGAACAGAAATTTAAACGTCAAACGGCAAAGCAGCGAAACTAAGCAGACGGACGTTGTACATGAATCCACTCAAAAAGACTCTCTTTCCTCTGTGTTCTAAAACAAAATGCGCTGTTTCACTCATCCGATAGGCAACCGATAAGCTGCAAGAATGCACCCATTATCTCGTAGTATCTAATCCCAACATTCCGCATCGCTCTGGCTTTACGTTGAGTGTGTCTAATCCCACCTTTGTCTGTATTTGTCAAAATGTGAACGAACAAATTTCTGTCATTCAAAATTCATTTTTGTAATTAGACTAGAATCACTTTTCACAAATAGGTCTGCTGAGGGCTGCCGAAGGTTTGTAAATTACAGAATGTTTTTATATCAATTTATTAAAATAAATTTCTTATATATATACAGCTCCTTATAATATACTCTTTTTCTCTTTGATAAAATGTATAATTAAATAATTAAAATTTTTCATCTGTTATTGCTTTTTGTTAAAATATTGCAAAATATGCAAATTTGCGGTAGTGCTACGTTACGTACTCATAGTAATCAAAAATTTGAGCAATGGTAAGATGAAAATGATAAAATAATTAATTTGAATGCGATTTCAAAATGTTTCACCCCCTATTCATAATAAAATATTATTAGGTAATATCGTTATACTATAATATACTACCATATATATAGTAATATCGAACGAAACGGAAGACTTACAACAACAAAGTATCTATTATTGCAAATGTCGTACTGCAACTCAAATTGCAATTAATAATAAAGATAAATAAAATTTTATTATGAATACGGGGAAGTCTGCTATTATTTTATAACTGCATGCTCAATTTACAATCTTTCTAATAAAATCTAAATAAAGGATGCAATTCATTGCGATTGCGTCGGGTCTTATGTGCATTGTATCAATAATTCGTATTGATATAAACATAAAACGGAACTTCGAACTGTGAAAATAACATTGATGGCAGGAAGAACGTGAACAAAGGTTTCCTTTTAGCTGTCCCAAGCTTCGTCACGTTGTTTAGCAGCTAATAATTTGCGTTCTAAAAATGAATGTGGGTGGGTCAAATATCGATTCAAAGTTGATACACTTCGTATGCATTGTGATTTATACCTTTGGCTGCACGTAAAACACGCTTCTCATTCTCGCGTTCCGCTGCGGCAGTTTTCAAGCGGACACCAAGTGCGCCGGTGACCAAGCGGCGTGCTAATGCGGCGCATGTTTCGGGTCTTGGTCGATATGGTTGCAATGAGGCAGAACATTTTTTTGCCTTTAGACGAGATTCGACAGTGGCTTCAGCTAATGGCTTTAATACCACAAATGGATGACCCATAGTTAGAACTTCAGCAGCTAAACACGAATGGAAACAAACAATAATAACACAAGGACTTCATTTAATTGCAATTTGCAACTTACCAATACGTGAGCTGCTGAACACAGCCAATGCATGAGTATCATCCACCCACTTAATATCGAATCCCGATTCTTTGTATTGTGAGAAGACCATCAGAAAGTCTTGATTTCTGAATTCGACAGGAAAATTGGAAACTTCCAAGACATGTGGAAATTCCTCATCGTTTAAAATCGATTGTTTCGTTAGATAAACCTACAAGGAAAGCGGGGTTAGGTTTGTTTATGCATTCCACTCTCAAGTATTTTCACTAAAGATTAGTTACAACTCACGCCATAGTCCATTTTGGGCATTTCGATTTTCACCTTTCCTACTGATGCTGTCAGTTCATCGATAATCTTCGGATCCAAACATTCGCCACTGTCGTCGTACATGTTTTCCCAATCGTCTTCTTCACCTTCAGCTGTACGGTTAACTCCCGACCGCATGGTCGGTGCAGAAGGTGTGTCTTCATTGATTTTTTCAGGAATTTCGAGGACATCAGATACAAAACTTTGCTTTATTATGCGGCGATTGCTTCGATTGATTTCCTAAGTGAATACAAA
Organism: Clusia tigrina; assembly: GCA_920105625.2. Lineage (NCBI taxonomy): Eukaryota > Metazoa > Arthropoda > Insecta > Diptera > Clusiidae > Clusia > Clusia tigrina. The sequence goes on along the minus strand of OV050032.1, from coordinate 6,020,447 downwards.
CATCAATTAATGTACACTAATTACAAAATAACAAAAAAGTCATCATAAGAAACTATTTGAGTTGTTGCGTACGCTGCGTTTACGATATCGATCCTACCTTTGATGCTCTCTTAAATTCCTCTGCGTCGATATCACATTTTTGGGTATTACGTGCATTATGATTTAAAGCAATGTCTTCGATTCGTATATTAGACAGTGGCAAGAGCACTTCGTTGGCGTTGACCTTAGAACGCCTGTCAACGTTTCGGGCACTGTAAGCAAAACCGTTACTGTTGCTGTTATTGTTCCCGGTGCCGCTACTCTTGCTGTTGTCATTGCCATTGATGTTAGACGTGTTCATAATGTTTGTACCGATTATATGAGCTGAAGTTTGCTCTGGAATTGTCAACTTGAGCTTCTCTAAACTATCGACTGTATTTATAGATGACGAATCTGCTGTTTTCTGTTGGACACTATCACAGTAATTTCGGTTTGAAACTTCGGAATTCTTGGGTATGTCGCTTTGAGCGATCAATATTACAGTTGTTTCAGATTTATCTGAAACATTTAAAGTCTTATTTCCTTGTGCTGCATTAGCGGATTTTTTCGTTCGTTCTTTACGCTCCTTATTACCAGCAGATCTAACTTTTTGCTTGCCACCCGACACACTTCTGCCAACTTCGTCTGTCTTGGACAAGAGTGCCGTAGATACTAACGCAGTTGTCTCAGTGGCAATTGGTAATTTCTGATAGCAGCCGCTTGCATTATTGCTCGTCGTCGCCATCGTCGCCGTCGACGATGCTGCTGCTGTCGTCGTTGTTGTTGCCGTAGTTGCTTGTGATTGTGTTGTGGTTGGCGGAGTTGTTTGACTGCGTCGTGCCCTTGGAATATAAACAGCTCTATCTGGACGCCGTTCACGTCGTATTGTTTGCTGCTGTCTGCCAGTGGTGTAATTTGTGAAGAGGGTACCATGGGGGAGACAAAAAGAAGTAATTGAGCAAAACAAAATGTGGCATAAAAGAATTTCGTTAAATTATTATTAATGCGATTCAATTTGAAAAGTGGCTTAGCATTTTGCATGACTACCGCACACAACAACACTTTGGTTTGGCGATTCGGATTAGTGTTTGAAGTGCTTTTCAATTGTCCACCAATTATCAACAAATAAATAACTAAATAAATTGCTGTGCCCCAGCTAATTAGCATAGTTCACAAAGTTGTGTCCACGCTTACAAAATTTCTTGCATTATACACACCTTTCTTGCTTGCCCGGCAGAGCTGTCACTGCTGCCGCGGGCGCTGGCGCTGGCATAGATGTTGGGTCTTGCGACAAACCGGTCATGTTTGTTGTGTTTCTTTCAAAATGTTCGACCTTGCCATTTCCATTTGCATGCACTGGAGAATTATTACAAGACATTGAGGTAGTGTTCGTTGTAGCCGAATATGATAAGGTAGAAATAGATTTAGTAGTAGTAGTAGAAGTAGAAGCATTGGAAGCAGATGCACCTGCACCTGGTGGGGCAGGGTTCAAATCGACTGTTTCAAAGCTGCGATTTCTTAAAGCCGGCGGCCGATACAGATCAACCGAGTGCGTTTTATTCACTGAAATCAATATTTTATTTAAAAGTATTATTTTTGGTTAACTCTATAAATCAAAGTATAAAGTGTAAAGCCAAGTTGCAAGAGTCTCTTTTCTCTTCACCTAACAAAAAAGAAGTGTAAAATTTGAACTATTCGCGCGCTCATTTACAATGATGGATGGCATCGTATTCTAATTAAAACGGAATCATTCTCTCACTTCTCCGACTGCGTGACTGCGTGTTGTTTGTTGCAAGTGGTTTTCAAAATTATCGTAACAAACATAGCGGAAAGAGATGGTGAACGGCACCAGGAGAGGGTACTCCAAAATGTTTATGACATCGTTCACCTCACAGGTCCTATCAAAAGAGAGGGATTTTATTATTTGGATCCCATCTGGTTTGGAATGTCGTCGCATTTGATACGAGGGAAAGAGCAGTTAATTACAATTTTTACTATTATGCAATATTAAAACATTTTCATCAAAATGTGTCCTCAGTTATATCCCACGGTGCCGCACAGGCCCTCACCGTCTAAGCGGTAACTCGGCTTGGGTGGTCAGTGCGTGTGCGGCGCCCCATCCATGGTATCACAATGGGCCATTATTTGTGCCTAAGTGTCCTTCTTGCTGCCACTCCAACCTATACTTGTATCCCACAAGGAAAAAAGCTGTATTATCAGGGACGAAGCTCATATCGAATTTTCTGACTTTGTAAATAAGCAAAGTACTGAAACGCCTCAATTGATACCCCAACGATCGTTGAATTCTGGTAAAGTGAGAGTTCGGTGTACTATTGAATCCACAGCATAATTGGGCCACAAAAAACAAAACGGTTCAGAAATTTTTTGAAAAAGAGTGTAAAGAGCAAGAATCGCCATAATATAGCACGAGTGAAAACTCTTTGGTATCCAAATTAGATCGACTGGTACTAAGACACATGTAGACTGAAACTAGACAGTGCCAAGAATTTTGTTCAGTCAAAATATTCAATATGATGTCATTGATTCAGGGTAGAGTTGGACTTGGTCGTTCAGCTGACTGATTCGTTCATTCTCGTTCACTGAGCATATTGAACTAGGTCGTTCACATAGTTCAGTTGCTCAGTTAGTTCAATTGAGCTCAGTATGTCATGACTGTTAAAACATGTCACTTGCTCACCTACTCAATTTACTTGAGTCCCTTGATGTTCTAATTGGAACCAACATACATACATATGTCATCATTCAATTGCATACACATAATTCGAGAAAATGTTTGTGAGTACATATATATTCGTATACCTGTTCATATGAGTGAAGAAACGGTTGAACCATATGAATAAGTGAGCAAGTGAGCAAATGAACAAGGGAGCTATTTTGTTTAACAGATCTGAACTAGTTCAGTTCAGTGAAACAGATCAGTTAGTTCGTGCGGCTGTTCACTATCCAAGCCTAATTCAAGGCTCTTTATCACAAAATTTAAATGCCAAAGCAAAATTATATATCAAGAAGCTAGGAACAATCGAAAATTTTATATGAAATATAGTGGAAAGAGCACACATTTGAATCGCGACCATTTTACACATATCATATAATATACAGACATAATGTCAAAACACAAATACCAAAATCAAAAATATGTCAAAGTCAATATATAAAATTCTTTTAACAAATATTAAAATAATATCCGAGGTCTTCTCTTTAACAAAGAAGTCCTGTGTCTTGTCTCCACTCTTATCTCTTTCTCTGTTTTCTGTATTTCGAATCAACACTATTAGAGCTGCTACCACCATCACCCTTCTTCACCATGGTTACCCAAATTAACTACATACACACACACATATGTATGCACATGTTACCTTGTGTGCAAGTTTACATGTATAAATGATACGACAAGCACGCATTTACTTGGATAGATGCATTAAGAAATTGTATTGCTGTGCTGTCTGTGGAATATAAATACACATTTAAATGTCTTGACCTCAATTTGTATTGTGTGTGTTTGTGGTATTCGGAGGTGAGCTCTGCGGGTAACTTGCCTCACTTTGCTCCCTCTCTTTTAGCAAACCTAACTAGAGATTGCGCGAGAGCCACCCAGCTTGACGAGCTTTCATATAAAATGTATACAGTATGTCCGATAAGTAACCACACTCGTCGCAGTGCTTGGCCCCATAAAATCAAATTAATTATAACATAGGGCTCAGGATTGAAAACACTTCTAGCACCCAAGCGTACCTATCAGACGAGCTACGACCTGCATATACACATTCAGTTATTTTCTTAAAGCATTTAAAACACATAAATCCTTCCCATATACATCAACTGAAAAAAATATTTCTCAATTTATCAAGAAAAAAAAGCATGTGGGATAAGAACATACATATGTATACGTATGTATGTATGTATGTAAATTTGTAAAAGCCAAAGTCGCTAGCGGGTAAGTCAGTCAGGCGCAATCGTTTCGTACCTTGTAACGAGCTCCTATCGAATTGTGCGAATAAAACAGCACGAGTAATTACACTTAGCAGCACTGTTTCAACCGTTTTTTTTAACATTTACTTTTTTATACAAACTCATCTTTTAATTATGATTTATATCAACACAAAAATAATATTTAAAAATCAAAAAAGCAAAATCCAAAGATTCATTTTTGTTTTCTTTGAATTTCATCGGCTAAAATATAGAAAATCCCAAGGAAATTTGTATGGTTAATTTTTAATCTAGTTGGTTTTCAAGCAATTTTCAATTTGGAAGTACTTTCTATCGAAGGTAGAAAAATTCGCTCGTTTCTTCCCAGTATAATTTATTCGATAACTTTTTCCATACTCTGTCCCATCCTCGATAGAGTGGCGAATCGAATGCGCCTATAATAAAAGCAAAAACTTTTCAACACAATTTTTGCCGCAGATATCCCCAGCATATTTTTTAATTAGTCGAGCGTACGAGTACCAGAATGATTGGGACATAATTGGAAGTGGTACTGTCACTAGTTACTAACTTTCCAGTTTTTACACAATTTCTTAAAAACGCATTTTTTACTCGCTAATAAAACTGATACAACAACTTTAGCCTCTTAAACTATCCAATTTGTAATAACAACACACACAATCCGGTTTTTTTTCGGACACTCTGTATAAAATCATCTACTAATATAAAAAAACTCCAAAAAACCCAAAAAATGCGAAACATCAAACCAAAATACAAACATTGTAATAAAAAATAAAGCAAAAGACAAAAGAGAATGGGTGGAATGAGAGAATTCACTCACGCACATACAAGCAGCGAATGTATCTACGAGTTAGCTTGCGCATGCATTCAATTCGATCTCGGTCTCGGGCGTAATGGCAAATGATACAATATCGCATAAAAGAGGCCGACCTTGAATTGGACGATGCTTATTATGTATGCGATGGTGCTGTTGTGGTGTCCGACTGTGTATGGATGCGTTGACTTTGCGGCGACTGTTGTCTTATATGTTGGTCGCGTCTAAGAAGTGCGCGGGCGAATGCTAACCAGAGGGGTTGTATGCACATCGCTGACGGCAACAAGCATTATTAAAACACTCGTATGGGTAAACGAAGTCGTTAGTGAGTGTTATCGTCAGCTATGTGTATTTAGATTCAAGGCACCACAAAAATGCACTTACGTGTGCTTTGTTGCTGACCAAACTTATCTATTCACAATTTTTGCATTGCTAAATTGCCTTTGCAATTGTCTTTTTGAATTTGGCTCAATAATTTGTTTTGTATATATGTACATAGATTAGAAATAATTCATTCAATAGTTTCCTACTTATGATTGTTGGATAATACTCTGCACACAGCATCAAATTACTAGCGAAAGTGTGTAACTGGATCAAAAGGTAATACAATCACTGCCGGTATTATGAGGCGAAGTGTTTTCATTTTGCAACAACTCAGTTCGCCACTTCTTTTTTTTCATTCATCTGAGCTAGCGGGTGGATCAATTAACTACTTCATGCAGTATTAAATTACATGTTCATGTAACACGCGGTAGGTATAGCATTATTGCGATGAAAAATAGATAGTCACGCCATCACCTTGGAATTACGAAACAAAAAAATATATTAACAGAAATTATTGATATTCTAAGAACCATTTTTTTTCTATCTGTAATTGGTGCAGAATTGCACGATAGTACATGTTTGCGCCGTTGGTTGTTTAAAAAAAGTGATCACTCACGACTTGGTTTCCACACAATTATATTTAAGGAATAATTCAAAACTGCACTTACAACGCGTTTCGTGTGTGTTTTTTTCAGCACCCATTTTAGGCCCCAAATTCTTATGTGGCGTCGTTACATGTATCGGCGGTGAAGAGAAATCTCCAGGTTCAGTCTTGCGTTCACTACGCCAGCTTTTAATTGGCGATTGCTTTCGCCTGCAGATTAGAAGAAAAATCAATATTAATAAAACTGTAACTAGCAAAGCAGCTCCCCCCAGCTCCAAATGAACGACATTCACAACAAATGGCAATGTGTATTATATACATATTCATACATACATATATAAAAAAAAAGCTACATACATTCATCAAAGCTGAAGGGTATAAAGGTAAAGAGCACAAAACAAAGGTGCACGACCTAGTTTGTTGTGTTCTTTAACCCGTTTTAACCACTACTAATGGCAGTGCATATTCATTATCCAATAGGGTGGCCACATTTGTACGTACGTTCCAATATTAACTGCAGCTGCTGCGTCAGTGTATTTGTTTGGTTCCAACAGTTGATTCTTAAAACAAACAACTGTACGACGAAATAGCCCTTGCCCCACTGAGAACGTAAAGAGATCGTATTGCTGTTGAAAATTTTCACATGTTTGGTGTATGAGAAAGCGTCGAAAATTGTTTACAGGTGGAAATAGTAATACACTGAAAGAAAACACAAAGAATAGCCCGTTAGCGTCAAATTTAAAGAAAATAAACTCATTTAAAAAAAATAAACCCAAATTTATGCTATGACCGAGTGCACATATAGACAAATGCATTAACAAATTACCACTATCATCATCAACCAGACCAGGCCAACAGTTACAAACACAGAAATAAAATGTTAAATTCATGAAACGTTTTTATTGCACTTAAAACGAACTAAAAACTGAATATTACCAATTGTAAATTCGCGTGCTTTGGCGCGTCTTTGTATTTGGATGGAAAAAAAAACAACACACAAATAGAAAAAAACTAGTTAGAGCACATCAAGTCAGCTACTACTACTGGATGGAATGGCATATACGCAAGTAAACAGCAACTAACTATAACGGAGTATTAAAACAAAAGAAACGAAACAAAAACAAAGCAGCGGGCAGAGAAATAGAAGAAACACTTTATAAACACAGACTGCTAAGTTTTGGAAAACTGTTATGCAATGTATGCACGAACACACAGAAACAGGCACTAGTATGCACATACACATGGATAAAACAAATTCAATGCCTATTAACATGTTTTTGTACCATGGAAAACTGTTAATTAATGTGGCGACTACGATTGTCGATATGCACATACATATAATTATGTAAGTAAAGCAAGCTTAAAACTAATTTACTAAATACATTGACTGGGATAGAGGTGTTTTGTTGCAGCGCAGTCTACTACCGCCGCAAGTAGCCGCAGAAACTAACCATGTTAGCAAGGCGACTGACTGGCTGCACACTACTGCTGAAGTTTTCTTGTTGCATTTCGCCAAGAAGCTGAATGCGGAAAACCACCACATTCAATTGCGTAAAACACAAACACACGTACACACAATTACGTGCGAACTACTCAATCCCAATAAGCAAGCAACGAAACGGCGCAAAACCGGTAACTAAGGCCGTTTACACGGCTAAGTTACAGTTACCGTAACTGATGTGGTTGTTGTGATGGTATTCTTTTGCATTTCCTGTTTGAAGCCAAGTGCAGGATACTTCACGCGTGCGTATTTGAACAATCATCAATCGATTACGAAACTTATTTTTATCTAATTAAACAAATAACATACAAGTATTTGCGAATGTGCTCAGCTCGCAAAAAAATGCACGTAGATATAAATAAATATGAATAGATACTGATGCGCTACAGTCATTAAGTGGTTTTGTTCTCCACACACATCCTCATCCACACATCCATTCATACACACACACATATGTAGGTATTTGCACAGAAGAAAACTCGTCTGTCACATGTGGGCATCATGGTAATTTATTAATAAGATCAGTTCTAAAGGTTTGTCAAACGGTTTGCAAATATAAATCAGAATGTTCGGATTTCGCGCCCAACAGAGCATAGGGGAGTATGGCAAACAATTACAGTTGTTTACTTCTGTGAATACGGGAGCAGTCATTAGTATTTTAACACATTTAAAACATTTTTTTTTTTGGTTTCATATACTAGCATATATTTTAAAAAATTAACTACTGATACTGTATTTAGAGGTATATACATACATATGTAGATATAAAGTGTACTTACTTCGAATCGCTCGACAATCTACGATCTGTATAACAGGATATGATATCCGAGACTAAACAATTATTAGTTTTTACTATTAATAAAAGGCTTATCTAATAACAATAGATAGAATATCAAGCAAACTTATATTTAATGGGCACCCACTCAATTAGATGCGGAAGACAATTAATTGTTTATAACAGCACGATTTGATTTAGTGAACTCGCAGATGTGTCCAATAGGATTTGAGTATGCAATAAGAATGTTTTGTTGGAAATCCAAGAATTCAAAGTTAATATACGCGTACAAAACACACACATATTAATATATTTTCGTAAATCGTAGTCGTACTTGTTTTGGTTTGACATACATACATACGTACACTGCAGTAACTAATAAATATTATATACATACATAAGTAAATATGTACATACATATATATGTACATATATTCATATGTACATATCTACATATGTACATATCTACATATATACATGCATACATATATACATATGTACATACATACATACGTAATTGAGCTTACCCATTCTTATGTCGTTCCTTCAGATATTGTTCAATATCACAGCCAACTTTGTGAACGAACTCCTCATCTAGGATACTCAAACTAGTATTTGTTGTTCTTTTACGAAAGTACTGATGCTGTCGTTCAGTCTCCAGTTTTGGGCAGTTTCGTGCGCTCGCTGTTTCAGCCAGCGCCACGGTCCCCGCAAATCGAGTTTTAAGAATCCAGAATACAAATCCGCAATATTAGCAGGAAAAAAATTTGGGATTTAAAAGCAAGTAACTGAACATCAGGTCATATATAAGAAACCATTATAAAAGCAACGATGAACTGATTAAAAATTTTTATTTATTTTCACAACAAAAAATAGCATTTTAAATGCCTACCAAGAACGAGAACAAGAAAATAAATTTTCTTATTTTATCGTTTCCATTGAAATGCAACTAAGGAAAGTTGGTTGCGATTAAATAGCAAAAGGCTCGTGCCTTGGATTGGTTTATGTCTAGCCTTTCAAATATGCTTTTTTTCATGGTACAGTAATTTTTGAATACTCTTCATTTTGATATCCTGTGTTCATCTCTTTTATTCTTTGCTAATTATTTTAGTTTATTTGCAAATATAGCTTATAATTCAAATTATATGCCAAGGGAAACTAGCGCGCAAAGCACTTTCCGGAGGAGGGATTCATGGTAGATTGGGTTATTAAATTAAAGCGTTAAATTATGTTAAATGTTACAAGTTGAAAAAAATGAAAGATACAACAAATTCCTGAAAAAAAATTATAATTTTTTTTAATTGGTAAAGAATACCCGATTACTAGATATAGGTTTAGAGAGAAAAACAGTACCGATTAGAAGTAATATACTTGTGAATGCCAATATCTTGAAATACCCAATAAGAGTATTCACAATAAATTCTAAGTTTATATGCTTATTTCAGCAACTGTTGCAGTGCCTGCATTTGTGTTTCATATTTTTACCACCGAGATATCAGATTTACTATGCCTTTGAGGATATAAAAATTCGACACCGAAGTAAATTGTAAGTATTGAGGAAAAGTTTCGAAAAGAACTCGAAATCGGGCCGAAGTTTGGAAGATAATCGTTTTGAAGAGCTCTTCCCACATTGCAAATCGAACTAATAAATGCACACCACTCAAATAATATTTAACGTACGATAAAACTCCATATATTTTGTTAAGTTATGTGAGCTTTGGAAAATTGTAAATCGGAAATCTTCAGTGAAAAATAAAAGAATTTGAAAGTCGAATATTTCTTAAATAGTGGACGCTAAGCAGTGTTGCCACAAGTAAATTTGAAAGTGTGGTAGATAAATTTGTCCTCACGGTGAGTTGAGGTTCACCAAAGAACATAAACGTAATAAGAAGTCTCATCAACAAGAAGAACTAAATATTTGATTTTCTCTGTGAGTTCCGAATTAAATGGGCGACACTACAAAACTATACAATTTTGAAGTTCACTCAAGAGGTTATTTTCAACACGATATAATTAAAAATTGAAAAAACAAAATTTTTCAAGACATCAACATATTCTTCGATGTAAATTGTGTTACTGACATATTGTCCAAGTTTTAGCGATCTTAATGCTTAATTGTAATGAATACGACACGTATAGCATAGACAGACTACGACGTTAATCGGATTAACGGCGCACTTAATCCGAATTAAATTCGACCCTGACAGACTACAGTATTGCGGATTAAGAATTCAGCTGATTTGCTAGTTTGATTATTTTATAAATTACATTATTGGCAGCTGCGCTGTTGGTAAAAATCAATTTATTATTTAAAAAAGAATAAGTTTGCTATTGCTGAAGCTGCTCCAAAATGTTGAATCGATCAATGCAGTGGCAAACGTGATAATGTAAATTGGTGCTGCAGTGCTACAATCTGAGAGGAGAGAAAGCCAAGTTTGGAAATTTGTGAGTTTAATATTATACATATATTCATGAGGGATCCAATATTTAAATAACATTTCTTAAAGGACCGTAATGGCACTTTTTGGGAGTATGACGTTTTTAGAATGAATAACAACAGATTTAAGGAGCACTTTCGCCTGAATAAAAATGCCTTCCAAAAAGTGTGCGAAAAAGTTCGGAGAATCGAAAAGACGGACAGCATATTGAGACTTTGCATTCTACTCCATAAGAGAGTTGCTACTGCATTATTTCCCTTACGTTCGTCAGCGGAGTACCGGACAGTTGCCAGGTTATTCGGTGTAGGACGCAGTATTGTTGGAGAAATAGTTTTGGATTTTTGCAACGCAGTACGCGAAAATCCTGACGAAATGAAGACAATTGTCGATGGCTTCGCGCAAATGGGATTTCCACAATGCGTTGCACGAGAGAAAAATAAAAAGATACTCTTGTTTAAAAAAAAAAAGAGACAAAAAACTCTCAACAACAAAACTTGAAATTTTTAGAACTTTCCTTTTTACAGAATATATTTTTAGAGCGTGCCTTGTTGTAGAAAATGTACTCTTTAGAACTTCCCTTTTTGCGGACAATAAATATATTCCTTAGAAGTTACCTTATAGATAATGTACTCTTTAGAACACTTACCTTTTTTAGATAATGTACTTTCTTTTTTTGGATTTTACTACAATTTAAAAAAAATTAAATGTACTAGCACTCGCAAAAATAAAAAGGTACTCTAAATGGAACGAAAGTGCGAACTTGTGCAACACTGGGTGGTATTCAGTAGTTTTGGTTATGATCACGGGTACATTTATTTGTATATCGTATTTGAAATTGTTAGACTTATGCTTTCAATCTTTGACAAATCGAAATTTGTAACAACTAATAAATATACAAAAAATTTGGTTCAAAACAAAAGTTGTACAGCGGTTTTTTCAGAAGTTCTGTTTGTTTTGTGAATTTTTCATTCACATTAAAAGTTTTCATCGAAAATGCCCCAAATCTTTAATTTAGAGAATTAACTTCAGAAATAATCCGGAATTAACTGTATTTAATCCGGATTGACGCCGTAGTCTGTCTAGGCTATTATAAAACTACATATTTGAATAACAACATTAAAGGAAAACATTTTAATGGTAAAGTAACAGTTTTTAATTAATTTTATTTGAACACAAATTTATTTATTTGTAAACATACTACAGTTGGGCTTTGGATTGGTTGAAAATAGTACTTAGCACTGGACAACGCACTGTGGATAATTGCAACGATGAGTTTAGCTGATTTTCAACATTCGACAGATAATCAGACGAATGCTGAGGGGCATTGGGAAGGGTTTTACGTCTTTACAGTATGTTGCTTCTTCTTAATAGTGGTAAATGTAGCACTCATACTATTTAACTATAAAAATGGTGGCAAAGGGACAACACTGGTGATAGTGCCTTCTCGATTGTTTCTGGTCGCTCTTGCTATTGACATTTGTTTTGTCCGTTGGTATGTTTGATTTTGGAGCGGGAATTGTTCTTGGTTGTGTGATCATATTTTCCAAAGAAGTTATTTGTTTCAAATATTAAGGTTGAAAGAATGGCTACCGATCAATTAACCAATAATTGCATAACATTAAAAGGATCGGCGCAAATAATTGCAGAATACTTGAGTAAGTGCGGCTTGTTCCAGAGCGTTTATGTATATCGACTATTTTATGGCAAATGAATTAATGAAAATTCACAGAATATGGCATAAATTCCATACTGTTCCAGCGCGGTATTTACCCACCAGAGTCGTTCATAAATACCCAACAGTATGGACTCACAATTCTCATGTCGCAGAACCCCAAAATCGAGGAATTTATAAAAACTGTTTTGTCACAGATTGAAGGTGATATTAAGTTTCAATTAGTTTGCTCTGCATTTTTCCTATCTTAATTAGGTTGATTCTTTGTTTTCGTCCCGCAGAATGGCTGAGCAAGGACATGGTGAAAATGGTGACCATGGTCATTACAAATGCGCACACTCAAGAGGTGCTAGAGTCTTGGGAATTCATATTTCAATCAGAAGTATCAGGAGATGGCGGTGATCAAAAGGCGAATGGTACATCTGCTAAAGAGCTGAAACGTATCCAGAGTGAAATCCGGGACGTGATGCGCCAAATCTCGGCTACCGTGAGCTATCTGCCGCTACTTGAGTGCGTTTGTACATTTGACCTGAAGATACATACCAATCTGAACTGTGATATACCAGAGAACTGGAAGGAGTCTGACCGTGTTGTTATACAGGACATGCAAACAGTAGAACTGCGTTCATTCTCTACGGGCTTGCACAAAGTAAACACAGTTGTCAATTACAAAATGACCTCCTAGGCCCCAGCTATCGCAGTAACTCAATGAAACAAAACGATAATTAAAAAACATTGTTTGCTATATTTTACTTGTTTTATATAAAAAGGAGGACTTGCGTGTGTTAAGCTTTGGCCGAGGCAATTGAAACATTTCAATAGAGCGGCGCAAGTTTGCTAATGTGTAAACGTATTTTGCTTTTTTTGTACAAAAGTATTATTTTTTAATGTATTGCTTGTCTCGATTCTTCATCTATATCCCTGACTGGGTAACAACGTTTAATTTATACATTTCTATATTATAAGTTTCCAATTCCTTCATCTTTGAATAAATACATATTCTTTAAAGCGATAAATTAATCCGATTTCCTTCAGGAGAGTGCATAAATGCATATATTTTCAACTAAATAAAAATAATGTGAGTTGTCTCGAAACTGTTTATCAAATGTGCTACGAAATGCAGTCGACTCGGCGATATTGACGAAGGAAGAAGTGGCTTTATTCTATCGTCGCATATGGGACGGAAGGGATGCCGGTGGATGCTACCGTTCTTTTTTTATATGGGGCATTACAACTGCAAAATGTTCGATTGTTATACGTTCGCCGTAGCTGCTGTCACCGTCCCCTTTCCTTTGAACATCATATATATCAGAAATGGCAAGCAATTGCTCATTTACCACAATATTTTATATAATTATAAGCGAAGAGCTTAGTTCATATCAGTAAAATTACTATTTATATTGGCCGATTTTATGAGAGATGGGCAGGCAGTTGAGCAATTTTAGTAAAAAATATTTTCACTTTGCAGTTGTAATCCTCGGGCAGAGATCAACTGAAGCCGACCGGCCGCTTGGTGCCAATTCTATACCTCTTCTGTCCCACAAACGATTTCTGCCGACGTGCATTTAATTTACTATGGTTCACCCGATAAACAGCTTGGCGACATCACGAGCACAATGTATCTTGATCACCTCAAATAAAAGCAGCATAAAAGAAGCAATCAACCAAGTAAGTACATTTGTGAATAACTGAAACATAATAAAACAATATTTAAAGAGCGAGGGGCTCCACAGAGTGTTAAAAAACAAATTTCTTTAAAATAGTCAAATAAAAATGTGTAAATTAATATTAAAAAAGCATAAGCACAGGCTTGGAGATGACTATAATGATGCTCACAGGTAAGGAAGCGAAAGTAGAGGGAGGACATAATTTTACAATCTTAAGGAGAAATATAAAACAGTTAAAATGAATTGTAAACTAAGTAGTATGGATAAAATATATAAAATTTGTGTAAATTATCTAGAAGCCAGTATTAGCGCATTAGTAAGTTTTCTAAAGGATTCGTAGCATCACTTCGGATACTAGAGTTAAGTTGATATTAGTCAGTACCGAAATATTTTTGGCCGAAATGATTTGGAGCGACCGGATGCAACTCTGAGGTGAGAATTTTTAATTTGGGAAAGGCGCCAACAACTGTTTTGGCTGCTATGGGCGTGGAAAATAGATTTGACAGTATGATGCAGTTCTCGGGCACACCATGATCCTTTAATACGTTGACGGCCTGCGGCAATTTCAAATTTATTTATACGATTATTTCTGTTTCGCTTAATAACAATAATAATACCATTCACCTGCAAGACTGTATTGCCAGTGGACATAATCGGGTACATTAGCAGCACTTGTCGCCGCGCAATATCGTCGGGAAAACGGGCGTAAACCACACGCGCCACGTGCGTATCTGCGTCAGATTCAACTAGTATTTTCCCAATACGTATCGAACGACAGCAATCCCGCAGACCCTGTTCCATAGCTTCGCCAGAGCGTATAATAGAGACCCCGCAGTTGCCGGAACGGTACTTCAGACCTTCGTATATGGCACCAGTGGGCGTTTCCACACTACAATCTGAGTAGGGCAGCTGATTCAGTGACTCCTCGATGACTAGACGAATGAGGCGGTCGGCGTAGAATTTAAAATCGCTGCGTGAGGTATTTCTGCAATTTTGAGCGCTTATGAAAAATTCGATTCTTTTGTCTCTATAATTTTATATCATTATTACTTGTCCCGGATAATCGTTAGCAGCTCAGCCACTTGGTGATTGCACTCAAGTATCTTAAGATTAGGCCCGTATTCAAGTAAAATGTCCTCAACTTCTGTGGGTGTTGCACTGAGGGACATTGCGGGCACTTGTGAGCCTGACCCGCTGTTGCTTTCTCCACTGCTGTCGTTCGAGTACTCTTGCGAGGCGCTACTTGGTGAGCCGGTACACATTGTGGCCGCAATTTTGGAGGCAGTTGATATTTACTACGAAAACGCGTGCGTGTTGGTAAAAAAAACAAGCAATTGAGGGATAGCAATCTAGTTGATGAAGTGGGGTGGGCGGCCGTCGATCCGTAGCATTCACGCACGTGCTTTGTTCTTTGTGTCTCGTAGCAAATCCAACTGCCTCCTACTGCTCTAAGTAGTTTGTTTTTCGTTGAAGCACCCGTAAGAAAGATTGTTTTTCTTTGTTTAAATAAGGTTTATTTAAATGTTACTGTGCCGGCAATCGCACCAAAGGAAATCAGTTGCTTTAATAGATGCGATTAGTTATATTACAACACTATTCTACGTCCATGGATGCGTCAGCTGATTTCGGAAAAATGGACAGGGTTGCATCTTATATCACACTATTTTTCCACCCGCTGAGTAATTACACAGTGTATGCAATAGCAAATCTTGTTGGGAATTGTTGTTATCTTTCCCTTAAGTTACGTGTATTTTTGTCAGCTGCTTACTGCTCGTTCCTTTTATATTAACAATTCATAAGGGAAAATTGTATGCTTCAAACACCTTGTCATTTTTTTGACCATTATTCCTCGTAGTGCCATTACAGAGTGTATGCCTCAGTAAAGGTCCGAATACAATAATGCGAGAGACCGAGACGAGAGCGAGACCGAGACCGAGTCTCGGCCGAGATGTCAAAAAAAATTTGTACCAAAGGATTGTATGTGGCAATATACAATAATGCGTGATGCGATACTGCGAGACGAGGCATTTTTTAAAAAATTAGAAATTCCTCGCACTCTCGTCCAAGACAATTTGTCAAAGTAATCAATTGTTTTGAAATTCGCATATTTTTATTTCTGTTTTGCTGTTTGTGGCTCCGCGTTTATTTTATTAATTAAAAAATTTCAAAACATTTAGTTTTTAATAGTTTTTAACACTTTTGCTTTTGTGTAAATATGGCTCGCACTTTGTTGATTGTATATTAGAATGCGAGACAGTGCAAAACGAGATCTCGGCCGTTCTCTCGCATTATTGTATTCGGGCCTTAACAATTTTCAGTTCCCGTATCAAAAGTTGAGGGTTGCCAAGGTGAACTTACATGCATGGAGACCAGAGAATACAGAGAAAGGACAAAGTTTTTTTTAGGCGTTTGAAAATTTGTCGTTTAGTGTCGTTTCTCTGTGTTCTCTGGCTACAGTAAAGGCTAATTTCTTACTTATTCGTGTGAAACAATAACAATTCAATGTAAAGCAACAACTATGGTGAGAAAGCGTTATATCCTACAATTGACGCTAAGCATGGGAGGATGCATATATTGTAGAAACAGTAAAGGCTAATTTAAATTTGTATTTTACATATTCAACCACCTTCAAATTCAAACTACTTTTTGCACACCTGATACGGCACAGATAATCGGCTGGAAGTAAAAATTATGTCCCGCAAAGTCCTCTTTGGAAAAATAACGAAGCAATTATTTATACAATATTCATTTATTTTGTTTTGTAATTTTATTTTAGCTCTCCTAATAAAACTAACTCTGCTAAATAAAATAAACACTTTTAAAACACTTATGAATGAATCTGAGCAATTCTAAAATTCTGAAAACAATTCTTTGTGGAACCAGCAACTTAAAGAATTATGTAAAATAAAGCAGCAAACTATTCCTTGCACACTCTTCTGTAGTAAATAGACTTGAATATAAAAAAGGCAATTCCATCTTCCTGCGCCAAGGAGAAGTAACAAAGCGGCTTTCTTCGACTGATTAATACTCCTATCGAACTAATATTGAATGTTGAATAATATTAAAAAACTGTACGGTACGCCCTCCTGCTGACGGACACTCCACCACCAACGAACCTTGCGAAATTTCAAATCTTTACGCGAATGAATGGTCTAGAAGCTCGGAAGAGTAATTTTTTTAATAAATGCACAGAATGTTGGCCGAATGACGATTCTCCCAGGAACGTACGTCGGAAGTCTGCGACGAATATGCTCAAGCTGCCACGTCGTATGTTCTCCTTTACGGCACACCAGATTTGTTCATCACCGGTAATTATTCTAGATAGGATAGGTTAGGCTCATCAGGTAGCTTGCGAGTGACGCAAATTGCACTCAGAGGCCCATTGGCCCAATGTGATGCCTGTTTTTCGAGAGAAACCATTCCCCCCTCTCTCCCACAAAAAACTCTCAGCTCTCTCTGATCTTAAATCACCCAGAAGCTTTTGTGAAGTTGAGAATATCAGTTAGTTTCAGCTCGGCTAATTCTTGTAGTTCTTCAAAGAAGCACGAGCCCATATACCAGGCTCGCCTTCTCTGAATACCCGGGCAATCACAGAGCAGATGTTTCACCAATTCCTTCTCCTCCGCCTCATCACCACAAATCCTGGAATGGTTGCAACAACAACAGGGCGTGCAGCAACAACAACGTGCCGCAACAACTATTACCCGCTTGACAACAGGCGGACTTTTCTCGAAATCATTGAAGGTCGCCTAAGGTTAAGAGAGGCCAACAACAATGCCATGGCCTTAGCAATAGAAAGCAGTAGTAGAAGAAACGGCCAGCGGGACTCGTACAACAACAACAGGCAGGCAGCAATGGCAAAAAAAGTGACTGTAACAGGGCATATGGTCTCTTTTCCACGTTGCATACCACTCGAGACGGACAAAGGATATTCAGATGCCACCGCGAGGAACAACGAAACATACAGCCAGACACAAGTTGAGTTTCGAACCCACTTTCATAGCAAAACAGAATTGTGCCATGTCGGCAGTTGAAACGGTGGAAGAGGTTTGTTAATCCTAACTAGAGACCTGCCCCGCGCTAGAACAAGGATCGACAAATTTTAATAAGCCAAAAGTTTTAATAGAATAACTTTCAAAGTACTTTGTGATACTACATTTCTTGAAGAATAAAAATAAATAAAAGTATACTCTAAAGTAATTTCTTTTATGACCCCTGGGAATGGGCAAGTATACCCCAACGGAGCACTGCCCCAGTCGTTACAGCACATACTGTCAAGATGTTGCGAATACTGCCCCCTGATTTATTTTCAAATCTCCATTTAACCTTTTTTTACCTTCCGCTATATTTCAAACTTCAAAAACCCCGTTTCAGCGGTCAAGGCCAGCCACTCCATCCTTCCATCCTCCTCATTATCTCTTTCTTCTACAGAGGGCACCTCGAAATTGGCCCTACTCTGCTATACCGGCACTCAGTTGGACAGCTGACTTCCATTGTTAGCTGTTCATCCCATGCCAGTATCAGCAATTTTAATGACCCTTTTTATATTTTCTTTCCAGATACTGAACCGCTACAAAGAGTAGCATTGACAAAAGCTCCCTCTATGTCTACAAAACCACCCACTGTTGAAAGACTATGCAACGCCGACTCGCAGGATTTTCCACTTTGATAAGCGTGTTGAAATGGAGACAAGGGGGCAATTTTCGCACGCGAAGCTCAACCAGTCGATCCAGACACTTTAGTAGAAAAGACATCATACTAATAGGTCTGTAATTCCTTGGACTGTCATATTAATCCTTTCCCAAATTTTGGCATAAATGAAACTCTGACAAATCTCCAGGAGTGCGGAATATAGGCTAGCGCCAAACTTGAAGTGAACATTTTCCTCAACTCCATATATTCTGCTTCATCAGGACTGGATAAATGTCAACCAGACCGGGCGACTTGAAGTTGTCAAATGTTGCTGTTATATATTTTGCCGCTAACATCTGGCAAACCCACAGCCAATGGCATCCCTGATTGGCAGCTTTGGCAAAAGCACGAATTGGCAACACTGGCAATACATGTCATTCTGTCACGCATTATGTGTTGTTTAAGATGTTTCGTACTTACGCTGTTCCAGCTAATATTAAATTTGTGTTAATTAATTATAAGTTAACCGGAAATAAATTATATGAATTTATTACAAATTATCACGTATTTGGACTACATTTTAGTCCACGCAGCCACACCAAAATATACCACAGATGCAGTCGCATATCTAAAAGCATCCCCAAATCTAGAGAGCGATCCTTCTGAAGAACCTATAGAACGAATCTAGCCGTGCCACCCAGTGATGCAATATTGCAGCAAAAAATTCCCTCTGGCAATCGGGCGAGTTTATCCCAGTGCAAATTTGAGTCGTTACAACCTAATTGGCAATTCAATTGGATGTTGTAGCCAGGGAATACAGAGAAAAGAAACTTAAACGTCAAACGGCAAAGCAGCGAAATAAAGCAGACGGAGGTTGTACATGAATCCACTCAAAATCGTGGTGAATCCACTCAAAATCGTGGCGAATCCACTCAAAATCGTGGTGAATCCACTCAAAATCGTGGTGAATCACTGAAAATCGTGGTGAATCACTGAAAATCGTGGTGAATCACTGAAAATCGTGGTGAGTCCACTCAAAATCGTGGTGAGTCCACTCAAAATCGTGGTGAATCCACTCAAAATCGTGGCGAATCCACTCAAAATCGTGGTGAATCCACTCAAAATCGTGGTGAATCACTGAAAATCGTGGTGAGTCCACTGAAAATCGTGGTGAGTCCACTCAAAATCGTGGTGAGTCCACTCAAAATCGTGGTGAGTCCACTCAAAATCGTGGTGAGTCCACTCAAAATCGTGGTGAGTCCACTCAAAATCGTGGTGAATCACTGAAAATCGTGGTGAATCACTGAAAAACGTGGTGAGTCCACTCAAAATCGTGGTGAATCACTGAAAATCGTGGATTGTCCGCTACGAACGCTGGCAGCGAAACATACTTTCTCTTCTCTGCATTCTCTGGTTGTAGCCTGGGGGTCACTTTATTAGGGGTCCCTGACAGGGCCTTTGCTTCAGGAATGAGCAACATTGCTGGAGTTGCGGTAGAAATCAAATAGTTGAAAATTCCTGCTGTGAGAAACATGAAAGACAGAACACACGCGTGCATTTTCTTTTGTCGATTTATTATTATTTTATTTTTATTAAGATAGTCGATTAACATACACTTTTCATGCTAATTATTGATTACGTGTTTCTTTCTCTTCTAAGGTTGTTCTATTTATTGCATTTAATTACTGACAAGTTGTTTAAGGCCTTGTGTATACATACATATATAATATAATAGAGTGAGTGTTAAGGATTTCGAAAAAGGATCTTTTTATTATCTTTTCTATGCTTTTACTTGTATGCATTCTTTATATGTTTTATGCTTTCTTAGTGAATATGTGAAATATGATTTAAGCTACAGAACAAACACATTTATACAAAGTACTACAAAAAATATATATTTAGGCATATGTATATAAAATAAAAGAAAACCAAAAACAAAAATTGAACGCAGAAAGAGGTACTTAAACATAAATAATTGCATTTGTTGGTTTGTGGGTGTGTCTGTTGATTAAAGTGTGTAATATTGTTGCGTTTCGGGAGTGTTTCCTTGCAGCGTACTTTAACTTTTTATAAACTATTTAACAAAAATATAAAATTACATTCGTTTATTGCGCTTGTGAGTGTTTTTGATTATTGTTGCTCGGGTTTCCGTAGTGGAGTAGTTCAATAGTACTAATTATTAAGGGGTTTTTGTAGTTGTTGTTGTTGTTGTTGTTGTTGTGGTTTTTTGTTTCTTTTGCACATTGCAGCAGATTCTTTCTTAATTCGATATTTTACACTAATTAATTCGTTTTAAATGAAACTCTTAAAATTGAGGCGTGACATATCAAAAATGCTCCTACCGATGACAGATTCCGGAGATACTTACTGGCGCGTGAGTGATGTGCGCTTAGGACGTGGTGTGGGTGGTGCTCTGGAGGTACGGGATAGGGTACACAGGATGGCTGAGGTTGTGGTTTTGCTCAATAAATGGTTCTTCCGTGCAGACTTTGGCAAATTGAATGACAACTCTCTGCTACTCTCCTGCAGTTTCTATTGCCATGTCAAGTTCGACATATTTGGCGTTCAAGGACAATTCCTGATATGGTGCGCCTCAATTATAAACTTAATAAACAATATTTTTATCGTTTTATTTAAAACTAAAACATTTTGGCACTGTAAAAAGAAAATAATTACAACAAAAATAGAATTTTTATAATATATAATAATAAAAAGAATGAGAATAAACATTGATATTCCATTTAATTTGTTTCTCTCTAAGTTGCTTTTGATTTTCTTGCGGCGCTTGCTCAGAGTCCTTCTTCAAGTCTGAGGTTGAATCGTCGCTAGGCGCCTCCACTAAATTCACTACAACTGCTTCGAATTTCTAAATGCTAATTCTAATTGTTTGTTTACGTGAAAACTACACAAAGAATTTAGTTTGCTTAAATTTATTGCTAATCTTCAATACCAAATACAAATTCCGTAATTGGTCGGTAGTCTACCGGGGAGGTTGGTGTCGATTGAAAAGTCACAATTTCTGTACTCGTATCTAATATTTGATCTACGTACGTGTTCGTATGCAAACCGACATCGCCTCAAGAAGAGAAAAAGTGTGGAATAAGAGTACAACACATACATACATATAAAACGATTGGCAAAATAAGCTCGTTTAAAATCTACAGAATATTGTATACCTTGCACATTTACTACTAGAGTATAATCAGAATATATATGGAATTATCGGTATATCGTCGGTCCAGTGCTTAGGGGCTGCGCTCCATGTGGTGTGAGATTGCTGCGGCCTTATCCCTCACTTCTTTCAGCTGCAACTCAGGATTCAATTCAAAGTTTCGTGCTTTGCTCCTTTGGCCGAAAAGGCATTGGACCGGTGATATTTTTCTAGGCATGTACCTATGTGGCTTTTACTTTTGATACTGATTCTTCTTATGTCCGACACTGAATCGTTTACTATTGAAATCTCATAATTTTCCTCCGCTACATACGCCTTCCTCAATTCAAATTCAAATTCAAATTCAAATCCATATCCAAAATCCTACGATACGAGCCCCCAACAACCGGCTGGCCTTTGAAATGCCCCCGCAAGACTATTCGCATGGCTTAAACCATTCCGTAGTCGGTGCAAACTGGCGTCGGCTGACTATTTTGCTGCTTCTCCTTTGCCGTGTTTGCAGCCGCCGCCGCCGCAGCCGCCATATTCAGTTCCACCAGCGTATCGATGCTGTTCAGACTGACTCCTTGCAGTATCTTCTGCGCCGCCAAGGACGTGAAATTGAACGACAAATCCGTCAAACTAGGAAAATTGTAAAATTCTTCACCAGCCGCGGCGCCGCCGTTCTCCTTGGACAGGCTGAAGCGTCGGTCGAGCGCTTCCTTGTCGACCGCTTTGTCGGCGGCAACAGCACAATTATTGTCCTTCAGCGCCAGATTCGGTTCGCTGCCCACGGCGATCATGCTCTTTTGCAGCAGGTGCGCCAAATCGCTGCCATTAATCGCAGGATTGGAGTTCAGCAGATTCCCCGTCTTCGGCAGATTGCCGACAGACTCATAGCGCAAGTTCTTCAAATCGCAGTTGGAGTTCATTAGATTGGATTGGGCCTCTTTGGAATTCTTCTCGTAGAACCGTAGGTTGCCCACCGAGCCGGCGATTTCGAAATCCTGCTTTGCGAGCGCTGCCATGGCGACGGTCTTGTCGCCGTTGGGTGAGTTTGGGTGTGACTCGTTTTTTAGGACGTTGTTCTTGTAAATGATGTTGCTGGAGCCGTGTTGCGGCAACTGCAGGCACAGCTTGCGGCTGTTGTTCATGGTCGCATCGTTATTGATGTTCTTCGTGAACTTGGAATTGTCAATGACCTCCGTTGAACTGAGTGTGTCCAGGTTGTCCGGCGAGGTTTCGCTGATAAATGAAATGGAATCGCAGGTTTCCGAGTTGGCGTCGTTTTCGCTTATGGAATTCTCTTTGTAGATTTGGTGTGTTGGTATTTGGTGTTGGTGTTGATGTTGGTGCTGGTGTGGCTGGTGCTGGTGCTGCTGTTGTGCCTTGAACGGTGTGGTTTGCTGTTTCGATAGCGTTTTCTTAATGATCTCGCCCTTCTCATTGGTCGTCGTCTCATTGTTGATGATGAACACATTCGAATTTTCCATAAGTTTTCCATTTTCGAGCGTAATCACGCTCCGTACTGGTGAATTTTGCACGAATATTTTCGTGCTCGGTATGCTGCTCTGACTGCCGTTCGAGGTTGTCACTTGCAGAGTGATCGAATTGTTGGACGTCGAATTCGGTACGCTATTGAAGATCGTCTGACCTGCAGTCGAAGAACACCGATTACTCGTTTGTTGATTTGTGATCTCTTCCAGTATGCGTGAGGGCGTTGAAGAACGATTGCGTTGCGATTGTTCGGCGGCGCGGGCTCGCATCGCTTGATGGCGGGGCGTGCCGCGTGGCGAACCATTCAGCACTAAAATCGAACGAGCTGGATGGACGACCGCTGTATTCGTGGAACACTGTGAGTCTAGACTAGAATGACCGCTTGTTTTGCTAAACGATACCTTTCCGCTGTCGATGCTTGACGGCCCAGATGTTTGCAGAGACGAGGCTTTGCCGGACTCGAGACTGGAGGGACCGCTTTGCACGCTGCGGTAGCTGACCTTGTTGTCCGCATAGCCATTAACAATGACGCTGTCAGTTTGTCGTTTGGTAGGCGCCTTCAGGGTGGACGAGCGAGAAGGAGACTGCTCAAAGATGTGCTTTCCAATGACGCTCTTCTGGGCAGTTTTTTGGGTGGAGTTGTGGTTGGGCGTCGTTAGTCGCGATAAAGTAGCTGAGGAGTGATTTATTTTGGTGTTCACTGCCGCGCCAACGCTAGTGCCACTGGCGGTGGCCGGAATAGACTGCGTCGAACGCGGTAAAGAGCTGCTGCAGTAGACCGGCGAACGCCTCCGAATGGGCGAGCAATCACGGGATGAAATCATAAAAGTCGATTCGCTGGACATATGGCGACGATGGCGACGTGGCAGTGTTGACGAACGTTGACTCAGTTCCGATCCGTCGTAGAACGTAGAATTCGAAAGCGTATGTGTGACCGGCAGATCCTGGAAGGTGAACAAAAAAGGAAACATAGAGAATGAGCCGCAGATGGGGATAATGCGAACACTTACATGATCTGCTGTTTGGGTACCCACGCTATGCAAGTGCACGGCTCGGGAGTTGAACCACTCGGCAGGTGGAAATTGCGCTGAATACGTTTCGATTTGACGTTGTTTGGCGCGACCACTACGACGAAATAGGCGTGACAATAAAGATCCTTTTTCTGAAAGAAAACGAGAAACGCAATTAAGAGACAGTTTGCACACATCCTCCAATTGAGCATACTTGGTGATGAGGAATCCGTGCTTTGATATTCCGAGCTACTGCTGTCTGTGGCCAAAGTCTGGGCGTACGTCTTTGAGAGGCTTCTCGTCGAGGCACATCGTTGTAAGCGTTTCGACGAGCCAAAGAGTCTCAGGCTGTGCCTTCGTTCCAGGCTGCGTGGTGTGGGGAAGGAGGCACTGCGTCGTTTCGCGGCACGTGGGTACAGAATTTTGTCGTTCGGATTACCTGAGGATAAATAAAGAAAATTTGAATAGGGAACGGGCACAAAGCGTTCTAAAGGCACTTCTTAGAGATAAAGTAAGTGTCTGCAGAGTAAATGTGATGGATGGGATGAGTAGCTTGGATCAGAAGGTTGCATCCAAACCTCAATGCTGGTGGCATTGAGGGGCTCCAGTGAAAACATACGTACGTATGTGTTTAGGAATGCGAATCTTAGTGAAATAGTAAAATTTGCTCTTTTCCTACCTCCGCATATGACATCTGCCAGATTGGTTTGAATGCACTGATGGGTCAGGTCCCCATCGCGCTGCGTGGAAATTTCTCCGTACAACGAGTGCAAAGCTTCGGCATTGGTCATTAGCATGGTGCGCGCCTCCTGAGGTATTTCATCGGATTCTTCAAATTCCTGATAGGGGCTGCGGTGACTACGCGGACGCGAACGACTGCGACGCCGCCTGAAAGTGCAACGGGAATGTGAGAGAGTTTATACCGCCGTAAATGTCCGTGGCTACTTACTCGGGCGTAAATATGAAGTATCCCTTCGAAGTCTGGTAGATTTTCTGCTCTTGCATGAGCTGGGCCAGAGTGTCGTAAATGACTTCCGTTGCCGGCGATGTCATGTGCGGAAAGCGCCCGCTCAGTTTGGTGCGCACGTTCTCAATGGTGGCCGAGTGCCCCTCAGCGGTTAGATCCATAATGACGTCGCAGAGCGCCTCGGGCAGAGGTGTGAATTGTCCTTGAACTGTCGGTGTGACGATGCAGTCATCGATGTCACCTTTGGGAGAGAAGAAGCAGAGAGGTAAGTTTAAATAATGAAGCGAACAAATCGAGCAATTAATCGAGTGATTTTCGAGGACAGCCAGACTTCAAATGGCAACTGGCAATTGTGGCTGTGTCGCCGGATCCGGCCTGGCTAATTGGATTGTATTGCACCTGCTACAAGTAACTTGGCAGCACGTCAGCACCCATTTTCGTTTAATTTGTTCGCATTTTTCAACGGAAATCTGAAACCTTTTGAGAGCTTCTTTGTTTGGCTCGGTTTGGTTATGTACGCTTCGATTTGGAGTGGTTCGGTTTGGCTTGGATTTCGGATTCGGCATTGACAAGACTTAAATGCCAACTTTAATTGCCAGTGTAGTGTTGCTTTCGATGCATGGAGTGGGTTTAAACCAAAAACAATCAACAGCAAGATCGCAAATAGTCGCAAAGAGTGTGGCTTTGAACTCATTACATGGCGATTTGTGTTAGCACTAATTAGGAGCCGTGCACGCATGTAATACGCGGTGTAATTAAAGCGACTTTGGTTTGAAAATGGCGTTGTCGAAATGTTGTTGACCATGAACACACATGCTCGGAGCAACGCTGCAGTCGGTGCAAAATGATTGCCCAACATGAAGGCCTTGTTTGGTCTGTCAGTCGTCCACCTTCAGACCATGAGGGAGTGAAGGTGGGAGTGAATTGAGGTGATCTCTAGCAAATACGGTGAGAAGCACCCTCCCCCACAACACACGAACATTCACACTAATCTATACACATAAAACCCAAACCACGAATCAAACGAACTCAACAAAAGTTGTCTTACTCCTCTTTCGTTCCAGTTCTACCAACAAGACGGTACTGTTTCTACCGACTTTTCAGCAGCACTTGATAAAGTACGTGTGTGAGCTTTTCATTCCACCTTCCCCAACTGCCTGAGCGGTCTTTGTGGCAGATCGCGTGTGGTCTCACAGTTTTATAGCCACATTCCCTAGGTCTACTTCCTTTCAATCACTTATCAATCATGTTTCTAAGGCAAACTGGCGATAGAGCGGCAAGGGTATGCGCCCAACTCTGCCGCATAGTGCCAAACATAGGAGGACCGAAGCAGCGGAAGAGACAACTCATTGCAGGAGTAGTCAGATCCGTTATATTGTACGGTGCACCTATATGGGCTGGCAAGACGGATACGAGAGCATACATCCGTAATATTGAGGCAACATACAGGACTGCCGCACTACGGGTTTGCAGTGCATACCACACGACATCCGCAGATGCCGTACTAGCAATAGCCGGCATGATCCCAGTAGACGTACTAGCGAAAGAGGCAAGGGCTCTGCACTACGGACAGAGTATGCAGGAAGCCAGTGAGGAGGAACATGTGGCAACTATAAGACGATATAGTGTCCAGGAATGGCAAACTCGATGGGACAGGTCCCCAACAGGTCGATGGACAAGGAGGCTGATCCCTGACATAGAGCGGTGGATAAAAAGGCCTCATGGTGAGGTGAATTACCACATCACAGAACTGCATCGAGTTTTCCGGGAATACCAGTACAGGTTCAAACACGTGGAATCCCCCCTGTGTACAAACTGTGGATGGACGGTACCAGAGAACGCAGAACACGCATTCCTTTGCTGTCCAAGGTCCGCCAGTGCTAGAGATGCACTTCAGGAAGTGTGCGGAGAGCCATTGCACTAGAGGAAGTGTGCGGAGAGCCATTAACACCGGATAACATAGTGCACCACATGCTCCAATGTCCGGATAAATGGAATGCGGCGTGTGATACTGCAGCTGCAGTTATGAATGACCTCCGCCAAAGGGAGCGGCAACGTCGCGCACAGCAGGAATAGCAGAAGTCCTATGACTATAGCCTCTCTCCACGAAGTAGTATCCTGCGGTGGTCCCGTGGGGAGTAGTCAGATTAGGAGGTGGCTTTAGTCGGTAGGAATCCGGCATGCTATGGGACGGGAGTCTCATAGTATCTCAAGAACATTTCCACCTCCCATCGTTGAAAAACACACACACACACACATGTAGCCACACCCACTCTCTCACGCACTCAGCAGCACTCAATCAAATAGATATTTAGGGAAATTGGTAGTGGCATCCGCAATTGGTGTGTCACCGCCGTTGCTATAAAACTTGGCATTGCCTGCCATGCTGTGTCAAAAAAAGCAAAAAGTAAATAAAATAGTCCCCGAGTTCGACCTTTCGCCCCTGTTTGTCCACCAGCCGCCGTCCCCGTCCCTCTTACTCTCTTGCCATCGCCAGCCCGGCATGAGAAAAAGTGCATCCCGGGACGGCAGCATTGCTGAAGCGTTCGCACGTACATGCATTGCGGTTGAACTCAGTCACCGCATCTTGGCTGTTGGACGCTCAACACTGAGATCGCTGGCCACTTCGACGTTGGACGTAGGACGCGTGTTTACATCTTTTCAATTATCTTAACAATATTGACATAATTTCGCCGGCGGCTGCATGAAAATACAGTTAAACGGCGTTTGCGTTTCCCCCCTCTTTCGACGATTGAGCACGCTTGCGTCGCTTGATTTGTGATTTGCGATCAGTGATTTTCGTTGTTGTTGTTGTTGCTGTTGTTGTGTGCTGTTGGGAACGACATGCGATCGTTTATATGCCCATGGAATGCTCAACGCGCCAATGAAATGCATTTTTAAAATGCTTTTTCGACCTACTCGTTACATTTGGTTCTTCGCCATGTTAATCGCTACATTTGGTTCTTTGCCATGTCACTCGTTACATTTGGTTCTTCGCCATGTTAATCGCTACATTTGGTTCTTTGCCAGGTCACTCGTTACATTTGGTTATTTGCAATGTCACTCGTTACATTTAGTCCTTCGCCATGTTAATCGCTACATTTGGTTATTCGCCATGTTACTCGTTATATTTGGTTCTTTGCCAGGTTACTCGTTACATTTAATTCTTCTGCATGTTACTCGTTACATTTGGATATTCGCCATGTTAATCGCTACATTTGGTTCTTTGCCATGTCACTCGTTACATTTGGTTATTTGCCATGTCACTCGTTACATTTAGTTCTTCTGCATGTTACTCGTTACATTTGGATATTCGCCATGTTACTCGTTACATTTAGTTCTTCGCCATTTCACCCGTGACATTTAGTTCTTCGCCAAGTTACTCGTTACATTTGGTTATTCGCCATGTTACTAGTTACATTTGGTTCTTCGCCGTCTTACTCGTTACATTTGGTTATTCGCCATGTTACTAGTTACATTTGGTTTTTTTGCCATGTTACTCGTTACATTTAAATCTACGGCATGTTACTCGTTAAATTTGGATATTCGCCATGTCACTCGTTACATTTAGTCCTTCGCCATGTTAATCGTTACATTTGGTTTTTTGCCATGGTACTCGTTACATTTAGTTCTTCGCCAGGTTACTCGTTAGATTTAGTTCTTTGCCATGTCACTCGTTTCATTTAGTCCTTCGCCATGTTAATCGTTACATTTGGTTCGACACCATGTTACTCGTTAAATTTAGTTCCTCGCCATGTTACTCGCTACGTTTAGTCTGGAGGAGCGCACACTTTTGGTCTTAAGCTGTGCAGCATATGCCGGTATGGTTTCTGAGATAGACATATTTAGTTCTATTGCGCTTGTTCCGTAACGGATTCCATTGTCTGAGTAGTGCGAGTTGGAAGAGCTCAATTACCGGACTCCTTAAAATATACACAGTACACGAGACGGACAGATGCGTCTATATCCTTGAGAAACGCCCCCAAACCAGAGTCCTTGTCACTTTACTGCAAGTACTCTCCTTGCTATTGGAAATAATATTGTATATGGTTACTTTTTCTCGATTTTTCTCCTGATGCCCGGGAGATGTGCCACATACCAATACAAAATTCACGGAAACACAAAGAATAAAAGAACTGGAGGAACTCCTGGAATCCAGGGCACATTTCTACTTGCTTCAATTTACAACTCACTTCACGCTCTTCTTTATCTTCTATTTGCTACTCAACGTCCCCTTTTCCCCGCACTATAATCTGTTGCAATTAAAGCGGGGAATTCCTCATGATTTGGCTTCTCTGACCATCACTGATCGATGTTTTGCGCTCGTCTTCTGCCACTCTTTTGTATTTGACCTTAACGAGAGAGGGGCAACGTCACATCTAAACTGGCCGCAGGGGATTTGTTGTGGTGGCGACGGTGTTGGCGTTTGTTTCAGCGCTCTGTCTTCGCCCTGTCATTGATCCGTCATTTGTTTAGTTTTATTTTTAGCGGCTCTGGCGAAATTAATAAAAGGGCAATTCTCCTCAACAGGCACGATTGACTTCCGTGAATAGCAGGCCATTATTTTTGATAAGCGCGGTCGCTTTAAGTTTCGCGAGTTGTGGGAGAGAAGCGTTTAATGATGGCCACGGCGCGCCGGTGCGCTTGTGAGCAGCCTCGGGTGAAATTGCTGGGGTTGCAATGCTTTTTAATTCACTGGTACGAGCAGAGCATATAAGGAAAGTGTTTCGTTTAAAGTGCATCTCTTTACAGGGTGATTCGAAGCATATTGAAGTGGAGGCGATGCATTCATTTTTAGCGCAGGAGCAATATTTCTGTTATTATCTGTTTCAATCGGTATGGTAGTACCCTCACGGGCAAGTTCATCCGCCTTACAGTTCATGGAATATCTCTGTGGCCGGGAAACCAGCACAGATGCAGACGAAATATCTGGACATGATATTTGCATTCTATCCGACCAGCTGTGCTCTCCCTGGATTCGATTATTATCACCTCAAAAGCCATCAAGAGCCGCCGCAAATCTTTAGACGAGATAGCTAAGCTGACCAGCTATCTCGTCTAAAGATTTGCGGCGGCTCTTGACGGCTTTTGAGGTGATAATAATCGAATCCAGGGAGAGCAAAGCTGGTCGGATAGAATGCAAATATCATGTCCAGATATCTCCTTCTTCTTTACCCAAGACTGTGCTGCCTGAAAAACACTGCAGTGGTCGGGCATCCTAAAGGATATGTTAATGTACAAATCTTCTGAGAATACACCACCTCCCACCCTACTCTGTAACTAGGACACATCTGTGTAAATGTGAACCCCTTCTACATGAGGCGGGATGCCATCCTTCCATTCATCCCTGGAGGGAATGGACATCTTGCACATACCATTGAAGGCATAAATTGGTGTGATGTAATCGAAAGAGTCAGGAATACCCTCAAAATGTCGGAAAAGGAACTTGAAGGGAGATTCTAATTCCTCGGAATACTCGTCCAAAAGAATGTAAATAGTTGATCGGGTGAATATGTTCGTTATCCGTTCTAAATATATCACTCTAATACTCCATTCTGTCTCTTCTTTGTGTTCCAGACAAAGGCCTTAACTATTTGCCAGAAACAATTCTCACAAAATTTGCACACAAACCCGTTTGGAAACACTTTTGAATATGTAATAATTATGGTGTGGATTTCTTGTATTGATTCCAAGTCTCCAGCAGCTTTCCGTTTCAGCTTTACTGACCTGTTCTGACCATATAAAGGATGCGGAAATTGCAGGCCGCCAAGAATTAGTTATGAGTAGTTACTCGTCGAGCCCCACTGTAACCGGTTCGACGTCGATTTGTAACTGGTTCCGCCATATGCTGGAAGGTAATTGAAACTTCTACTATCCACACATGCACACCCACACACATATATACTCGTATATATAAATATACACACATATACACACTTCCCCAGACATGTGAGTGGGTAGTGAAGCGCTTAACTGTAAAATCAACTCAATATTGATAATTATGGGAGGTGAGCATGGCAATTTATCCAAGTCTATCATTTACATGCACCACCAATGACGCCCAAATGACTGACCCGCCGCTGGTCTGTCTGTCAGAAGCTCACTTAGGCACTTAAGTGCCAATTACGCCGTTTCTTGGCCGCTCGTTCGCAGCCGCCTTCTAATCCGCTTCTGAAGCGCATGCATTTAACTGCATTTTCCTGTGTTTACCAACTACGACCACCACACACCAACACCAACAACAACAACAACAACAACAACAACAACAACAACAACAACAACATCAACTACAACATCAACAACTACAACAACACCAACAACTACAACAACAACAAGAACACTCTTTTGCCTATCCAAATCCCCATCCACGGCACAATAACAGAACTTTAGTTAATGCAATTTTCGTTTTCCGTGTTCATTTGCCAGCGCTTCCTTTTCAGCTTCATTAATTCGCAGTGCAAATCTTCGCTGGGAAATTTTTGTTCCCTTCTCGTTTCGCAGTTGTTCCCTTTCTCCCTTTATTAACTTTTCTGCAAGTACTTGGAACGTGTACATTCATACTGAAAGGATTTCTCTGTTCTTTTCCAATTACGCCAATCCCCCTGCTCAGTGTATTTGTGTGAAGTCATGCGTCAAGAACTGGCAACGTCTTACGCTGATAGCAATGCAGAGCGGTGTGGCCTCCGTTCTGTGAGTTTCCACAGATGTCAGCACCACCACCACCACCACTGACTGTTCGCAAGGAAATTGAATTGAATTGACTCGGTTAGGAGTGGGGGGCACTGATACCCAGCAACATTTCTGATTCATGTTTGCTTAGAAGAGTTGTTGCAATATCAACACACGTATGCAATCATGGGAGTACAATGATATGGTGAGGTGGTGAGGTGGTGAGGTGGTAAAACATGATTACAAATACGAGGAGAAACCCCACAACACAAGCACTTCAAGACAAATACGGGGAAGCTTAATAGATGTGGAAAAGATTACAGATACAGAAGTTCCAGCGTCGAGAGAAACCGCAAGAATTGTGTCTGGAAGTCACCAATAAATAAGAGTGCCCCAAAGATAGATAGATATATTTAAGAGTGTTATACACTGCGACCTGAAAGATCTATTGTGATGCCCCTATTTATTTGAAAGATGAGGATAGTCTCATCTATAAATCTTCTGTCAGGTTAATTTCCGACAGGAATTCATGTATTTTGGAGGAATCAATATGCGGCATCTTGCTCATATCTAAGATATATTCTCCAAAACACCTGAGTCTATTGTGTGCCACACATGGTCCGCAGTCAGGTGCAGTGAGGTTTCGTCACTTTCTCCACAGAATCGACAGATGGCATCTGAAGATATACCCAACTTGCTCATATGATAGTTGAGTCTACAATGTCCGCTTAAAAAGGCCTGTGATGATTCTTAAACTAGTGCCCTATATAAATGATTTTTGTATACAGATATAGGGTGAAATCAGATAAATTGACTTTATTTTGTAGGAGTTCTGATACATTCTATAAAGCGAAATTCTTCCAACACCAAAATAATTCAGCCATCAGTCAGTCCAACTCGATTTAGACAGAAGTATGGAAGTATTTATTAAGATTGCGGCGCCCCATCCATGGTATCACAAGGGGCACAATTTGTGCCTAAGGGTGCTTCTCGCTGCCACGCCAACCTAACCCAACCTATGGAAGTATTGCCGAAAATTCTGTCAATGAACAAAACTGTGATGGTATAACGAAGATTTTCTTTCTCAGGGAGCTGATCCAGCTATCTAGTAAACTCGCGAAAATACCACATCCATCATATAATGCATATCAGATAAAGCGTAGATATTCCTTCAACTTGAAGTGTTCCTAGAAAAGAAAAATATGCTTTGGAAATGCCCGGAAGTTACCTACTTGCATAGCTGCGTGGATTATTTGATTATATGCCACACCCAGTGGCGGATCTACGATTTTGTTAAAGGGGGACTTTGTTCGAAAAATTACATTTTTTGTTTGTTTCTCTCTTTTTCCCTCACAAAAATATTAATCTCTAAACATCACTTTCAAAACTCAACTAAGAATTTGTGCCTCTATCGATTCCACGAGCACTATTTGTGTTAGATAGTTAGATAGATAAATAGAAGTGGGATCGGCCGGAGAGCCGCCGAAGAAGGAGGTCTCTAAGCACTCAGGCATTGATGCCCATTGTACTAAGCCTGGAAAAATATTTAGAGGAATGGAGGAATAAAGAGGATTTTGGAAAGGAAGTTGCAGCTTTTCAAACTTGTTTGACTCGTTTATGAACCTCAGAAGTCTGTCCAGGGATAAGGAATGTACATTGTCTATTCCCAAAGCATCTGACCCTAATATAAGCCTCCTCATTCTGGCAAAGGCAGGACAAGAGGAGAGAAAATGCTCTGTGCCGTCCTGTACTTCCTCCAGGCAGAGACAATGCTCTGTGCCGTCCTGTACTTCCTCCAGGCAGAGAAAATGCTCTGTGCCGTCCTGTACTTCCTCCAGGCAGAGACAATGCTCTGTGCCGTCCTGTTCTTCCTCCAGGCAGAGAAAATGCTCTGTGCCGTCCTGTACTTCCTCCAGGCAGAGAAAATGCTCTGTGCCGTCCTGTTCTTCCTCCAGGCAGACACAATGCTCTGTACCGTCCTGTTCTTCCTCTAGACAGGAGATGCGGTTTAGATTCTCGATGATGCCTATGGTCTCCAAATGATGGAGTATGCCCTGTAATAACCCCAACCACTGATCGAAAATCTTTCCTTCGTAATGTCAGAAGGAAATTTGCAACTCATCTGTTTGGGTTTTCTAGGAAGAACTTGGTTGTTTTGCAGGCAACTGAACTGCACCAATCGGTCCTTGCGAATATTATTCACATGGCTGTTGATCCAATCTTTACCCTCTGCTAAACGTATACCGATAACTGGCTCTGGTGTCATTGGAGTACCCGCAGATCCGCAGATCCACAGTTTGCCATTTCATCAGCTAATTAGTTCCCCTGAACACCACAGTCTTCCGCAACCCAAATAAGTTCAAATAAATTCCATCTTCCGATGGAGTTAAGTCTTGACTTACATTCTTGAACAATTTTTGAAGTGATTAACGCGTTTTCTAGAGCCTTCACTGCAGCCTGACTGTCACTACTGGACTCTAATCTCCTGACTACTATTTTTGTTAATAAACAACACGCTGTAGAGGCGGTGTCTTTATTTGAGCAATCAACCCCGCATAAGCCGACGATTCATGGCGTTGTGCCAGCTCTGGACGATGTAGCTCTGGTTTATGCGATAATGAACATTCGAAAACCAACGAAGGTACTCCTTTGTATTCACTTCGACTTATCTTCCGGATATAGTGAGCTACTCAACACTGTAAACACCATTAGCGGAACATTCATGACTATCGTGGAATGTCATTGTACACGGTAATTCAGAGCAGTTAAAGTGTCCCTTTGGACAACATAACATACACGATCTGGTGGATTCCCCTGATTGTTGGTGTTCCACTCTAATAGCCGTTATATTGTGTTCCAGTATGATCTAATTTAGTATGGAAGGTAGTTGCCTAAAGTTTCTCGTCCCAACCGCTTCATTCAGCTGATGTTGTCGCACCCGCTGCGGCAGTGTGCCACCTGCCTTATATGCATGCACGCTAATTTCCGACTGACTTCCGCGAGTTCTGCATTTTTCGTTGCAGACGTTGCACAACTTTTCTGGCCTGGCTTCTCATAGTTTGGCAATTGCTGCTCTGCCGCCGATCAGTTCGAAGCTTGTGTGGCAAATGTCAATGCGAGTCTCCTGCAATGTGGCTGCAGTGGCTGCAGTGGCTGCAGTGGCTGCTACGGCTGCAGTTACGTCGTCCTGCCGCTCTGTGTGTAATACGATTTTCGCCAAGTTATTATTTGTCTGAGTACCGCGTTACTCGTGTTTCGAAAGTTAAACGCATTTACATAATTTCCTTGACATTTAATTAAAGCAACGCCCACGTTCAACACCTGTTTGCATAAACCGGAAAACGAACTCCGCGAAACAGTGAAACCCCGAACCGCCGAACAGACGGACGGTCGGACGGACGCAGGTTTCGCCAATGTTGTTGTCTTTTGTTTTTCATTTCATTTTCATTTTCATGTTGTTGTTGTTGCTGCTGCTGCTGTGGTTGTTGTTGTTTTGGCTGATTTGTTTGCATTTCGTTGAGTGTTTCGTTTCTGTGGTGGCTGAGTTAACCTCTTAAAAAAGTTTAAATTTGCAACGCCTCCGCCGCGTGGAATGTTTTTATGCAACTATTAAATAATAATAAAATCAAGCGTTAACATTAATATGAGTACGAGTAAGTAAAAGTTTTGCCGTTTGCCGTTTGCCGTTTGCCGTTTGCCGTTTGCCAGTTCAGTTATCTGGGCACCCTTGAGGCATGCTTTATGACTCTATTTCATGATGGATTTCCATTTTTGTTTTATTATTTCTCTTCGAGTTTTTCTCTTCGAGTTTAATTTCCTCTCCGATTTTTATGTTGTTTAGTTTTTTGCCGTTTCCCAGTTGGCTTTGTTTCTGCTTTTATTACTCTACATATTAGTTGCAAATGTTCAATTATGATTGATCAGTGCAAACAACCCAATCCACAGCAATACCCTCCCGACACTCTACAACTTTTGCTCCTGTTATCCGCGAGCGCGATCGCTTGTGTGTACTGATTATGTGTGCGTCCGTTGGCCCGGTTTACAGTGAACATCTACAATCGATTCTGTTGTATCCACTTCCATTCATCCATTCAGTCATCAAGCCAGCCATCCAGTCATCCAGCCATCCATCCAGTCATCCAGCCATCCATTCAGTCATCCAGTCATCCAGCCATCCATCCAGTCATCCAGCCATCCATCCAGTCATCCAGCCATCCATCGATCATTATTAGCGCCAGTTTGTATTAGCGGCGCTGCTCATCTCCTGCTTGGCTGCGTGAGCTCTGTACTTGCCGCACACTTTCTGTGTGAGGTGGTAAAAACGTTTCCATGTACACACGTTTACGAGTATTGCGAGTGCGCTGCGCCAGTCCAGGCTGGCGTTAGCCATAATCCCCAGCACCCACCCGCACCACGACCGTTCAGTTTTGACCGCATACGGAAATGTTTTATTGCTAGTGTGGCAGGAGGATTTTATGATGGGTATACGAGTACCTCATATATTTATGACATGCATCGAAATGGGGGGGGGGGTTTGGATAATAAAATAATAAAGCACACACAGCGGCAACATCGGGTTAGGCACATACGCAAACAGCATAAATGGACATAGCAGGTTTACTGACCACTGCATCGTTTGCTGCCAATTTCATTTATTCACTTTGATCTCTTCTCCAGTTGGTAGCAGAGTATGTCATCCAAGCTCTGAAAGGAAGTGTTTTTGAATACTCTCTGTTATTTCGTACGATTTTTATACACTATCATTTCTCCCATAGCGAGTCGTTGGTTAGAGCCATTTGTGTTGCTTGGTTTGCTTCCAGACTGCGGTTGCGGCCGGGAAGTCTAATGCTTGGCACCCACGGAATTTTGGATTTATATCCAATCAAAATGTTTGCCGGGAGTACACGAAAGGTCTGCGAGGTCGTAATTAAATCTCCGTAGCCTAATACTGGCTTTTCAAACGTTGCCAATGTTATACTTAGTAAGACCTTAGTTATAAAGGGTCAACCAGTGTTAGCATTACGATCAAATTCTACGATCCAGAGAAGGAACTGTATAAAGTGTTGTGTCATCCCAAGGGAGAACTTCATAATTGCATAGAAATATATGGCTGATTTTGTATTGTGCTCCGCAAGCATCCTCGATGTTTCTTTCTGTCTATTTCTAATGGGTGGAATTCTCAGATGGCGATAGATCAATTTCATATACATATGAGGTCAAACATATATGAGTTCAAACATGTATGACGTCAAACATATATGAGGTCAAACATAAATGAGGTAAAACATAGATGAAGTCAAACATAGATGAAGTCAAACATATATGAGGTCAAACATAGATGAAGAAAAACATAGATGAAGTCAAACATAGGTGAGGTCAAACATAGATGAAGTCAAACATAGGTGAGGTCAAACATGTATGAGGTCAAACATATATGAGGTCAAACATAAATGAGGTAAAACATAGATGAAGTCAAACATAGATGAAGTCAAACATATATGAGGTCAAACATAGATGAAGAAAAACATAGATGAAGTCAAACATAGGTGAGGTCAAACATAGATGAAGTCAAACATAGGTGAGGTCAAACATGTATGAGGTCAAACATATATGAGGTCAAACATAGATGAAGTCAAACAGAGATGAGGTCAAACATTATTATTATTAATTCCATGACATTTGACACAATAAAACTATACTTATGCTAACAAAGTTAACTAAAAGACATAATCATAAAAGAGTCAAATATCGCTCCTAGTCGGAGCATAGGGCGGTCACAAAAGCTCTCCAACGGTTTCTATCAAACATAGATGAGGTCAAACATAGAAGAAGTCAAACATAGATGAGGTCAAGCATAGATGAGGTCAAACACAGATGAGGTCAAACATAGAAGAAGTCAAACATAGATGAAGTCAAACATAGGTGAGGTCAAATATAGATGATGTCAAATATAGATGAAGTCAAACAGAGATGAGGTCAAACATATATGAGGTCAAACATAGAAGAAGTCAAACATAGATGAATTCAAACATAGATGAAGTCAAACATATATGAGGTCAAACATAGATGAGGTCAAACACAGATGAGGTGAAACATAGATGAAGTGAAACATAGATGAAGTCAAACATAGATGAAGTCAAACATAGGTGAGGTCAAATATAGATGATGTCAAATATAGATGAAGTCAAACACAGATTAGGTCAAACATAGATGAAGTCAAACATACATGAGGTCAAACATATATGAGGTCAAACAGGTATGAGGTCAAACAGGTATGAGGTCAAACATAAATGAGGTAAAATTGCCTCCCTTTATCATGGACCAGGAAGATATTTTTGTGTTAATGTGGAGTCCACGTAAAATTCCAAAACAAGTGTGGGCGAAGTGGACAAACTGTCTCCTCTGAATAGTGGCGGAGTTTTTTGTTTTGTTTTCCTAATTCTCTGTTTGGTAATTTGAAAAGTTCCGTGTTTCTTTGAGGGGCTTGTGTAAAAGAGCTCAATTAAACTCCACTAAACTAAACAATTAAAAACAGTTTCACTCAGCACACCATAAGGAACTGGAATCGGATTCGGTATTGTGAATTGTATGCCACAAAAAAGCTGAGAAACACTAAAAACCAAACCACAAGTCAGCGAGTCACCAAGTGTTGACTGAAACTTCCTTGGTTATCTGCGCTTATGCCATCGCGTTATGTGTGTCGTGATCCCCAATAACAATAAATTAATACTTCATAAATGGTAATGATAAGCCCTCGAGAGAGAAACACACACGCGTACAAACACAACACAACACAACACTCGCACTGCACTCACACACGCCTCAAAACACTCTCAACGCGAACAATGGAAATGGCATATTGCACAGGCATCCGTGTACGAGTGCCGGTTGTGAGCAATGCCCCCGCATTAATATTTGAAATTAGTTCCTAACAAGAGATTTTTACTTTCCCGCTGCAAATGCCAAATTTGACAACTAGTGGCTCAGTAATGTAGATAGAGATACAGATATTTGGCGAGAGAAACACGAAACTCTTGGTTTAGTCCGCAAACTCTTCAATCGGTCTGGCAGAAGAAACTATCGTTGATGCAGAATAAAGTGTGGGAACTATTCTGAATGCCACAATGAACTAACTGGGATTGCCATGTAAAGCACTTGCCTCAAAGTTAGGATGACATGAGTTAGTGGAGGAATCATGGATGTAGCTTCCAAGTTCCACAACTCCTTACTGCTTCACCACCAGATTTTACTTTAATACCAAACATTCACACTCCTTTCTTTAAGTGTTTTGTTTGGGTGTTGTGTATATTTTCACCGAGTACTTCATTCCCACAATTCTTGAATGGCTCATAGGATTCCATATGACGAATATTTGCACTTAGTATGCTCTTTAAAAATTTGGCCTCGTTAGTTTTGGCGAGGTGGCTGGGAAGATTAGCATTTTCCATATCCAGTTTGCCCACATGGCGATCTTCATGACATCATTCAATGTACGCATTTTCTTCTCATACAAGTCAAAGGAGTTTGTATTAGAACATTATGTCTTTTCGTGTTGTCCTATATTCCATATATCGGCCAAGCATTTTGAGTGTATATTTACAGCACCACAACACACTCGGGTGCGTTTTTATATTCTCCAATCCTATGTTATATAAAATTGCTCCATTAGTTGAATATTAGTAGATAAATACGTTTCAATTGGCGAGTGTCTTTCAGTCTGAACTAGATATTAATGAACAATTTCATTGACATAAAGCAGAAAAATCTTCATTGTATGACCTTTACTTTATTGACAGAAATATGCTGAATAGTTCTATTGAAATTCATGAACAATTCCGAACAATTTCCAACGTCAGAATATTATTTAATAGGCTAAAAGAGCTCCGCGACGTTGGAGATCTATGGATTGATCACTAAATCCACTTTGTGGAGTTTAGGTATCTTAAAAGATCTTTCGGTTTTACACCCGAGAGATCGGATAAACTCGCTAGGAAGTAGTTTCCTAGTGTGCTATTTCTTGCGGCCCCCAGAGCCGGGCATTCGCAAAGAAAATGGATTAAGGTTTCCTTCTCTTCTGAATTTCCACAACTTCTACAATGGGTATTGTACGGTCTCTGCAATTTCTCTGCATGAGTACCCACGAGCTAGTGACCCGTAAAGGCCGCCGTGAGGCGGCTGGTGTCCATGCGGTCCCTGTTTATGAGATCCTTAGATCTCGCTGTGTTAAAGACTGGCCAGGTCGCCCGGGATGTATTACATGTTGTAAGTGTCCTCCATCTATTGCCCGCTAAGGTAAGGCAGTGCATGTAGATGCCCCTCTTAATCGCACCCATGGAAACAGGTACTAGTTCCACATGGGTTAGATCGAGAGAGGCTCCTCTGCGCGCCAATTCATCAGCCTTCTCATTTTCATCTATATTCCTGTGTCCGGGGACCCAGATGATTGTGATGTCAGCATGATGACCTAGCGCCCTAAGTTCCTCCCTGCACTGTCTGACCAGTCTGGAGTTGATGGTGTTTGATTGTGGGGCTTTTATGGCAGCCTGGCTGTCCACAAAAATAGCAACCGTGCTCCTCTGCCCTTCTCTAATGTGGTGGGTGATCTGTCGACATGCCTCTCTGATCGCGAGTACTTCCGCCTGAAAAACTGTAGCTGTATCGGGTAGGCGTGTACAGTAGTTAATGTGGCTGTGGGCTTAATTTGAACTAGGTGATTTTGAGCTAAGCACACCGTGCCTAGGTACTTAAGTCTTAGGTGATTTGGAGCTAAGCACCCCCTGCCTAGGTATTTAAGTCTCTGGTGATTTGGGGCTAAGAACCCCCTTCCTAGGTACTTAAGTCTTAGGTGATTTGGAGCTAAGCACCTTCTTCCTAGGTACTTAAGTCTTTGTCTTGCCACCACTGGGCAAGTGCATAGAACCTGTTCTGCTTCTTCCTATTCATCTCGACAGAGTCGGCAGGCACCATTTTCTACCACACCTATTTTCTTCATATGGTAATTGAGTCTACAGTGTCCTGTTAAGAGTTCAGTATAGAGTTTAATATCCTTTCTGCTGAGGTTTAGCATAGCATCTACCTTGAGGTGTTCGAGGTCAATGAGTCTTCTCAACTGTCGCATGCCTGTTTGGGTTCTACAGTAATCGAATAGACCTCGTTTTTCCCGTACGCACATCAAATGATTTATGAAGCCACTATTTGCCCCACAGAAGGGTTCTGGACCTATGAAGGGAGTGCCTGCGCCCCTTTTTACCAGAGAATCTGCCATTTCATGTCCAACATGTCCGAGTACCCACATTAGTGTAACGCCAGAATAATGTCGACAACAAGCGAATATGAAATTTCGAAAGTCCATCTTCAGAATATTCCCGAACCCGCCACTGACACAATTACTTGGGAACCGGAGCAACAGATTCGCAACTGAGGAAGAATGCGCCGGATCGTTTCATCACTATGCGTATAAGATTCGCCACCCTATCGAAGATGGGACAGACTTTTGTATGAAGAAAGTTATCGAGTAAATTATACTCAGTTGAAACGAGTGAGGTTTTCTATCTCGATAGAAAGTGCTTCGAAATTGAAAATTACTTGAAAACCAACGAGATTAAAAATTTCCCATGAAAATTTCCCTGGGATTTGTCACTTTTCAGTGCTTTGTTTGAAACTGTGCTGCCAAGTATAATATTTACTCGTTTGCTGTTTTATTCGCACAACTCGATACGAGGTTGATACAAGAGACGAATCCGATACGCCTCTTATAACTGATCGTTCGTGTGGATATACTCGTGTGCTGAGAACACAGAGAAACGACACTTAAATGTCAAATTTTCTGACGCTTAAAAAAATGCTTTGTTTATCATTAGTATAGGCAGAGACCATAGAGATCGGACACTTAAACGTAAAATTTTGAAACGCTTAAATAATATATTTGTTTATCATTAGTTGGCTATCTGGATAGGTTTGTTTGTCATTGGTTTTGAAGAAAATCACCCACACTACTTCACTTTTGCGCATCCGAAGTGTGCGCAAAACGAGAGACGTCTCTCTGCATTCTCTGTTCGTGTGCTAAGATCAGTTGTGTCAGTTTCACTGCAGGGGCAGTACCGCTTCACTCGTGCTCGCATATGTTTGGCTATTCTGGCGGGCGTGAATTGTGGTTGAGAGTTGGAGCATTGCAAGCGATTTCCTTACAGGGATGTATAATTTGCGACTGTGTTGTTGCTTCGCATCGAAATTGTTGTATTTGTGTTGGTTGTTCGATTTCATATACTGCATACATGCTCGCATATAGATACTATATAGGCAGATACATTACTATTTTGTGAATGCCATAAAATGTGTATTCGCAAATGTTATGTGAAATCGGTGTCAAGTTTTGCTACGAGTGTTTATGTGAGCCCACAAACGAATCTGCAGGGTTTGGGACGGACGGATGGCATAACACCCCGCTCCACAGTTACATTTTGAACTTTATTGTTGTGAATTTTAGATGGAGTTTTGTGGTGTTTGCTGGTGTTGCTGGGTAATAAAATTGAATTTGGTGGCTCTGTGGTTACCATGTGAGTGCGTTAGTTGTGTAGCTGGCCGCCCACTTTTGCAAAGTCCACGCTAGTTGACACAGCACAAAACTGTAATTTACGAGTACTGCAGCAATTATAACGGCGGCAGCGGTGGATTCTGTTGCCGTTCGAGTTCTTTAAACGGAAATGCAACACAATACAATACAATATCCATCCATCAGAGTACATTTTACCCCGCGTTCGTCCGTCATCGTGTTGCCATTTCAATGTTGCAACACGCTCACGTGGTGGAAAGACCGCAAACGGTACAAATCGCGCCATCAGTTCACATCGCATTGATTTTTGCGTAAATCAAACACGAACCATTTCCACCTCCTCGAGCACTATTGTGGCCGGATTGTGCGAGTATGTGTGTGTGTGTGTGTGTGTGTGCGTGTGTGCGTTTGTTTGTGGCCTTTTTGTTGGCCGTTCGTTGTGCCTCTTTGCGCCACGAATTTTGCGCAGTCGCCTCGAACGGTTTGCGGCCAAAATGCCTGCTGCCGTTGCTGCGGCCGCTGCATGCAATTTCCTTTTTGTTTTAAGAGATTTTAAATGCGCAACGCTTGCGGACATGTTCACAAAAAACTAGACACAATAATCTTGAACACACACAAACACCCACACACCCACACATACAAACGCACACAAACGCACGCACACACAGTCCGCGGGCTTGAAACGAGTATCTCTGCCAAGTGCTGAGATTTCTGATTTGAAATGCCAGCAAGAAATTTTCCCAAACGAACGAACGAACGAACGAACGACAGATCGATCGCCAGGCGGTCGAACGTACCCAAGTTCTCCAATTTTGCATACGCGCAGCGTGGAAAAACACAGCCAAATTTCTGGCACACACTCTCACACACGTGCGTGTGTGTGTGAGTGCTGAAAATGTGTGCCTTCGCGCTCGTTTGTTGTGCCAAGGTAGTAATTACAACTGATTGCTCAGCACTAACTTTTATTGTTGTTGTTGCTGTTTATGTTGTTGCTGCAATTGCAGTTGCAGTTGTGTGTGCGAATGAGGACTTCCTTCTTAAACTTCTATCACTCACACACAAAACGCTTTCGGCGTTCGGCTCTTGACCTTAACCGCAGCCAGTTCAATTCAGCCGACTTGAGCTGAGCTGAGCTCTGAGCTCAGTGGAGTTGTGCGCTCAAGTCAAGTCTGTACTAATCACATGTATACGAATATTTGGCTTTCGAGTGGTGTATTTTCTGTGAAGTTAAGCAGATTCTTCTTCATGAATGTACAAGTGCTTAAAAACTGAAGAAACTAAAAAAAGTGAAAAGCAGCACACAAAAATCCCACGTTTTCATTTCGCCACAGGTTCGTGGAATACAACGAAATTCCGCCAGGCTCACATTTCTAATGGTTGGGGTATCTTCGAATACGATAAGACGCCAGGAGCGTCATAAAACCTCGAAATTCTGTGACAATAAAGTACCATTATCAATTTGAGATATCGGTATAACATCGGTAATATCGGTACGAAAGGGCCAGGCCAGTATTAATGACTAAACATGAATAAACGCTAAATTGAGATTACATCTTGTCTATATGCGATAATGTTGCTATCTTGTGCTCATGAATGTTTGAAGTTATTCATTACATTCTCATATTTTCTCTAGCTAGATCAGGGGATCTTATAAACAGAGACCATAGAGACACCAGCCGACTAATGACGGTTTTTACAGGTCATTGGCAGGTAGGTACTCATGCGGAGTAAATGCAGAGACCTTTCAATACCCATTGTAGAAGCTGTAAG
Source organism: Clusia tigrina (assembly GCA_920105625.2). Taxonomy (NCBI): domain Eukaryota; kingdom Metazoa; phylum Arthropoda; class Insecta; order Diptera; family Clusiidae; genus Clusia; species Clusia tigrina. The sequence goes on along the minus strand of OV050032.1, from coordinate 5,976,420 downwards.
AACTCCAAAGAGAGGGAAACAATAACTCACTTTCTTTGCAAATGCCCAACTCTGACGGCCGCAAGAAATAGAGCCCTACGAAACTATTTTCTAGCAGGACTATCCGACCTCTCGGCTGTAAAACCGAAGGATCTTCGAAAATACCTAAATTTCACAAAGTGGTACCAGATAACAACAATTTAAGAACTCGGACAGGTCACCTCACAGGCCACTGTCGTTTAAGAAGCCACCTCATGAAACTGGGACTCTCAACAGTAAACACGCGTAGGTTCTGCACGGAGGCAGAAGAAACACCAGAGCATTTTCAAATGAACTGCGAAGCCTTAGCTAGCAGTAGGAAGAAATATCTGGGGCATTACTGGCCCGAGGGCAGAGAGAGGCATTAGAGCAATGGACCCCAACTCAGTACCAAGCTTCCTTAGGACTCTTGGACTAATAGAAGACCTTTAATAGGAGGAGTGCAATAGATCAAATTAGTCGAGGTACATTTTCCCTCTTATTATTATTATTATTATTATTATTATTATTACTTGAAAAACAATAACTTAATTATTATTTTACATTGTAAGGGGAGCACTAGCTGCCAGGGCCTTCAGCTCATTTTCTCTCTTAATTTCATTCATTCATTCATTCATTAGGTAACCACGCCACTCTTTCCAGCGTTTAGGAGGGGTAGTGGTATTACAATGGTTGTGATTCATGCAAGGATGCCGTGGATCAGCCACCTGGACCAACGAACCATGCGAGGATGCCGTCGATCAGCCTCTTGAAGAAGGAATGAACGAACGAACGATGAAGAATGAACCCACTTATCAATCTCTTTAGTTTCAATTGACAATGTCTACGAATATGTAGGAATGATCCTGAAGTATGAACAAACCGCTAATAAAAGTTCGTCCATCGGTTCTGTTGTGACCTAAAAATAGCAGTGATAAGAGTGATAGCAAAGTTATTAAACTTGAGCAATTGCTGTTAAACTAAACTTCTTAATCAACTACTTCCTCTCTTTACACAAGGCACATCTAGGTAGAAAAGGACCTGATGACTTAAACTGGGATGCTTTGACATCACCAAACAGGAGAAATGCTATGACACTACTGGAAAATACGGGTACTTTAGTAGATCACACAGTTGTGATCACATGGATTACTAAGTTGAAAATGTAGAGTGACAAAAGGTGGCCGACACTGCAACCTTTTATCAGTCTACATTTTGAAGTTAGTTATCCATGTGATCACAACTGTGTGATCTACTAAGGTACCCACTACCCACAATCTACTATACAAATTATTTGTATTATTATTATTATTATTAAAACTTAATAATTAAGCACTTGTTGATGTGTTATTTGACACAATCCAGTGATTCTAACCAGTAGCAAGAAACCATTTTCGTAACATTCTTTGTTCTTCCTGATCTAACCAGACTAACCAACCTCCCTGTGAGTACGCACAGATGCGAGGTTGGAATACCAATTGCCACCTGCAAACTAATGTGGAAGGATAGCGTAGTGCGTGAGGCCAATAGGTCTTGGGCACACGAGGACACTTGCTTAACAATTAGGTTGATGTGGCTGGAATATGATACAGATGGAAATGATGGTTGGAATATAATAGAGATGAAGATGGAATATGATAGAGACTTGCTAGGTCTGTCGAGAGAACATATCTCTAAGGTCGTGCCTTGTACTGGTCATTGGCTATTCGGCGGGCCTGCTCTCAGGCTGGGAGTATTCTCTCATGAATACTGCAGAGACTGTGGAACATGTCCTCTGTAGGTGCCCGACTCAAGCAAGAACCAGAACGGCCTCTTTACGAAAGTACACTTTCAGTTCTCTTACGAAAGTATTCGACTCGAAGGTCAAACAAATCCTGCGCTTTATTAGGGCTTCCAAATGGTGTCACGTGTAAAAGTACAGATGCAGTGATACGCGGTGGTATCGCAATGGACCCAAAGGGTCTGAGTGAGTTACAGTCTGTAGACTGACTGCCACGAAAACCCAACCTAAACCTAACCTTGTTCTTCATCTCCTGAGTGATTTCACACAATTGCAAAACGCAATTTTTTATACGAATTTAAGGAACCAGTTAAAGTCCTTCTAAAGGGAAATTTCCATTCGGGAAACTTTTCATCTAATAGCGCAGATTCTGTCACAATTTTTGAATTGCGCCTTCTAGAAAACACTCTTTGAGTAGCACTCCATTTAGATATATTCTCAAAACAATTCTCAAATAGTTTGGAAAGCACCTCAAAAAACATATCCCGCTGACCGATTTCCACTCACAGAGAATTGAATGACGAGTTCTTACAAGATTTGGCATCGCCATGTTCCACAATAAACAGTGCACGCAACCACAGTGGAGTTGTAGGTGGTGGCTTTGGAGATTCCGGTTACTTGCATTGTTGTTCTTTCATATTTGGAAATGAAATTCCATTGATGGAGCGTAAAATGAACGAAAGCCACAAAAAGAAAAAGCGCTCGTGCACAGAAAGTGGCTTATCAACATGGCCACAGCGAAATTATGGCAATACTTCTTGACCTTTAATGGAGAGATGTAAATCGCTGGCGCACAAAGTTGAACTAGGCTAACAGCGAAGCCATCAGTGCGCAGAAATGCGTAGAAATGTGCGTTAGAAACACGTTTCGTCCATAAAACTCCGCGAAATGGGTCATTCATCACGGTCTGCGGCGATTATGGCACAACAGCCCGGAATGCTAAAGGAAAAATCCTAAACTCAAATCTCAAATCTGAGCAAATGGCTCTTTAACATACTCGCACTCGTAACTAAACCAAAAGTTGGACGCGGACGCTCCATTCACGGCGCAGCATTTGCGCGACGGCAGACGAACAGAACATCACGACACGCCAGACACACACACACATCAGTGCGTCAGAGGTGTGCGTCGCTTTGGCGGCCGGTTTCACTTTGCTCCATCAGATCTGTACGTGGCGATTGTGGAAACTGATTCGCTGTTCTGGCTTCCACGAGCTGTGCTGCTTAACTTCTCGAATTTCGTGCATAAATTTGCGCAGGTATAAAAAAGGAGGTGTGCAAATATTTGGGTTCAAGTGGTGAAAGAGGCATTGCTGAAATTAAGCAACTGAAAAGCAGTGAAAATCAGCGAATCGTTTGCATACCCCAGTTTTTAAAAGTTCGAAGGGGAGACGATTTCGACTGCAGTTCTGAACTTGAATGCTGAAATTGAGTAATTGATTTTATGCAATTCTCAATTTTAGAAATTGAACAAGTATTTCAATTGCAAAGATCAGAAATATAGTGCAAGATCAATATCAAAGATCAGATGAAGAAAAGCCGGACCTAAGTATCATTGAAAACTGAAAGCGTTATGAAACAAACTAAATAAGAACTAAATCAGAGCTATCGTACATTACCAGTTCAGTACCAGTTCCATGTCTGGAATCATGTACTTCACATTCAGTAATTCAATTTCTGGTTTTAAGTAAACAAACTTAAGTCTTGAAGTCTTTTACTTACTGAAATTTAGTAACTTAATTTCTGACATTTATTAATTTCAGTGCTTAAAGACATCACTTTTATATCTGGAATTAAGTAAATAATTTCTTGAATTATGTAATTGAACATCTGAAATTTAGTAACTTAATTTCTGAAATTTAGTAATTAAATTTATGGTTTTAACTAAACAAAGTTAGGAATTGAAGTCTTTTAATTACTGAAATCTAGTAACTTATTTTCTGAAATTTAGTAACTTAATTGCTGACATTTAGTAACTTCAGTGCTTGAAGACACCACTTTTATATCTGAAATTAAATAATTATATTTCTTGAACTATGTAATTGAAATTTAGTAACTTAATTTCTGAAATTTTGCGATTCAATTTCTGGTTCTAATTAAGAAACTTAAATCTTGCGGTTACTGAAATTTAGTAACTTAATTTCTGAAAACTAATAATTCAATTTCTGGTTTTAACTAAACAAACTTAGGAATTGAAGTATTTTACTTACTGAAATTTAGTAACTTAATTTCTTCAGTAATTGAATATCTGAAATTTATCAACTGAAAACAAGCAAATTTGCGGTCCTATGGCGGTTCATTTCTGGAGTTGGTCCCAGATACATAACCAACAAAAAAAGTAAGAGACAGACTCATTTTTAGTGCTGAGTTTGAGATTTTCATGCTTCATCAGATTTTAGCAGGGATTTCCCTTGTGAACCGATGTTTCGACGAGTGCTGATCCACTAAATGGAGTTGTTATCAGTGTCGTTAGCCCACTGCAACCGCAGCTGATACGAGCAACACGCAATTCCATTGCTGGCAACACATTCCGCTGGTTGCCTTGGGTTCGTCCACAACCAGCAATCAGTCAACTGCTTAGCGAGCACATCCTGCGTTGGCTCTGACGGCCAGTTTCGCTTCCACAGCAACACTCTGTGATAATTCACTCTGTGATCATTCACTCTGTGATCATTCACTCTGTGATAATTCACTCTGTGATCATTCACTCCGTGATAATTCACTCTGTGATATTTTTGAGCCCACGGCGCTGTGATCATTGCTCTCCATTTCACACCTCTGCATTTAAGGCTCTGAGGTCTGTTCAAGTTGCAACCACGAATGCGGGTACCATTCATTGTGCTGAAGCACTCGCATCCATCACGCTTTGCTCTCACGTTTGCCACCGCAAGTGTGTGCAAATGACGTCAATTTATTCGCATGTGGCGCTTTGCACGGATATCGCCTTGCATAACGTTCCGAATTCAATTACAAGTGCGCATAACTCATACGCAGCGCAGCCCCAGCAGAGAGCGCGCAATTACATGCCCATTTCGAATAAACGATTTCTCACAAATGTCTAATGACACTTAAATCGGCAACACGATTTGCTTGTTGTGTTCCATACTGGCAGCATAGCCTGCGTCTTGTCCGCGAGCACACTTCGCACCTGCAATTGCCGGCAATCGGCAATCGGCAATCGGCAAATGCGGTAGCAATTTCGCAATCATTTTCTCAAGCAGTTTAAGTGCTGCAGCAAATCACAAACGCATAAAGTGACACATAAAATGAAAATGATGTTGACAGCGGCGGCTGCTGGCAATGCACAGGACACTCAGAAGAGCAGCTCTGCGCGCTCCTCGATTGAATAATCCCGCGCGCAAATGGGAACACAATTTTGCGTCGCGCAGAAGACAAATGCCCACGAAGAAGCAAAAAACCCAAATAAAAATTAACGGCAAACACAGGAGTGATGTAACATTTATTAGATTGCAGCAAACAATAACAACAGCAACATCAACAGCAACACCAACAGCAGCAACACCAGCAGCAACACCAATTGCAGCAAGCGTGCGAGTGACGGCAGTGCCAGAGTGCAACGTGCAGACAACAACAGCGCAAAACTGTAACAGCAGACTTGTTGCTGATGACTGGTGTTGGTGTTGGTGTTGCTGTTGCTGATGACTGGTGTTGGTGTTGTTGTTGTTGCTGTTACTGTTACTGTAGCTGTTCCTGGCAATGTTGTTGTTCACAAAAGTTTAAATAATTTCCCGCCAACACTGCAGCTTTGGCCGTCGCCGTCGCCGTCGCCTTTGCCATGAAGTGAAAGTGTTGGCGCGGGTAGTTGCCATTTCTGCTGCTGCTGCTGCTGCTGCCTGCTACCGGCCACCATCGCTCGCCCGCTGTTGTCAGCCGTATTTCAATCTTGGACATATGTCCTTGTTCAATCAACTCAGCCGCAAACTCACACTGAGCAGACGCAAGAATTGTGTTTCCTTGCTGGCGGAGGCCTGGAGTGTGAGGAGTCAACACTCGGTCACACTCTCTTACATAAATATAAAAATTATCTTAACGGGCAAATCGATAGCTTGATGGGGTGACCAACATTGGTAGCCAGGCAGGGGTGGAATGGGAGTGAGTCAAATCGCTTTTATTATCTAAAGCGAACAAATTGTAGTGGTGAAAATGACGGTGAAGTGGACACACACAAGACCAACGATTGACGGCTGAGCGATGATGCTCTGACGGACTCCCGACGAAACACTTGACGGTAGTTCCCGTGAGGATCGACCCCGTACGTTTGAGGAGACATTTAGTGGGTAAGTTAGTTTCAAACTGACTCAGGCTTTTGACGCTTATAATCCACGGTCGAAAAAAAACCCACATGTGACTGACAGATTGGCAGAAGCGCTGGGACAACACGTACTAATACTGATAGAACGCATCGACTAATACCTAACGTGGAGGCTTCGGTCACAAGAAAGCACGGACAAGTCAATTCTTAAGTGGCCATGGATACTTCCACAGCTTTCAGCCGGACTCCAAGTACTGTCAAAGTTGGCAAGTGGAAAATGCAGGGCATGTATTCCTCAACTCGCTCGACTCGTACGGTCTCAGTCTGGCTACTGAGAAAACGTAGCTTATCCTACTCACGAGGAAGCATATACCCTTGGAAATGGATATGCGGGTCCATTCTGAAACCATAACGACCTCGAAGACCCTGAAATACCTGGGAATCAGAACCGACAACAAACTGACCTATTGGGCGCAAATACAACATGCAGCAGAAAAATCAGGCAAAATAACCTCGGCGCTGGCTAGACTAATGCCCCATATCGGAGGACCCTTTGCAAGCAGAAGGAAGCTCCTGATGGACACGACGCAATCGATACTAAGGCGACGAACCTGGCAATGAAACTGGCACCGTTATTGACTACATGATATGAAACCGAAGAAACATGGGCTGACGGTTGTGGCATTCTGTTACCTTAGTATACCAGAGTGACATCTTGTAGAACCGGCTTCCAGGCTAATGTCACAATCGCCTCCGTCCTGTTAAACCCGTGGCGGGTCTTCGAGTACGTTCAAAGCTACGTCGCCATTAAGTTGGCGGTACAGGCTCAGCAGAGTTAAGCCTGACTAATGCCATGGTCCTGGCTCTGAACACAAAATCCCATAAGCCCTTGTGTCACCCCTTGTGCGGCCTCCCTGGAATGCAAAGATAATCGCAAGGAGAAAACTTTAAACAGCATAACACGGGCCTGTGGGACAGCTATGCCCAATGTAAAAAGCATACTCGTACACCCAAAGAAAGCAGCGTATTGGTGGACAGACCAAATTTGTGACCTAAGGCAAACATGCTTTCCACTTTGAAGGAAGTATGGAGAGGGTTCCAGGGAGGGTGGGCAATGATTGAGGGGGATGTTTTAGTGAGTGCAATCCTCACATGCCAAAGCCATGCATGATAATATGATGCATTTGATAGGCATTCTGACCCGCTCGACCCGAAAAAAAACTATTAATCATTATCATAATTACCATCATTATCATCATAAGTGTCATTATCATTATCATTATCATATTAGAAAGAGTTGTTAGAGTTATTAAAGATTTTTTTCTGACAAAATTATAGTCTCAGAGCCGACAAAGGAAACTATCTCCCCCTAACACCATAAGTGGGAGTGAGACAGCAATTTCGGAGTTTTCAAAACGGTTCTTCATGTTTACGTTTGAACTGCTATTTTCACCACAATTTGAATTTCTCCACAGTTGGCAGCAACTCGCCGCCCAGTCTCAAGGTGAGAAGATATTATAACTCCTTGCAGACTCTTGATCAGAAAAGGATGCGTAGTTCGTTGAGTGGTTGAATGCATAGTCTTAATTTCGGAATAAGTTGGCTTGAATGTGAGAAGTGAGCGTGATGCGTTTACTTACAGGTATGAGACAGTTAGAGTAGCGGGTCCACCAACATAATTCCAACTGAATTACACAATTCTTTGTATAAATTGAGGGAACAAATGCACACCCACTGAAAGGCAAGGATTCGTGTGTGAATAGCGCCTAAATAAATAAGCCAACTAAGCACAAGACGCGATACTTTATCGCCTTGCATCAGCAGCACCAACACCACCACGACGACGACTCTGAACGGCCTCAGGTGAGCAACAACCAACAAACCATGCCCCTTAATAAAAATTCAATTTCAAATTTATCAAAAGTACGCCTTCCCCAACGCCCCCAAATTGCCAGATGCGCGCTGGCTTTCAATTAAAGTCACACTGTAACGTACTGGCGGCGGCAAGAAGCAGGCGGGCGGCGGCAGGCGACAGCCAGCGAGCTAAATCAAACCAAACCTAACCAAATCGAAACGAAACGAAATGGACCGAGCCAGGCCGAGGAGCGCACGGACGCGCTTAGCCGCAATATATGGCTTGGCCTCCTCCTAATAAGGAAGGAGTTAACAGATCATCATCGGATACTGTTGCGCACTGCTCGATGGCCGGCCCGAGCTGGGCCGGAGTGGAGCGGAGTGGAGTGGACTGGAGCGGAGTGGAGTGGACTGGCGCGGAGTGGAGTGGACTGCAGTGAGTCGAGTCGCGCGTATGTGCGCCAGTAAGAGTATCTCTGCGCGTGGATAAAAGTATTTCAATGCCTGGAATTGATTGAATTACCCCCCGAAAGTGCTGCGATTGAAGCGTTTTCGATTTTTCACAAAAAGGATTTTGTGGTTTTACTGGCATTTCTTCCGCAAGCGATTTCTCAGCTGCCGAAGCTGTAAATGTGTCTGCGTTTGGGGCTGCGGCTGTGGCTGTGGCTCTGGCTGTGGCTGCGTCTGTGACCGAGACCGCTGTGTGCGTTGGGTGAGTTCGGCAAATTAGACGCCTAACAAATTGCAAACCTTTGGCTGCGCATTTAACATTTTATTTGTTTAGCGTGCACTCATAAAAATGTAGCCAGTTTGAAGTTCGGTTGTTGTTGTTGTTGTCGTTGGTCGTTTGTTTGTTTGTTTATTTGCTTTCATCTGGGCATGCGCACGGCCGTTATGGCTCCTGCTGCTGCGGTTGGTGTTGCAGTTGTTACGATAATTTTTTCACTTGTATTGTCGTGTTTGATTTTATTTATTGTTGTTGTTGGTGTTGTTGATTTTCGGTGAGTATTTGAGAAGCTGGCTGGCGGTGGCGTTGTTGTTGCTGCCGCTGTTGTTGCAATTGTGTGTAACATTAATAAATAAATAAACGGGATTTTTAGTTGTTGTTTCTGTGCCTCAGAGCAATATTTCTCATTTTTGTTTTTGCTATTGTTGGTCGTGTTGATCCTAAGGTATCCAGCGGCGGTAACAACATAACCACACCAGCGTAAGCACTAACAACAACAACAACAAAGTATTTACTATCAATTACAATTGGGGCTCTATTTATTGTTGCTGCCGCAGTTAGTACCTAAGTTGTTGTTATTGCTGATGTTCGGCATTGTTGTTGCCGACGTTGTTGGCGGTTTTAACGGTGCTAACGCCGCTCATTGCGATCATAAATATGCGTTTTCTTTATCGTTAGAGGAAGTGTTAAAATTTCGTTGGGTTTCTCGCATAAAATCGGCAAATGATGAAATTTACGCGATAGTTGGGGATGAATTCAGTCCGAGGTTGTGCACGTCTAGTTACGGGAGCGCCGTTCACATGTGGAATTTGATGATTTTTTTGGGAGTTCCAATCACAACTAATTGGCATTTGACTTCTTCGCTCCAACTCTGTGATTGTGGTTATAGTTCGTTGTTGTTGCAAGTATTTAGTTTATATAGGACTTTCCAGTTGAGCCTGAAAGATCTTTAACAAGATGTCGCACGATTTCTATATGTGCGTTGGACGATAGTGCTGAGCGATAGTGTTGGGTGATAGTGTTGGGCAATAGTGTTGGGCGATGGTGTTGGGCAATGGTGTTGGGCGATAGTGTTGGGCAATAGTGTTGGGCGATGGTGTTGAGGGATGGTGTTGGGCGATAGTGTTGGGCGATAGTGTTGGGCTATAGTGTTGGGCGATGGTGTTGAGGGATGGTGTTGGGCGATAGTGCTGAGCGATAGTGTTGGGTGATAGTGTTGGGCAATAGTGTTGGGCGATGGTGTTGGGCAATGGTGTTGGGCAATAGTGTTGGGCGATGGTGTTGAGGGATGGTGTTGGGCGATAGTGTTGGGCGATAGTGTTGGACGATAGTGTTGGACGATAGTGTTGGACGATAGTGTTGGGTGATAGTGTTGGGCGATGGTGTTGAGGGATGGTGTTGAGCGATAGTGTTGGGCGATAGTGTTGGACGATAGTGTTGGACGATAGTGTTGAGGGATAGTGTTGGGTGATAGTGTTGAGGGATAGTGTTGGGCGATGGTGTTGGGCGATAGTGTTGAGGGATAGTGTTGGGCGATGGTGTTGAGGGATGTGTTGGACGATAGTGTTGAGGGATAGTGTTGGGCGATAGTGTTGGGCGATAGTGTTGGGCAATAGTGTTGGGCGATGGTGCTGAGGGATGGTGTTGGGCGATAGTGTTGGGCTATAGTGTTGGGCGATGGTGTTGAGGGATGGTGTTGGACGATAGTGTTGGACGATAGTGTTGGACGATAGTGTTGGGTGATAGTGTTGGGCGATGGTGTTGAGGGATGGTGTTGAGCGATAGTGTTGGGCGATAGTGTTGGACGATAGTGTTGGACGATAGTGTTGAGGGATAGTGTTGGGTGATAGTGTTGAGGGATAGTGTTGGGCGATGGTGTTGGGCGATAGTGTTGAGGGATAGTGTTGGGCGATGGTGTTCAGGGATGTGTTGGACGATAGTGTTGAGGGATAGTGTTGGGCGATGGTGTTGAGGGATGGTGTTGGGCGATAGTGTTGGGCGATAGTGTTGGGCTATAGCGTTGGGCGATCATGTTCGACGATCATATTGACCGAACATTGCAAGTAAACGAGTTTGTCGAATGGAAAACAAATTATGGCGATAAAATCGAATAATGTGTATACACCCTGGCGAATTGTGAACCTCCTCCTGAAAATTTGACAAACATTGGGGGGGGGGGGGGTTTCCAAACATACCCCGTAGGAAAACCCAGTGCTGTCGTGCTAATTCCAAAACCATTCATATAGTTGTATGTACATGTGTGGACGAGGTTTTCATTGGGGAGAACTGGGGACCTATCCTATATATAAATATTGGACTCTTTATTAAATATATGGTCCTATGGCTCCGCGAATGGAGCAAAGAGCCGCTTTATTGCTTTATATAAATGCATAGAAGCGGGGTATGCTGGAGAACCGACGAAGTGGGAGGTATCCAAGCACTTTGGCATTGATGCCCTTTGTACTATAAGCCTGGAAATATTTGGGGGAAGGGGTAGACAAAGGTTAGGGAAAGGTAAGTTACACCTTTTTACACTTCTTTGACGCTGTTATTAATCTCAGAAGTCTGGCCAGGGATAAGGAATGTACGTTGTTCATTCCCAAAACATCTGACCCTAATATGCGCCTCCTCGTTTTGGCAAAGGCTGGACAGGCGCAGAGGAGTTGCTCTGTGCCGTGCTGTTCTTCCTCCACACAGGCGACGGAGTTCGGACTCTCGATGATGCCTATAGTCGATTCGCTGTATATAAATACTTAACTCTTTAATTCTGTACATAAATAATCCACTTTTCAATAGCCTTGCTACACATATCTTCATAAGTGAATTCAAGCGATGCGATATTTCTTCGGTTGTTCTGTAGGAAGTGGTCCCTGGGGTGTCTTGAGACTTAAGAAACGAACTTTAATTTTTAAAGTTCGTTGCTTAAGTCTTTTGATTTGCATCGATTCTCTCTGCACATATTTTTCTTTTATTTAATTTTAAATACCTTTGCAAATTCCTTGCCTGTGGTGCTTCTTACTAGATTAGTCCCACAACTTGCGCTGCAAGAATCTGGTTTGGCTGCGTAAACGAAACATTCAAAAGAGGCGTCCAGTTCTCGGTAATAGGAACTGAGCAAAGACCTGCTTCTAATTGAGGAATAAAGGCGCGTAAGGAAAATATGACGTCATCTAGTATGAAGAGGTATATTCCCAGTAACAATGCTATTGCTCAATGAACATTTGAAGGTTCAGAATCTTAATGGAGTTGGTCTTTGGGCATATCTATCATATCTATCAATATTAGGGCATATCTATCATATCTATCAATATTAGGGCATATCTATATCATCTATATATCGATCATCTCTATCATATCTATCAATATTAGGGCATATCTATATCATCTATATATCGATCATATCTATCATATCTATCAATATTAGGGCACATCTATCAATACCATCTATATATCGGACATATTTATCATATCTATCAATATTAGGGCATATCTATCAATATCCTCTATATATCGGACATATCTATCATATCTATCAATAACATCTATCAATAAACCACTCCAAAATACTCTGTCTGTGATAGGGTGGTACGGAATATGAGGTACTACAACATGTTGTTCGTAATATAATTGTCACAAATAGGCCTAAATATTGAATTGTTACATGTTCCTGCGGCAGCGTTCACATATACAACAATCAACTATTAATTGTTATGTGAAGTCAGCAGGAAATTAGATCTTCGCAACTCAGTTTCAGGTGCTCAACCAAAATTCTTCCACGAAATGTGAACAGAAGTATTTGAAATCAGGATTTGGAGTCCGCCACTCGTATCTTCATATGTTTTGGCCACAGCATTCTTACTGGGTTGTGAGCCAAAAGTGACTTAAATGGCGCGCTTTCAATTCCATGCGTCTTCAAGACAGTAAGACAATAGTCGAAAACCGTCGTACAATGCCATAAAGTATTAAGTGAATTCTCTGAATGCTTTATCAAAAACCTGGTCTGGGTGCTGGGGCATAGAGATACTGAGGGCAATTTCCGGGCTGATGAGCTGGTTAGGGAGGGGTCAACATTAACTATCCTTTCCTTACCAATGCCTCTAGCAACATGCAAATTGCTAATAGATAGATAGATACACTGTCGAAGTTGCAAATGTTAGATGGGGCAGGATGATAACTGTTCTACCTAACAAGTAGACAAACTTGGTCGGAATGGAGTGGCGGCCGTACAAAACTGCTGTTGAAATTTAATAGGCAGGATATTAAAAATGCGATAGGGGTTAATGTTGGCTTGGTAGACACGCAAGTAGTCTGGGGGTACCCCATTATGACTTTTGTAGGAGCTGTCAAGATGACGAGGGAGAGCAAACACTAGAACACCTCCTGTGTGGGGCCATGGCGCCACCAAAAAAATCTTCTCCACTCTTGGATACGCATTTCAAGACAGCATGGAGGAGGTTTCCTGGATGAAGCTAACTAAAGTGGCTACTTTTATCAAATTCACAGGATGGGATATTTTAAGGAGGTTGCGGAGGTGTAGGGAAAGTGGCCACAATGGGCACTGAACAGGCCTAAGTGAGTCTTAGAACATCCATCTAACCTACCTACCTACCTACCTATTGAATTTGGTTTAGAAACTCTGCTACTGTATTTTCACTTCTATTCAATTCTAATCCAGTCCAATGCAATCGCATTCAAGTCAATTTCCTTTCGGCTATGCAAAATTATGCCGCCGTTGAGCAAATCGTCGCTGAAAATCTCAGAAGAAAAAAAAATTGCAAACAAAAAAGAAAAATTTGAAAAAAATTGCAAACAAAATTGGGAAAAAATTGCAAACAAAAAAGAAAAATTAGAAAAAAATTGCAAAAAAAATTGGAAAAAAATTTGCACGATTTTACAGGAGGAGATCAGCGTGTGACAAGTTGAAATTTGCATAACAACGCCGCAGCAGCCTGCGCAACCGCAACCGCAACTGCAACTGCAACAACAACAACAACAACGCCAATCGTCCGGCATAATCACGACTTTGTGTCAAAAAAGCCCATTTCAAGATATTTTGCCACACATTAATTGCTTCCGTCAGTTTATATTTCAACAAATTGCCAACAAGCCAATATTTTGCATAAATGCTTTTGATAGCCGGCCACTTGTTTGATGAGCATCGCAAATTGGGATGAAAAGCAGCAACAACAACAACAACAGCAGTAACAATAGCAACACAAACAACACCAACATTAGCGAAAATGCTGGCTCATGGAAATGAAAATGAAATTGTGAAAATATGGCAATGGGAATGCGCCGGGGCGACTGCAACTGCGAATGGCGCCGCTGGTAAGTGGTGAAAATTGAACGTGTGCGAGCATCGTTTAATTTTCGAAATAAGCATATGAAAGTGGTGATGCTGATGCTGTGTTTGTTGTTGTTGTTGTTGTTGTTGATATCGCCAATTTGCCGAGTTAAAGTTCAAATCAAATCAGCGAACGTCATAAAATGAGTATAAAAAGCCATAAGCGAAAAAAGGAAAACTGACAAAAATGCGTTTAAAAATTTCACACACACTCTCGCTCACACAAAGGTGGTACGCTCTCTGCCACACGCACACACACACTCATACACACTCAAACACAACAAAGCCACACATACTCGTATGAGCGCAGCCATGGCAGCTTCCTAGTTTTTCACTCAGCGTACGTGTTGAATGAAGTCATTTTCTCACACAGCAGCTGATACAGCGACCAGCCACTCATGCACTCTGGTACTCTGGCACTCAGCTATTCAGCCATTCAGCCACTAAGCTAGTCAGTCAGTCAGCTGAGATAGCTGGCAATATACTGACCATATTTGGGGGTTTTACTTAGGCGCTGGAAATTGTTCGATTTCATTGCAAATCCGTGCGATATTTACCTGCTGCCGACGCACTGATCGTATAGTCATGTGGTTGTTGCTGCTGTTGTTATTGTTGTGATTATTGCTGTTGGACACAAACGCGCCATATTATCTGATAAATGTCAGTCATAAGCGTCGAAACGAAAATCGTGCAAGCATCGCAATATATCTCAGCAATTGCCCAAAATGCTTTCGAGCCATGGCTGAGGCTGACTAGAGCGCTGAGGCTGACGCTGAGGCTGAGACTGAGATTGCGTCGGATGTTGTTGTCGTTGTTGTTGTTGTTGCTGTTGTTGTTGTTGTTGCTATTGCCATGTTGTGCGGCTTAATGGGCAAGGCGAACATGAAACTTCTTTTTGGCCAATTTGGCGTTGAATTCACAGTTGTTGTTGTTGTTGTTGTTGTTGTTGTCCACGAAGATGCAATGAGAAGTTGAAAATTTCGCTATTTTCTATTTTTGCATTTTTATTGGCGGTTTTTTCTTTTATTTACTTTTGCTATTTTGTAAACTTTATTGAAATTGCTTAAATTGATTAAAATGTTTGCGACACGATTTCCCTATATTTCTCATGTCGCATTTCCTATATATTTTCAAGATTTCCTTTTATTTTCCGATTATCACAACTTATGATCAGAGCCGACACCAAGCCGGAGGGAGGTGTGCTATGTACTGCATGGGATGTGTGCCGAGTGCTTCAGATGGAAGCCAGTCAAAAAGTATTTGATATCTTTACCATCACTGCAATGATGTACTTACTCTCATCCCAATTAGGTTCATGGCACAAGAGAAACTCTGGAGCATCTACTATAACTATGCCCCGCAATATCGAAAACGCGCCTAACACATCTGGGAGCCCCTTGGTTTGAAGGACTAGAAGAGGTCGCACAACTAGGGATAGTTTCTCTCTTAAGATTTGCTAAGAGCGTCTCCCTGTTCAACGATTCATACTACAGCTCTTAAATGGATATCCATCTGGACCTTGCAGGTCTATGTGTGGCCTTGACGGCCGGCCAGTCTAACCTTACCTAACCTGCTGTGAAATGAGGCATCATTGATGGCACGATACAGCCCAGTAATGGCACGAATGAAATAATGTACACAATCCAGTGATTGAACAAGGTTTCGTAACAATATATTCCAATTAGTCTATACGCGACTAAACGATGCTGCCTGTTTGCCGTTGCGAGTGTTGCAATGTCTCGTACAATAGTTAAGAGAAAACCAGTCTTGACTGTAGTATTCCTCTATTGTTTGTGGTAAGAATGCTTTGCAGAAACTGTTCTCTAAGTTGTGGAAGCGGCAGAGTAGCACTTCATATACTGTGAGAGAGCAGCACTTCATATACTGTGAGTAAATAAAGTCTGATATCGTGTCCCATTTATGGGTGCTCTGTATCTATAATGAAGTAGGAATTAAATTGATGTTTAGAAGTATGATTCATTCATTTATCTTAAGAGTTCGGCTCACTGGAATAAATCAAGAAGCGTTCGCTTCAGTTAGAACATGAAAACCAATCCTAATCTTACCCCTTAAGAAAACCAATTGGCTTGCATATAAGAAGTATATCAGTAAACACCGCAGAAGAGATTGAGTATAAAGTTCTTGAGGTCAACTCAACTTTGGTTCCAGCAGCTTTAAAGGCAACCCCTACAATAAGCAAGAACCTATGCGAAAATGCCGATAAAACAGCAGTTCCCATTGAAACTCTTGTGAAGCAGAAAAGGTTGTTGAGACGCTACCGGCAAAAATACAGATCTCCATTTTTTAAACAACAATTAAAGGCAGCAGCAAAATCTCCCAAAGATGCACTGGCCAAAAAAGAAAGGACATTGTTGGAAACGCCCTCAACCGCACATCAGAAACCAACTTCTCTGTGTGGTAGCGGAACAAATTTCTAAGGTTCCATTGGAATATGAAGAGCCGATAAGACTTCCGAATAACACCAGGACAAGAAGTGATGAGGTAAAAAGCGGAGCCTTTGCTCAATATCTGTGTAGTGTTTTTCAGCTAAATCCGATTAAGAGTACGTTTGAAACTCCCTCAACCTGCAATGGAATATGTAGAAAATTCTTGAGAACTAAGCCTAGGAACGTCAAATGTATAGGTTGCTGATACAAAGCCACGCAAATCTCGTCAAGAAACTGTGCCCAACAATCTCGCAACATAATGTCAAAGCACTGAAGTAACTATATTGATGTCCATCTTGATCATCTTACATGGAGGAATCATATAAAAGCAAACACAGAAATGAATGAATGATAAAATGTTATTTGCTATCAAGCGAGAGAGACAGGGAGAGAGAGAGAGAGAGAGAGAGAGAGAGAGAGAGAGAGAGAGGGAGGGAGTGGGAGTGACAGAGAGAAACAGAGAGAGACAGAGAGAGGGAGACAGAGAGAGGGAGACAGAGAGAGGGAGACAGAGAGAGAGTGACATGGGTGAAAGTGAAATGGGAAGTGGTCTGTGACGCCTCGGCAGAAATAATGCGAGACCTCCGCAGTTGAAGTGGCGTCGACGTTCAGGGAATCCATAGGAGGGGTCCTTTGACCATTCCCCTCCCCGAATGAAGTATTGCTTAGCGGTTATGTACCGTAGGGGACGCTTCCGTGGGGGTGGTTTTAGTGGGTAAGAGTCCTACACTACTGGCGCGTCGTCCAGTGTCTGGTTGCAGATTTCCACCTCCAATAAACAAAAAAAAAAAAAAAAAAAAAAAAAGAGAGAGAGAGTGACAGAGAGAGAGAGTGACAGAGAGACAGAGAGAGGGAGAGAGACAGGGACAGAGAGAGAGAGAGACAGAGAGAGAGAGGCAGAGAGAGAAAGAGAGAGCTGCGATGGAGGTGGTTTTAGTGGGTAAGAATCCCAAACTACTGGTGCCGTAATGTTACCAGTGTCTTTTTGAAGATTTCCACCTCCGTTCCAATATTGGAGAACCAAAAAAAAAAAAAAAAAAAAAAACAAAAAAAAGAGAGAGAGAGAGAGACAACATCACCAGTGAGAATTATATGGCAACAGCAGCGCTTATCCTTTGCTGTAGATGTGATTAGGATTTAAGAGTTATTCATATTTAGTCATAACTATTGAAATGATTACTCTTATATGGCGGGCAATAAGTGGAGTGGCATGCATTGGCCTGATGATGTCTGGTGGGTTCTATGAAGTACACAGCATACAACGTTGAAGACGGTAATGGCATTTGGCGCTGAGGTCAACGCTCCTGCTTAAACAACTTTTCGCTCCAATTCTGACGGACAACGCGGTGAAGGACATACCAAAACCCAAGACTACGGAAGGTCAAGCAAATCCTGCGCTTTATTAAGGTTTCGAAATGGTTTGACGAGTAATTCAGAGTGCGTTGTTACGCGGTGGTATCGTAATGGACCCATGGTGGTCTGAGTGAGTTGGTCTGTAGACCGGCTACCACGATAACCTAACCAGACCTACTTTGAAATGGGGATGTATTCGTATCAGAAGTCAATGGACAACATTAAACATGACGGTTAATCCGGAACTTTGCACCAGTTTGAATGGCGCCAAAACACTGGCGCACCAGTTCTTAACATAATTTCAACCCAAGAAAAGCAAATATAGTTGTACCTGAAAGACAATCGGTAACTTTTCGGAACCTATTGCGTACCCTCGACTCCTTCACCCCCACCCAGGTCACCTGCCTGATAGGCAATTGCGTCAAATATGTCTTGATGGCTGTGAGGCTTGAGCATCATTGTTGAACTGAAGCATGTCGCTTTGGGCAAATGGCATGTGACACGCAGCCAAAGGTAACGCTTCGGGAAGCAGCAGCTGTGGCCTGCGGTAGACTAGTCTGGTGCGGTCTATTGGCATGGCGGTATGGTGGTTCCACGTTACTTGTGGATTTTACTTAAGTGGGGTCGCCTGAGCAGAC
Source organism: Clusia tigrina (assembly GCA_920105625.2). Classification (NCBI taxonomy): domain Eukaryota; kingdom Metazoa; phylum Arthropoda; class Insecta; order Diptera; family Clusiidae; genus Clusia; species Clusia tigrina. The sequence goes on along the minus strand of OV050032.1, from coordinate 5,958,008 downwards.
GCAGCAGTTTTGGCTGGATAATGAAATTACTAAAGCAAACAACAGCAAGAATGACAGCAACGGCAACAACGCATTTTAAGTGCTCAGAGTTGTGGAAATGCTGCTCGAACAATAGAACAATAAATTACACAAATCACCTGCTCCGGAATGGTGAGCAATTGCGAGACACGAGCGCTGCTTAGAGCTGAGCGTTGGGGCTGCGAGTTGAGTGGCGGGTGTGTATAATTGACTGTGAGAAGCAAGGTGGGGGCTATGGCTGTTGTTGTTGGTTTATGTGGTGTGCAGCCGATCTTCTGCTTCCTGCAAAGCCTGCGCGAGTAAATGTGCAGCGAAGCATGAGTTGCTGGTATTGTTGCTGTCGCTGCTGCTGTCGCTGCTGCTGCCGTTGGTGCTGTCGCTGCTGCTGTCGCTGGTGCTGTCGCTGGTGCTGTCGCTGGTGCTGTCGCTGGTGCTGTCGCTGGTGCTGTCGCTGGTGCTGTCGCTGGTGCTGTCGCTGGTGCCGACGCTGGTGCTGTCGTTGATGCTGTCGCTGGTTCTGTCGCTGATGCCGTCGCTGGTGCTGTCGCTTTTGCTGTCTCTTTTGCTGTCTCTTTTGCCGTCGCTGGTTCTGTCGCTGATGCCGACGCTGATGCCGTCGTTGGTGCCGTCGTTGGTGCTGTCCCTAGTGCTGTCGCTGCTGCTGCTTCTGTCGCTGCCGCTGCTGCTTTCCTGCTGCTGGCACTTGCAATTGTCATGTCAAGTCAACAGGTACAAGATCCGCGTGCACTTTGCCTGTAGCCAGCGGCGGCAGCCGTCGACATAATTCAAAAAGAACCAATTAAGTGAACGTGAATGGAATGGAAACGGCAGCTTTCGGAACTGAACTGTGCTGAGTTTAACTGACTTCTACTCCGGAGGAGTGAGCATCAAAAGATCGTTAACCTTTTCTAACTGTATGTGTGTGATGTGTGTGGGTTGGCGGTGGCGTCTCGCGGCGTTTAACAGCATAAATGTTTGGGCAATTAAATGGCATTATTGCACGGGTGACAACGACAACAACACTGGCAGCGCCTCATTCCCATAAAATACACAGCAAAGAAATTGAAAATTAACAAAAGTAAAAGATAAAAAGATAACATTAAACAAAAAAAAAAACCCAGCGGAGTGAACCCATTCGTAACAAATTTGGGGTCACCAGTTCACTCCGTGGATTTAGCGCATTCGTTTGTTTGTGCATTTGTGGCACGTACGAAATTTGTCGCTGCAACACTTTTCCATGTTTCGTTTGTCTGCCGGCTGCTCTCTTTCGCCACTGCTCCGCTAAATCTCAGTCCTTTCATTCAAAATGTACACCGAACCAATAAACGCAGTCAATAAAATCGAAATAGCTTATTACGGATCGTGCCACTACGTTTTTCCCCTCCCCCCCCCCCTTCCCTAGTCAACGCGATTCAACTCAACTGAAACTGCACTGAACTCCTCTGAACTGTGGTGAACCGAACTCGACTTGCCTTGCACTCCCTTAGTTGGTAGTTGGTTTCAGTTGCCACTGCCGCACAATTAGACTTTCACCCCCGCCCCGCCGCTGAGAGGAGAGCGAAAGACTGCGCATTGATGTGATCTTTTGCCTGATCGTTTGGATTTCTTGAACTTCCGTGACTGACTGACTGCGAGTGCGCTCCTTTTGGGGAAATTTCTGCTCTAAAAGGGCAGCGGACAAAGGCAAGTTCTGCTGCTTATAATTAGTGCGAGCGGTAGCTGTGCGAGGCAGACTGTTAACATAGTTTTCTGCTTTCTGTTTTGTTTTTGTTTCAATTCATTTTTATGAGTTTTCTCTGTTGTGCGCCTTTTTAGGGCAACAATTTTCATTTTCATTTTCAGATCACTTTGGGAGATCTTAGGACGCTTGCTAAGCTTTCGTCCAATTTTTTATTTACTCTTTTGAAAATGATCTTTTGCCCTTTGATCCTGCTGGCTGAACTGTTGTGGTTGAGTTTCTTTTTCGCCTTTCGGGGGCACATAGGAAACTGAAGTAGTTACTGGAGGTGATCATGACACAACTAAAGCGTTCATGCTGACAGAAACGTGACTCTGTGCTAGAGACGTCGCGTCGTATGGGAAGCGGGGTGCTTTATGACAACCAGGGGGAGGGAGGAGTACGTCGAATTGTCATTTTATGCTATGTCTGCAAAGAGAGGTAGGTGACTTATGAGTTTTGTAGGTCAATGAGTGGCGGTATAAATTATGAGTAGGCAGTTACACAGCTGCTCGCTCCAATTGACGCTGAGAGGTCAGATTGCTAGCTTAGTAGAGGAGAGTGAGAATATACTAGACTAGATGCTATTACACAGCTGCTCCAATTGACGCTGAGAGGTGCACATTGCTAGCTTAGTGGAGGAGAGTGAGAATATACTAGACTAGATGCGAACAACGCGGCCAGTAAAAAGCACTTGTCAGAGAAGGCGTTTCGCATACTAAGTCAAGAATAATAAGTAAAGTATTCTTTGTTTTGCAGGAAGTCGAAGAGCGATATGCTGAGGGTGGAGGGGGATATTGGACCATAATGCCTTTATAACTATTCTTCTCCTGAAGGATGCCATAAACACAATCATACTCGCACAGTACCAGATGTGCGTGGGCATTTGCGTGGAGCTTTCGACGTCTAGTTTTGTGCTGTGTGATATGGAAATTTGTGTGGTCCTCCAGTTAAGTACGCATAGGAAAGTTACATAGCTCCATGTACCGTTACGTTAGTTAGGTCACAAAAGGCACGCATATTTGTCCAGTTGTCATATCACTAATCGTTCTGCAAGGACATGTTCACACCGCCGTGTCGAACATGTTTGACTTCGCAGAACTTGTGGTGTGATACGGATGGAACCCGAACGAGGTTCGATATGGGCAAAGGTTCGGAAAGAAGCACATCATTTATAATTATTGAATATTAAAGGAGGTGATTCCAAGCCTGCTGAGAAAAATATATCAAAAACGATAGCATAAGATTCTTACGAAGAGAGGTTTGCAGAATTTGGACCAAAATAAGCTAGGAGAACAAATGGAGTAGATCATATTATGCATCGAATAAAAGTTCCACCAAAGCTAAGAGCAAATTATGAATGAAGAATAATAAACAAAGGACAATGAAAGGGCAGAAACCTTCTAACGTAAAAGTTACACTCTGTACGCCTCTCCAGTTAATCCATTTTAAGAAGACTGTAAGAAGTGGGGTAAAGGGGAGTCGGCAGTAGATTTAGATGTACTATGTCAGGGAATACAACGCGGCCCTTAAAAACATATTGTGCTAACCCCTATGCTTCACTCTAACCTTAGGCTTTTTATGAATTGGAGCACTTTGGAAGGTTGAAGTATCCAAATTGTGGGAGAGTCTGTGAAGAATTCCCCCGAAAATTTTAGTCTCTTACTTTTGATCGTTGAACACTCATATAAAATGTGTTCTGATGCTTCAGAGTTGTGTCCACAGTATCTCCAGACAGAAATGTCCGACAGACCTATCTTTTAAGGTTATACTTTAAGCAGCAGTGTCCTGTCAGATACCCCACTGGAGTTCTAAGAATTTCACGGTTTAAGGCTAGTATAATTTTGGAGTTACTTTGGTTGGGGGAAAGAAATCTCTTTGCCTGTCTTTGGCCAGAAGCATGATGTCATTGAGTAACTATCTAAGCGTCTTCGCTGTTCCAAAGTAAGCCTGCAGAAAGGTTCAGGGCCAATGAATGGACGAAGCGCTCTCCTTTTCGAGAGGCAGTCCGCACTTACATCCCCAGCGTGGTCTTTTTGTCCAGGCACCCAACAAAGTGTGACATTGTTGTCTTTGCCTAGTTCATTCGGGATTTTATGACATTCTTCAGCGACGATCCCAGTGCCTTAAGGGCAGCCTGGCTCTCTGACATAATGTATATAAGCTTCTAGGAAGACATTCTCGGATACTTGCTTCGAGTCTTACCCAGTCCTTGCGCTGACTATCACCATCCCAAGTATGGGAACCTTTTTAGTCAGTGCTTGAACGGCGCCACACCGTGGTATCACAATGGGCCAGTATGTGTGCTCAAGTGTGCTTTTGGCAAACTGGGCGGCCACTCCTACCTACCTACCTACCTCCCATTATGCCTGCTCCTGTACTACTGTCTTCCAATGTGGACCCATCAGTATACCATAGCTGGGCATCTTGTCAGTGATCCCATTATGCCTGCTCCTGTACTACTGTATTCCAATGTGGACCCATCAGTATACCATACCTGGGCAACTTGTGGGGAATATTGATAATGAATGCTTCAAACCTATCTCTTGCAGAAATATGAACCTTATAGAGTGTAGTGAATGATATTTTTCTCAACATAGTGTGAGAAAGGGATCTAGCACCCACATCTGCTCCCAAAGGTCTCCACCTTTTCTCTTCTTTCTTATTTTTTGTTCTAGATGTCCTGAAGGCGTAAGGCTTCACCACATGCCTTCCTCTCAATTGTTGTGGTTATCGAAGGGATGCATGTGATCACTCCCAGAGCATCAGTACGGCAGTAGCTACGCCTCGCTCCGACAATTCGCAGTAACTATTTAGCTACCGGCCATTGAAATGGCAAGCCTCTCTCCTCTGCTGTTGCAATATTAAAATACTGATTTAAACAATTGCATTTTACATTTCGATTTCATTTACATTTGCATCTGCATCTGCATCTGCATCTGCATTTCCATTTCAATTTTCAATCTTCATTTTCATTTATATTCGCAACTATCAATCAGAAAATTGCGCGGCAGCAATGGAGCACTTGAGCGAAAATCTCCAGCAGCCGGCTGCCACAAGCGGGCTGTGCACTGTTTGCGTTGCAATTGATGCACACGAAGCAAACCGTACGCAATTGATTGACTGTTGCCGGCTACTGTTCGCAGCCAGCCAGGCTAGGCCGGGCCGCGCCACACCGATCGAGCAACCAACCCACCAACCAACCAACCAACCAACCAACTGACTGACCAACACGGGGCCAGAGACGAACCTACCTGATCTCGTTAACTCTAACTGATGCTCGTTTGATTTGTGCGATTTCGCTGCATGTTCAAACGAGTGGATTATGAGAGTTCGGTTTTTGTTTGTTGCTGCATGAGCCCGTTTGAGCTCATTTCATTAGATTGATTACCGTTCATGTCAAACACACACACACACACACACACACTCGCTCAAACATGCATACGGGACACAACAGTTGCAAATGTCGATAATGATGTACAAACTGTGCTGATTTGTTGTGATTGTTGTCGGCGGCAGTTGCAGTTGCAGTTGCGAGTGCGGCGCTCATTATTTTCCTCATTATGGCCGAACAAGCGTGAGCAACAAGCATGTTAAGCACGCAACTCACCGCCGCTGCAAGTCGTTACGTTCATTTACGATTCATTTTCGTTGCGAGCCGTCGTGGCCGCTTTATGTTGATAGAGACTTTCTTCATTTCCGTTTGTGTGGAATGAATACAATTTGGTTGTCTTTTTGTTGGCGCAACTTTTTTGTGGCCCTATTATAATTTGGCAACAACGATTGACGGTGGCGGCGGTGGCATTAAGCGAGATTTTGCATAATTCTTTAAATTGCAAGAAGCTTCACTGCTATGGCTGCAGCTGAGGCTATTCCCACAACTTGCGCTCAGCCAAGGCACATAACAACATTTTCCCGATCGTCGTCTGGAGGAGGAGGAGGAGCATCTGGGCTGCCTACACGCTTCACTGCCGCTCGGACGAATGTGAAAATCATCATAAAGCATTGCAGAAATCGTGCTGAAATTGCTTTGCGGCTTTTGCTGTGTTTCACTCTATTTTGCGTCATTTCAATTTCAGCTCGCCAAGTGGTGTTTTTTCATTTCGTTTGCATTTCTTGCAAGAAAAGCCTCCAACTCCACACATTTTGTTTGCCTTTGTGTTTCTGTTTTACCTTTATTTTTTCGTATTACTTCTTTTTTATTACTGCTTCCACTTAGGCAATAAGTTGAAATTGCATTTTTTGCTGCTGCCGGTTCACTTGCTGCTGCTGCTGCTGCTGCTGCCGATGCTGCTGCTGTTGCTGTTGCAGCTCGTGTATTTGGTCACGTGAGTGCACGAATTGTAGATTGAATGATGATGTCTAATTGAGCGAAAAATCGTTGCTGATTGATTGTTTTAAGTGATGTTTGCATGCGATTATTGCTGCTGGTTTTTTCCCCCTCCATTTTATGTTTCATTTTGTTCCGCGACTTTTTGCTGGTTGTATTTGCTGAAAAATTGGCCACGGTTCGACAGCCGCAATTCGTATGACTGTGGCAGTCAGCACGACTTGCAAAGGTACACCGCAGATGGATGTCTGCGATTGCTTCCATGGGAGTGCAGGCCACTTGCTGACTTGCTGATAGGACTTTCAGCATATGTCACGTGGCACAAAATGCTATGCAAGAAAGTGAAATGCAAGCGCCAGTGAAGAGCGAAATTAACTCACGCACACAAATACGCACGCGCCTCGCCGTGGCTGATGGACTGTGGCCACGCTTCCTCACTTATCGTCGCAATCCGCTGCTAAACTGACTTGCATGATGTGCACTCCTGGGTGGGCTACAAAACGCTACAGTTATACAAGCCACGACCTTAGAGATATCTTCCCTCGACAGGGCAAGCAAGTCTCTAGATTTCCTCCTATTAAGCTCCGGCCACATTCGCCTGGTCGCTAAGCAAGTGCTTTCGTGTGCCCAACACCCATTGGCCTCACGCACGACCCTATCCTTCAGCATTCAATGACCACCAAACTAATGATGAGTTATATCTATAGCGGTGACTTTATAGCAACTATATCTATGCCTCCAGCAGCTTGACCACCTTATCTGATCCAAGTTTGGTGAGTTTGCTTACTGATGACTTGCCAGCATTTGTGTGGGTCATTGGCGACTTAACTGAGTGTTTCAGCTAGCAGTGACGTTAAACGCTGATCATACATTGATCACTGTAAACAGCGAATTGCTCGGTGTGTTTTGTTTTATGACTGTTCAACAACAGTTGTCGACATTTTTGTTGGGGAGCCATCTAAGCTTTGGGAAAGGATTTCGAACAATACGAAGTGATTAACAAGCAATCAAAGTTAAGTACCTGTGACCACAGGGATATTATCTACTTAAACTACCGTGAGAGATGCCAAGTGTGACTTTGGTCAAAAAGTTCCATTTGGTTATCGAAATTACCGGAGACTTGCAACTCACTGTCACAAAATCAGCGGTGATGCACCTGCTAAGCTAATCACTATACCAAACACACTTGGATCCTTCCTTTCCTCGGGGTGCTTGTTTTTTACGAGCAGAGGTGTTATGAGGATCACATTGTCGTTATTGAGTGCCTTCTTTTCTGGGTTTGGAGTGTTCCTGGGAGACCTACCAATAATCTTTCATGCATCTCATTTCAATGAAAAAACGTCCGGCGACTTGCAAGTCATGTCACAAAATCTGCGATGATGAAGAAGCTCCTGCTAAGCCAATCACCACACCAAACACACTTTGATCCTTTTCTGGGTGCGTGTTTTCTACGAGGAAAGGTGTTATGAGGATCACATTGTCGCCATTGAGTGCTTTCTTTCCTGGTTTTATGGTGTTCCTGGGAGGCCTACCATTAATCTTTCATGCAGCTCATTTCCATGTTACCTTTGAAAATGAACAATCGTCGGAATTCGCGAATTATAATGTTCCTCTTAAATTTGGTGGAGAGTGAATCTTTCATGAGGTACTTAAACATCAATGTTCTATATAGAATATATAGAAAGAAGAAGACAATTAATACAGTTCCACCTTTGTAAGTCTCGCTTTCATAGATTCTTTAATGCTATATTGCAATTTAAGTTGGAGTTTGAGTCTTTTGGTGGGGTCGTACAAGTATTTTGCATAATATGGGGATGGGGTAGGACATAATTTTGAACATTATGGAGGTAGAGTCAGTGTTCGGCTGATATTATTGGGATAATGTCTCTCTTGTTCAAGCCAATTAGGGTCCATATACAGTTAAAGTAATACTTGATAATTTTCTTCAGGACTATCTTATCAGACAACTTATGATAATAGAGAATAATGGTAGATATAGACAGTGGATATAGAGAGTAGATATATAGAGTGTTAAAGATGTATATAGATACAGGGCCCTTATAAAGTCAAAGTAATGCTTTTATAGTAACAAAGAAACTTGGTAATTTTGTTCAGGCCCCTCTTATCGGACAACTTCTGATAAGAGTGTACATAGATCTGTTGCTTATGACTTTCCAGAAAGGTCTTCCGCCTCCATAATCTCCAATAAGTTGTATTAGGAAGCGATTATGGTCGCTAGTATAGATTAGCATCCCTCAAAAGAATTACCGCAAATAACCCAAAGTTATAAAACTGTTTACGAGAGCATTTTTTTTATAGACCTATAAATAAAAACGCTATAAAAAAGGGAAAGAGCCCGTTTGCCACACGCTCCGAGCGCTGCATTGAAATGTGTATTACGCAAGGCATAAATCTTAATTTTGTCGCATACCACTTAAAAATATCATTTCCACGGGCCATAAATTATGCGAAAGGAATTTCGAATTTCCCAACGGCAGAGCATAAATTTCGGAATACTTCTGAATGTGTGCAATATGCGCATAAATCAAAGAGCTAAAACAACAACAACAACAACAACAACAACAACAGCAGCAGCAGCAGCAACAAGCACAGCAGCAGAGTTGCAACATACGCGGCAAGCTCAGCGCAACCTACTCACTCACGCGCACATGCGTCAAAGACAAGATAACAAGCAACAACAACAACCAACCAAATAGGACTCCTCACAGGCCATGCTCGATACTCACTCACTCACTCCCCATCATTTGCACACTCTTTTCTAAGCTCTCTTGCACCCTCTCTGGCACTTCTTTGAGGCAAATTCCTGTTAAAGTGCGTGAAAATTCCGAAAATTGCATCAAATGCCCCGCAATTAGCAATTAATCCCGAGCTGAATTATGCATGCAGCCACTCTGCTACGCTGCCGCTGCCGCTGCATGGTTAACATGTTGCCTGCAACAATGTTGCCAGTGGGCCCAGCGACATACGCGCTCACAACCACAAAGCAAAGTGCAGAAGTCTCTTGCAGCAGACCGTGTGCGCGTCGAAATCTGCAAAATGTGCAAATTAATTGCGCGTATGCTAAACTGAATCGCTGCAAGGGGCCGGTCATATGCGACCTGTAAGGCACCCTAACTGCCAGTTTAAGTGGGCTGCGATCTACGAGAAGTACTGGTAGGTCCGTCACTATAATTTGCTCTTTATAATGCTGTGGTTCTGACGTAGTCTTCAGTTGTCACTTCACAATTTGTGAGTGACTGCAGCACTCATGTCCCGTCCCCGGCAAACTGGGCTTTGTCAAAGGACCTCTTAGGTTAGATTAGGTTTTCGTGGCAATTAGTCTACAGACTGTAACTCACTCAGACTCTATGGGTCCAGTGAGACTCCACCGCGTAACAATGCACCTATGATTTACTCGTGAAACCATTTTGAAGTCCTCATAAATAGCAGGATTTGTTTGACCTTCGCGCCGTACACTACCGTAAGAGAACTGAAAGCGGATTTGCCTAGATCCCGCTCTGCTTCTAGCTGGAGCCGCGCACCTACAGAGGAGATGGTCCACAGTCTGCTCCTGCTCTTCATACGAGCTTATGTTCGCCAGTGCTTTATAATGGATGCAGTGTCGTCTCCTGGTGGTGCTCGTTGCATTTGCTTCCAACGTCATATTGGGACTAGACCTATTCTCCGAGCGTATCAAACAGTGTCTGAATAGATTTCTAGTATCAGTAATTTTGATTTCTTGGTACAAAAGATTTGAAGGATTTGAGGGCAGTGTCACTGTTCCAGCAAATATGGATGGTCTTGTTATGAACCTTTAAAGACAGCTCAGATATTAAGTGAGCTGAAATTTGTGCTAGGATATTGGATTCATTAGATGCACTTGGTTTACTAAAAACACTGGTTCTGGTATTATTTCAATGCATCCACCAGATGAGTTCAGTGAGGGAAGAACTATTCTTCATATTCATATTCTTCACTACTTCATTCCCATTGCTTATTTCTCTATGGAGATGAGAGGGACTGAAGCGAATACTGATCATAAGAGAGTGTTGGGAACATATTGAACTGCTGATCTTTACTCGCGGGATTGAACAAGGTTTCAATGGCGTCCTTGAGTTAAGTATTCGAGTATATTTCCCATTCATTGAATACTGATCATAGGAGAGTGTTGGAAACACATTGAACTGCTGACTTTACTCGAGGAATTGCCCAAGGTTTTCATGGGCTTTCAAGAGTCCTTGAGTTAAGTATTCGAGTATATTTCCTATTGCTTTGCTCAAGGAATTGTTGCAGTCCAATTTGGCTTCGCCAGGGGCATATCATCAACAGGGTTATTCATTCTGAGATGAAATAGTATTTGCGTCATTCATAACTATACATGGATAAACGTTAAAATACCACTTAAAGCAATCATTAGCGGTAACGATGACAAGGCATTGGTGATAAGTGATTAATTTTTGACAAGTCATTAATGAATAGTCATTAGTTAAATGTCATAAACAACACGCCATAAAGAGCCAGACACAAATAACGAATCTTAATAGACTTCGTTCTGAAATGTGTGGGAATGATCTCGAAAGCAACCGAATGAAATCAAAACAGTATGTGCCGTGCAGTTGCGACTTGGAAGCAGACACGCTCGAAGGGGTACATATGCAAAGGATAACAGGCGGAAATGTTGTGGAAAGGTGTGGCAGTAAGTACATGGTGTGGCAGTAAGAACATGGTGTGGCAGTAAGAACATGGTGTGGCAGTACGTAAATGTTGTTGCTAATCTAAATCACTCTAATTAATGCTACGAGTAAATAAACAAAGAAGTATGTTTTGTATTGACACAATCCAGTAGTCGAACTAATTGCTGCACTTATTTACGCACCGATACATGAACTGGATATACTCCTCAGATCTTGTGGTTCTGAAATTGCCTTCTATTTCAGCGGAAGTCTCTTGTACTGAGAGGGTACTTGCTTTACAGGCGATCATATCATCAGTCAGTTTGGAGAGGAGAGCGCGGATCACTTTGGTGGAAACCCGACTTCGAAAGTGAATGCTGGCGGATTAGCAGTATGTAGGTAGGTAGGTAGGAGTGGCCGCCCAGTTTGCCAAAAGCACACTTGAGCACACATAATGGCCCATTGTGATACCACGGTGTGGCGCCGTTCAAGCACTGACTAAAAAGGTTCCCATACTTGGGATGGTGATAGTCAGCGCAAGGACAGCGCCGTATGTAGGGTGCTTATAAATATGCTACATTGCTCGCATTTCTCTAAATGCTTGGGCGCTTTGTTTATGCAAATGGAATTTCAGTGTCTATGCTAATTTGGTGCTAATGGTGCATGCTCAACTGCAGCGAATAATGGAATAACTTCTCAGAAATTTTCAACGCAACGCACACACACACACACAAACACACACACACACAAACACACACACACACAAACACACACACACACACACTCATTTAAACTTATTGATCAGCAATTTTGCAATTGTTGCTGGAAATCTCATTAAGTAAGTTCTGTGAAGAAACGTAGGAAAAACGAGCAAACGATCAGCAAGAATGGCAGTGAGTGCAGTGCTTCTATTGCAGTGGACTCCTTGGAAATGTTGTGGCAACAAATTAGCAAAAACAATATCGAAACACCGCCAGCAATGTGTGTGGGCTGACGACTGTGAGAGATTTGACATTTTGATACAGTAACAACAACAGAAAAAACCAACAACAATAGGAACAACAGCGGCAACAATGGCAACAACTGCCACCAGTAACTTTCTTTTCAATAGCACTCCTCGGTGGCCGTGGACACTGTTGTCACTTTATAATTGTAAGTCCCCCCCTTCACCGACCACTGCACTGACACAGCAGCCATGAAACGTCGAATGTTGGCATGTGTTGCTGATGGCTGTTGTCGTTGTGGTTGTTGTCGTTGTGGTTGTTGTTGTTGCTGTTAGCGAGCGCGCTAATGCTAATGTGTTTTTTGTGACTTCATTTTTGTACTGCGCCAGGCCAGGTCGCTTGCCAGAGCCGCCTGCATGGCTTTCTACACATCGCCAAGCCGCGAATTCGGGTGCAAGAAAGGCGCCCCCGAAAGCAGACGTCAGAGTGTCTTTTGTTTCAGAGAACGATTAAAATTTCCGTTTCACAATAGAAGAGCTGGATTTTGACTACATCGTCGCAATCGCAGTTTTTGTGGTTGTTGTCCTCCACTTTTTATGGGTGGCGGATTAAAACAAATTTGTAACATGTGCAACATGAGGCTGTGCTGCCACACGTTCCAAGACAGCGGTGGCATTGCTCTCTTTTTTCTGTTGTTGTTCAGACATTTTTGTAATGTTTTTGTGATATTCAGTTGAAAATGTCCAAATCAGTTTGCACACATTCCGTCACACACACACACATATGTCTATACAAAGCCACACAAACTCACTCATACACGCATACAAAGACACACAGTGAGGTGGTGAAATATTACATTAAAGCTCACGAAAAATTTCGCCTGAGGCTGAATATTTTCTTTGCACCACAACAATATCCACAAAAATCCGTTTTGGTTGAATTTTTGCACGTTTTTGTGTAAACAATTTCGCTGATCGCCGTCAATGGGATGTGCAGAGAGCATGCGCAGCTGGCGGCAGACGCCTACGGCGCATCTGGCATTGCCTTGAAAATGAAATGGGAGCTTGTTTTGACGCTCGCGCCGGCGCCAGTTTAATTTATTTGACAATTGCAGCCAATATTGGGGGCCTGCAGACTTTCTGTGCAGCCACTAATTAAGCCTACAACCCAGCACAACCAACTGGATTGCCACGAAGAGCAGTGGAGCGCGGCCAGCCAGAGAGCAGAATGTGCGACAGGGTCGCCAACAAGCGGCAAATTTCCCAAAGTGCGGATATTTTATGATAGTGGAAGAGGAGCAACGGTTTCTGGGGAGATTACAACAAACATAATCTATATATATATAATTTTTATAGGCATTGTAAATGCGTGCATGGGACTGTAAAGAAAATAGCGAGAGAAGAAAGAGGAGACACTTAGACGAGTATAACAAACCGCTAAAATTCAAGACATAATTAAAAGGATTCAGGGATATGAACGTATAAGTTCAAAGGTTCCCAAGATAGGTCTTAAAATGTAAGAAGGTAATAACGAAACAACTTGTTAATCGGAATATATCGACAATAGAACAATTTCTGTTGCTGCAATTGACGGAATGAACAATTTTGGACCTGATGATAGAATTGGACCGCCTGTAGATAAAATATACAAAGTAGTACAATTCGACCCTCGTATATCACTATCTGTGTGGATAGTCAGGCAGCGCTTAAGGCAATAGAATCCAAGACAGTTAAATCGAAGTTAGTAATGAAATGTCGTACCTCACTACTGAACATTGGACCCCACAAGGTCTCACTTTGCTGAGTTCCCGGACATAGCAATATAGAAGGGAATGAATTAGCGAACGAGATGGCCAGAAGGGGCTCTGAAATGGACAGATACCTCAATACAAATCCGGATGTGTGAACTGTTGAGGAGCATAGATGAAATTACTATTGCGGTGACAAACAACTTATGGACTAATCGTGACGATTGTGAAGTCTCACGGGCGTTATGGCCTAGCTTAGACATGAAGAGAACGAAGGTTCTCTTAGAGCTCAACAATCCTGCAGTAAGAGCGCATACGAGGGTCATTACCGAGCATTGTGCTATCGCACCAAATGCTTCAGCGTTGGCGTATTCCGTCGAGCGGGCTATGCAGGAGTCGTCATGATGAAGAAGAGATCATCACTTTTTATGTCAATGTCCAAGACTAGAGTTGAAACGACTTCAGTGTTTGGGTCGCGTTTCTTCACAAGCTTGACAGAGATAACGAAGGTGGACTTATCGGACCTCCTCACTTTCATCTGGAAAACCAATTGGTTAAATAGGGATGGTACGCAGAATGTATACGGAAATCGCGGGTAAGGATGAGTATGGCTCCTCTTGGCATTTTTGAAGGCCTTCGCAGCGTAACCTAACCTCTAGATAGTATAACTATCGCAATTCTCACGGCGGGTGTTCTATAGGGCTTTGGCTTCTGTCCTTTACAGTATTTTTACAGCAGATGACAGTGAAGAGTGAAATTTCCACCTATGCTGACGCCACCCTTATAATGGCTACAAACACCAATCATTTATCTGACGCAAACCAATTACAAACAACAACTCGACAAACATCCAATTTGGTTTCACAATTGGGGACTGAGGGTCAAACGTCACTACATCAGGACAAGTGACTTATACTTTGAAAAGGAGTTCCTGCCCGCCTGTAATTCTAAATAGTCTCCCTAGTCTAGATGTCAAATATATTGTGTTACCTAGATCTTTGATCGGGGTTTGACATGGATAGAACACATCTTTAGTAAACGCAAAAAGGGCTGGGGATCAATGCATGCATTACTACCACACCGATTGAACCAGATAGGTCACAACTCAGTATTCCTACTGCCACATTCAAGCTCTTAATAAATACAATATCCTTGGGCATAGTAGGCAGGCTCTGGTCTGAAGGTACAGGATGCAAAATAGGTACACAAATAGGGCCAGTTTTAAATGTCCAGCGCTCGAGGGATTTCGTATCTTTACATAGACTGAGTGTAGGTTCCGTAGTTGGTGTCCTAACGGGACACTGGACCCTGCGTACTCACGGCAGTAGGCGGGGAATTGCCTGTAACGACTTCTGCAGAAGTTGCATGGGCGAGGAGGAGCTAGAGTCCATGGTACACCTATTATACACGTGTTCGGGGCTCTTCAGAAGGAGGCTGGTAATTGCCTGTAACGACTTCTGCAGAAGTTGCATGGGCGAGGAGGAGCAAGAGTCCATGGTACACCTATTATACACGTGTCCAGCGTTGTCCAGAAGGAAGCTGGGGATTGCCTCTCACGACTTCTGCAGAAGTTGCATGGGCGAGGAGGAGCAAGAGTCCATGGTACACCTGTTATGCACGTGTTCGGGGCTCTTCAGAAGGAGGCTGGGAATTGCCTGTAACGACTTCTGCAGAAGTTGCATGGGCGAGGAGGAGCAAGAGTCCATGGTACACCTGTTATACACGTGTCCAGCGTTGTCCAGAAGAAAGCTGGGGATTGCCTCTCACGACTTCTGCAGAAGTTGCATGGGCGAGGAGGAGCAAGAGTCCATGGTACACCTGTTATACACGTGTCCAGCCTTGTCCAGAAGGAGGCGCACTTTCCTGGGTGACCACTTTCGAGACTCTTTGGGAGATATTTCAATTAATAAGATTAGCTCCATCAACTCCAAATGGCTGGACCTTTGATAGAGATGGAAGCTGTGTCTCATGCGGTAGCACAAGCGGTCAATGATCACCTAAGTGAGTCAGCCCTTCGGGCGACCGTTTTACATACCTGCATGCATGTTCTTCACTGCTGCATTTGCATTTACCAGTCGTGTCAACTTAGGTAGGTGGGTAAAATGGTCAATTAGCAATAATTGCCTATTGTGGTCATGTCCTCGCGAGCCTAAAGAAACTGGTAACATGCTTTTGTACATTTACAGCCATCCGGAGTTGCTGACAAATTTGTATAGGTCTGAAAGTTCTAAGCTACAGTAATGACCCCCCTAGACTTTCCAGCAAAGGACTTCCGACATATTTGAGTCTCAAGCGAGCCAGGGCTGGGCAATCACATATAAAGTGTACGACTGTTTCGTTCTCCTGTGAGTCCTTACAGCTCCTGCAATGAGTATTGAATGGAATGCCCATTTTTTCACCATGTGTGCCAATAGTTCAAAGACCTGTGAACTTAGTTGGACCAATTGGAACACGTATTCTTCAAGGTGGTTGTTGTAAATGACAATTAGAACAGCACCTCACTACCGAAGTGTGTGCAGCTTCGCTCAAAGGCGCCAACAACAAAGTGGTTGTTGTTGAAATGACTAACTTACAAATTGATGTTGCTTCCAGTGCGAATTTATGTCAAGTTAAATTTTAATAATTTAAATAAATGGAAAATTAAATTTAGAAATGTAATTTTTTCACACACATTTTGGGCGAAGTCTTTGAAAAGTGGTCGCTCCTTGTATAAACACACCTACAACAGCAACAACAGCAACAACAACAACAATAAATGGCAATTTTTCAATTACGCTGCATAAATCAAATAAGGAAGTTGTTGTAATTTATCTATTTCGTACCTCACATTTAATGGAAATGGTGGTAATAAACAAAAAATAACGCCAACGAAAATACCCCGATAACAACAACAACAACAACAAAAACTACAACAATAAAATGCAATCAATTTTCGTAAAGCAGCTGCCGCACTTGAAATGCTGGTACCGCCGCAGCCAGTGTTAAAGGGTTTGCAGACAATCTCTCACTCACACTTAAACACACACACTCACATATACTCACTCACTCACACTCGCACTCATTACACACATCTCTGCCAAACAAAAAAAGGATAACACAATCACTTGCACATAAAATGCTTTAACTATGTGTGTGAACCGCGTGAGAGCAGAGTCGCCTGTGCCCACCCAGCAGCGCCATCGGCATTTTCAGCATGAACGACACGAACAACCACAACAGCAACAACATCATAAGTATTGTGGCACATTTAATAACAAAATGATTAATAAATTATGCCATAATTACCCCATGCCGATAGATGGTGAGTGGCGGCGGGCTAGACGGGCGGGGACCGGCGCTGTTTCCTATATTCGCACAATAACCTTCGATATCGGGCTGCAAAGCGCCAATTAAGCGATAATAAAAGTTGTTCATTTTTCTCATGTTTTCCAGTAATACACATCGGCACATATATATACTCATATATAAGCACACTCACACGCCAAGTCGCTCAGGAAACGTCCAACCAACCAACCGACCAAGCAACCAACCACCACCAGCGACCGATCGATCAGCGTCAGTGGTGGCAAGTCAAGTCAATTGATTGAAATTGCAGCGAATTCGTTGCGGAGCATTGCAATTCGTTTTGATATTGAAAATTGATTTTTAGCAGCAGCCACAGCAGCAGCAGCAGCAGCAGCAATAAAAACACCAACAACAACCACACAGCAATAGAAACAACAAATAAAATCTGAAACGATCGTTCAGTGTACAATTCGCAACACGCTGCAGTGCAAAAAACGAACGATGAACGAAAAAAAAAAAAACGATGGCAACTGCAACGCTGCAACGAATGAGGATCGCGCACTGGCACTTCGGCACTCAGTCAGCCGTCCCACAGCCAGTAGAAATCGGAGCACTCCAAGTAGGTACCGAGGCGCATGTGACAAGGAGTGGAGCAGCGCTCCAACAACACTCAACCCTGTTTTGGGCTTGGGTTGGCGGTGTTGGGTTCATTTCTGGAGCTGCTCGCTGCAGTAAGTAAGTAAATCAATTTTACTTAAAACGCGCTCCCTTGCGATCGACCAGTCGATGGCAGCGGTGATTGCGTCTTTGTGGGGCTGAGCTAGGAGCGCGCTTTTATACTCTCCGACATGATTGAAAAAGTGCCCAACATTCGCCGGTCGCGGTAATTTATCATTTTGCGATTGCCTACCTCGAGCACAGCAAACACAACAACGACAACTACAACCACGAAGACAACAGCAACAACAACAACAACAACAACAACAACAACAACAAATAGCAATATTTATTTATTTATGTAATTTTTTTAGCATTTTCTTTGGCTTTTCATAAGTTTTTGTAGGTTGTTGCGCTGGTGTCCATTTGAATGACAGTTAACGAGCACCTTGTTGCGCGCCTTTCAGAGCGAGTACCTTGGCGACGGTGTTTGGATGGTGCACAACTGGGAGGAGAGGCAAAGGAAAACCGCACCGTTTAACTGGCGTTGCTATAAATTAAGGCAATCAATAAATTCGTAATGCACCGGTGGAAGAAGCCAGCGGCGTGGGGCACTCGCTCAGGCGGCCTGCTACCGCGTGCTGACATTCGCATTGACATGTTGCACACAATTAGACCAAATTGCAGCATTGGTTCAGCCTGACTGGCTGTGGCTAGTGCTGATGAGTTGTGGCAGTTATGGCCTAGCAATTACATTATATTGGCACGTCTGCAAAACAAGCTCCCTGGAGCTAAGTAGCGAACAAACGATCAGGTCAGTTGGCAGGGAATCTGCTTTATGTCAACCGGGAGTATTATGCGCAGATTTCAGTAAAAATTGGCGAACCTTTCTCTGTGCCAGGTTGTACTTTAACCTATGTGTATGATATGTAGCTTCGCAAGGTGATAGTAGTCTAACTCATCGTGAGGTGTTTCTACCGCCAAACGCTCATTTTCTGTCGTTAAAATTTGTAGTTTCTAGTGCTGGATTCTGTTTCTGTGCTGGATTTCTGTTGCCGTTTCTGCTTTATGTCACTCTGCCCTTTAAGAAGCGTTAGTTAAACATAACAGATACGCGCGCCACCTTCTACTCAAGACGGTGCGTTCTATTTTCCTGTTGAGTTAATTCTGTTTATCCCCCTGCCTAATGTGTGGTTACCCCTAAGTTATGAGCCTAAACAGAACTTCGATCAGCAGCAGACTTCCTCTACGTTCTATTTAAAGACAGGCGACTGATTATGTGCGCCACCTTCTACTCAAGACGGTGCGTTCTATTTTCCTGTTGAGCTGATTCTGTTTATGCCCCTGCTTAATGTGAGGTTATCCTTAAGTTATGAGCCTAAACAGAACTTCGATCAGCAGCAGACTTCCTCTACGTTCTATTTGTAGACAGGCGACTGATTATGTGCGCCACCTTCTACTCAACACTTCTATTTTCAAAGCGAATCGACCTTTCTAACCATGCTGACCGTTATAGGACCACTCCTACACATTTCATAAAGCCAGGCAGGCGGCATGTCCTGTACACAATTACTGCTAATTTATTTTGAGAGGGTGGACTTGGGCCCTGGGACCACATAATGTCCAAAATATACAATTTAAAAATATATAAAGTTCAACATCCACAGGCCGGGAATTGAATTTTGTTGATTCCGGAAATACCAAAATTTCCTTCCCATCGCAGTTGGTTGTTGTGTGTGCTCGGGAGACTTTAGTTAGCGTGTTTCTTTGTCAGAATGGACTTCGGGAGTTTCATGTTGCAGGTGCACTTTGCAGTTGATTTATACTGACTTTTGCTTTCCGGGCCGTTCAGTTGTGAATGAATACCTTTCGATGTTGACGGCAAATCGTCGTAGAACTCATCCTTGTCGTCGCCGATCATAATAGGACGCTGTATTCCTTCCCTAGCTGCATAGTCGTCTATAGCGCTCCGGTCTGCCGGAACTGTGTAGGTAGCAGTGGAGAAGCTGGTTCGTGGCATGGTGACACTTCGGGTAGATCCTGCTATTTTGCCGGAATTTTCATCGTATTTCTCCACCGTAATGGTCTCCGAGTTCTCTTTAACGTTTTGTGCATCGTACTCGACGGAATAGTCAATATAATCGCGTGTGTACGGCGGCGGCTCGGTGGAGAGGCCCTCAGCCGGAGTCGCACTTTTGGGCAGAGTTGAGCGCGCGGCTTTGGCACGTTCGCGATGGCTAGAGTACTCTTCATAGTCATCGTCGCTGTAAAGAGGATTGCGAGGTGAGGTGGCGGCATCTTTTCGCAGAGGACATTGACCACCGCAGCTTGAGTTGTTGCTGTAATATTCACTTGAGTAGTTTGTAGCTCCGTTTGTCTGCGGAATCAATGGGTGCACTTTCGAATATGCGGAAGTGACGCTATCGTTGGTGGTGTTCCATGAGCGTGCGCTAAACGGCATGGGTGGCAAAGAGACTGGCCTTCTACGGTTCTGTTTAGGGTTACACAGTTGCGGAAAAATGTGTTGCGTCGGCACGTAGTTCACTGTGGTTGAGCGCTTTCTCGGACGGGTGCTGGCAGAGTTGACTGGGCGGTCCTCACTTTCGGTGTCGTATGCAGTACGCGGGGTCTGTGTTGACTGCATGCTGCGTGACATGTGGCTTCTATACTTGGATGATGCCACTGAACCGGTTTTCTCTGTAGGAATGGAAGGACAGCAATTCGAGTAATGCGTTGCTGGTTGATGAGAGTCAGGTTCACTCTGCATGGACCTCCCCGATTGCAATCGACTAGCGTAAGTCGGGTATGCGAGGTCAAAGTCGTCGTAGATACTCAGCGCAGATTGTCCATAGATCGTTTCGATTTCATGCGCTGCGGTCGCCAGAATCTCCCAAATCGTACGATTGGTCATAGCGCCTCCACTCAGCCGTCGCTCGCGATCTCGCTCCAACAGGCACCATTTCGCATCTGAAAGTTTCTCCAAGTATTCGTAGCGCGAGCGGCGCTCCAGTCTCGCCAGTTCTTTCTTCTGGGCCAGTGCCAAACGCTCCTTCAGTTCCACATGGTTTAGTCTGATAAGGGCGGTGGGCGTCAAGCGCAGCTTGTGCGCCCAAAACAGTATCTCCGATTTCATCGTGTTCGACAGGCTATCATCATAGAGGGGATCGGAGCTTCTGTCCGCTCCGTTCTTGGCGTTCGACGTCGCCATCGCGGCGACAGCTCAAATATATTTTCACAAACAAAAGAATTTCTTCAGCGCTTCTCACACTTTCTAATTTTGATTACACGGAAATAGTCAGATAAGTTTTTATTATTATTTGAAGTAGCGAAGAAGCAAGTCAAATTTATGATATTCGTCTAAAATATATTTCTCTGCGCTCTCAGAGACTCGTTCACTTTTAAAATAATGAGGGACTGCCTGCCAAAATATTGAACAAAACGAATCGAGAATGACAATTAAAGCAGCGACACCAGAAACAACCAGCAACGAGTTTTACAGCCTGCACCCAGTGTGCCCCGACCTGATGTCAGATGAAGTTGTTCGGTGCTAACACAAAACACGATCGGTTCGGCCCCAATCCCTCCCTGAGCCGCCAACACTCGCACACGGCGTACTCGGTTAGCGGCAATTTTAATTGTTATTGTCGTACATTCAGCGGCAATGATGAAGTTGTCGACAATTATCATGGAAACGTTCACGACTGACTGCGAAATGGCCATTCGGCACGGCTTGAATCATGCCTCGTCCACGTTGGAGCGCACTTCAGCCAATCGCGAATGGACAAATTGTTAATTTGCAAGCGCGCGTTCGCCACTCACCGGCGGCGTTGTAAAGAGAGTGCCACAAAATCCACAGCAACACGAATGAAAAGTAGACGAGACGGCCTCCTGAGCACTGATTAAAAGGAGCTGGAAGGAGTTGCAATGCATTGGTACACTTTTAAAATGAAAGAAAAAGGATTTCGAATTGAATCAATACTTCAAAAAATTACAAAGGAGGAAAACAAAAATATAATTAAATATATAAATAAATTGACAAAAAGTAGAGACAAAAATTCGAGAGAACGAGCTTTTTCAACAACTTTCATTTAGTACTGCCCTATGTGGTCTAGTGAGCAGGCTAGACTCACACTCCGAGGGTCGCAGGTTCAAATCCTTCACGGTCTCCAAAGTGATTCTTTCGAAAAAATCATTATCTCTTCGAGTCGAAGGGCTCAGTAGCTGGTACTCATAACCCCCCCTTCCCCTGACTAACTCATCAGAACTCATTTTGTGGTCTCTACTGTCACAGACTATCAGCTAATTTCATACTCTCCACACAGCAACTACGAGTCTCGAAGTTCCGACGCTGCTGCAGAGACTCAACGTCTCTCCAAGCATTTCATAGTCACCGCCACTCTAAGCATTTTACAGTCACCGCAACTCTAAGCATTTTACAGTCACTGTCAGTACAGAGACTCTGGGTCTGTCAATGTCGGTAGAGAAACTCATAGACCCAGAGTCTATTAGATCAATTCACAGCTTCCAATTTGTTTTACTCATGGGCACTGGAGCGATTCGGAAACTATGAAATGTTTGTTAAACAAGCCTCTCTCTTTCAGCCTCTCTCTTCCAGCCACTCTCTTCCAGCATCTCTCTTCTAGCCTCTCTCTTCCAGCCTCTCTTCAATTAAATAGTATCCATAAATCTATTGCAATATCTCATAATTAGTGCCTTAACAAACTCGATTGCGTTCCCATACTTTGGCAGTAGTCGTATATAAATTGCAATGTCTCGTCATTAGTGATAAAATTCCTAGGATAATATTGTTCCACATAGAGATATCTGTGTAATGGAGCAAGTGCTGTCCCCACTGAAGTGATTTAATTGAGGAACTTGTTCCACTACTTTGGGAAAAATGGAGGTTGCAACCATGAAAAGCAAGATATGGAAAAGGATTTGTATCTCCATCTCGAGTATTTGAGAGCTAGTTCTGAACTACCGCTCTGTTCTTCTCGTTCATTCAATGCACTGATCAGCAACCTATCGGACAATCTCCCAATCTGCAAGTTTCTCTTTGTGGCAGTAGTGCTGAGGAGTTCCCAGGCAGATTAACATTCACATAAGGGAACTCTGCGGAAAGTGAGCCCAACGCGTAACTCCCTTGCAGCCGTTTACAATGCCAGCTCGTCACGTCATGTCACAAGATCCCGCAATTTGCTTTCATTTTGCATTAAACGTTGCACGTTCAACGCGTGCGCAACACATAAATCTCCACGACTGCTGCTTCATAATAATCTATGAAAATGTTAAACGAAATAATATGTTTGCGCATGCGCAAAAGTGATTTATCAACGGAATGGCAAGCAACACTTTCGCTGTACACGCTCACCATGCTGTGTAGGGACAGAGAACACAGAGAAGCGACACTTAAGCGTCAAATTTTCTGATGTTTAAAAAAAAAATGTCTTTGTTTATCATTAATTGTTATATGGATAGGTGTGTTTATCGTTGGTTCTGAAGAAAATACTGAGAAAATACGTTGGTTCTAAAGAAAACACTACTACAGTATTGCGCATGTGTAAGTGTGCGCAAAACGAGAGACGTTTACGTGTCGCGTCTCTGTGGTCTCTGGTTTAAGTGTCGCGTCTCTGTGGTCTCTGGTTTAAGTGTCGCTTCTCTGTGGTCTCTGGTTTAAGTGTCGCGTCTCTGTGGTCTCTGGTTTAAGTGTCGCGTCTCTGTGGTCTCTGGTTTAAGTGTCGCGTCTCTGTGATCTCTGGCAGGGGCCCGGCTCTCAACATTTTTTGTGTGCATTCTTGAGGCGAAAGAAACGAAGAGAGAAGTGTCGGGTAGTGAGGTAAATGCTGAACTAATATGAGCGTACAAATAAGACGCCACGCCCCAGCAGAGCCCCATCTGCAAGCTGCTGGAATATTGCGACCAGAGAACACAGAGAAAAGAAACTTAAACGTTAAACGGCAAAGCAGCGAAATAAAGCAGAAGGACGTTGTACACGAATCCACTCAAAATCGTCGTGAATCCACTCAAAATCGTGGTGAATCCACTCAGAATCGTGGTGAATCCACTCAGAATCGTGGTGAATCCACTCAAAATCCTGGTGAATCCATTCAAAATTGTGGTGAAGCCACTCAAAATCGTCGTGAATCCATTCAAAAACGTGGTGAATCCACTCAGAATCGTGGTGAATCCACTCAAAATCGTGGTGAATCCACTCAGAATCGTGGTGAATCCACTCAAAATCGTGGTGAATCCACTCAAAATCGTCGTAAATCCACTCAAAATCGTGGTGAATCCACTCAAAATCGTGGTGAATCCACTCAAAATCGTGGTGAATCCACTCAGAATCGTGGTGAATCCACTCAAAATCGTCGTGAATCCACTCAAAATCGTGGTGAATCCACTCAAAATCGTGGTGAATCCACTCAAAATCGTGGTGAATCCATTCAAAATAGTGGTGAATCCACTCAAAATCGTGGTGCGTCTGCTACGAGCGCTGGCAGCAAAAAAGAGTTTCCTTTCTCTGTGTTCTTTGATTGCTGCTTTTCAATTAGCCGCCCCTCTGCGGTTTGTAGAAAAGTTTACGAAGAGAGAGAGTCACAGAGAGAGAGAGAGAGGAGAGGGAGAGAGAAAGAGAGAGAGAGAGGGATATAGGCTTATCAGTTTCACTGTTTCTTGATGATGCACCTGCCTAACCTAGGGTTATTAGCTAGTTTCTTATTGGCGTACTTACCGACCGAACTGATGACATATGTCGCGGGTGGCTTCAGCACGCTGCGTGCATACGCACCCCGCAACACCTCCAGGGCGCACGGCTCGGCGGTGACCAGCAGCATGCCTGGCGCCACATGCCCCGCGTATTTGAGAGCTCGCGTGGCTGCGGTGAGCGGTGCATTCCACCAGCATTGCGCGTTGGCGGCGAGGAAGTTCTGAAAAGGGAAAAAGGAAACATAAATTATGAATATGAAAGTGCGCTGCTTTAATTAATCAATTAAACGAATGCCGTAAATGCTGTGCGAAATAAACGGTAAATCATGAACACGGCAAAGCTGTAATTTATGCGGCCGGCTGCCAGCTGCAGGCGGCAGGCGGCAGGCGGCGGGCACCTCCACGACCATAAACAAATTCAAATGCTGCAAATTTGAGTGCATTCGCTTGAATTATTATGTTCACACCTTGCAGCAATTTCGCTCAGCCGCACCGCGCCGCGCCACTCTCTGCCACACGGTTGAGACGCTTCGAAGCCGGTGCGTCGTGGCGGCCCCACCTACCCGCAGCATTCACAGCAACTGCCGCAATAATTTTGACAAATGTGTGCAACTTTTGCGCCCGCAACTATTTTGCTACCTTGCTTTGCATTTATTTATTTATTTATATTTCTACTTCAGAGTAATTGCAGCTGCTTAAATGCTGCTGCCCACAAACAGGCAACAACAGAAGTTGCAAAAACCGAAACTCCCCAACGGTCAATTGAACAACAGCAAAATGCAGCACGGCACTTTGAATGGCTTTTAATATGATTTAAAGCACTTTTTGCGAGATGCCACAACAACGGCAACGGCGGCGATGGCAACGGCGACGGCGACGGGAACGGCTCAACAACAGCAGCTAAAATAAAACACATTGAAATGTGTAGCAGCAGCGCTGAAGGAGGCACAGCACAAAAACCAAAATTATGCTCCTACCACAGCAAATCAAGCTTGCCGCTTGTCAGTGCCACCATCACCTTCAACACCAACACCACCACCAGCAACACCATTACCACTGTCTGCACAGCTGCGGCACGTTTAACGGCGCTGCACACATGCACGAGTAAGTGGCGGAAAAAAGTGCGCACAAATCATTGGGGCTTGCCGCATGTTGCATGCAAATTTGCGCTTTTATCTCAACGAGCGCCACGAGTACACTTCGGCCGCCGCTGCATTTCTTTATTATTTAATAGGAACACTTAGCAGCGCATTAAGCACGGCGGCAGCTACCACAACAGCCCGCTTCGCCAGCCTGCCAGCCTGCCTTTCATGCCTCTCGTCGCTCGCCACTTTTCTCTCGAGCTGTGTTAATCGCTTTCGTTGCACTTTACGCCGCCGAAATGCAAAGTGGCTGCTTAATCGGGCCGCACGTTGCGCCGCCGTTCATGCCTTCTCATTTACGTGGCGCATGCATGTAAATTGCATTCGCTGTTGCGTATGCCGCAGTTGCAGTTGCAGTTGCAATTTCAGTTACAGTTGTCGTTGCGCTCAATTTACGATGCGCGCATAATGCACTCAATAAATACACTTTATTATCAGCCGCCATTAACTTCGGAGCTATTCGCAATTATTGAAACTTTCGCATATTTTCTACGCTGCAGCGTCTCCGGAGCGGAGCTCCCAATATTCTGTTGTCTTTCCCTCCCACTCATGGCGGGTCTATGTGAAAGCCGTGTTACAATTCTGAGCAACTTTTGTCTCACACTCCAGTGAGGAGCATGGTAATCATGCTGCGGTAAAGGATATTCTTGTTAACTACTCGTACGCACTTATAATGGCTTTATGTGGCAGTCAGAGAGTGTCTTCCCAACGATTCTTATACTCGTACATGATTCCAATGGAAAGCAATGCTACAATACTGAGCAACTTTTGTCTCAGACTCCAGTGAGGAGCATATAAATCATGCTCAGAGGAGTGCTGCGGTTAAGGACATTCTGGTTAACTACTCGTACGCACTTATAATGGCTTTATGTGGCAGACATCCCCACGATTCATGCACTCGTACATGATTCACACAGATTCATTCACAATACACTTTGTGAATCTGGCTTTGATTCAAGGCCGTCCTACTTTATGACTATGAATTCCACTCACCTCAGTTCAACCGAATTTCTTTGGTTGTACGGGTATTTCTAAAAGGTTTGATGTCAGTTCTTTGGTCTTCGTTGCTCATAAACATGCACTGATGCAAGATGACATCGCCTGTATAAATAACCATCATTGTTGCCGCTTCGTTTTGGGAAGCCTTCTCACTGAAGCACACTTGTGTGCAGAACGTTTCACATTCACAACGTTTTGAGTATGAATCTTACACAGATTCATACTCGAAAGCATACTGTATACACACAAGTCACAACTGAAACGTGCGATGCAAAGCCGAAACTTACGCAAGTTGCGAAGGACTCTGGTAGCAGTTGAACTGTGCACAACGAGGATTGAATATTTGAGCATATGGATATTCATCTGTGTGGGGGATGTCTTGCTAAGGACATAGTCTTCTCAGGATTTCCACTCGTATGTGCTCATCTGTAACAAATGTGATCGCAACACCTAGTACGACAATGTATGGCTGACAGACCATTATGTTTCAACTCCTTGGGTTCATCTGGGAGATGCCACGCTGTTGGATTTAGTAAGTAGTCCGCAACAGAACACCGAAGATGGCATACATATCGAATGAGCTAATGACCATGGGAAAAACTACGAGTAACTCAATCAGCTTCCTAGGTGCGAAATATGATATATGCACTTCGGGATATCGATGATGATTCCTGCAAGTTCTCAGTACTCTTATAGACAGGAGTATATATACATCAGGGGTATACTCAGTTAATAATGGAATTCACACCATCTGGACTAACCAAATCATCGGCAGTATCCTAATTAATTGGAGTTAACATTAAATCAAATATCCCATTATTCGGGCATGAACTGAACCACTTTTTTGCGTTTATTCTCGCATCAGATAATTCGTCTACACTTTTCTGGGGTTCTCTGTCGCAAAGCATAATTACGAGTGCTTGGTTTTGGGCAAATCAGTAATAGCAATCAAGAGCTTCGATTCGTATAGAAAGATGTGTGATACAGAAGGATTTGGAGCCTCAATCGTTCAAAGGGAGCCAGCCACTCTACTGCTGTAAGACAAGCATGCTTGCCACTACATCCCTTAGGCCAATTGCTGGTAATTTGCTGTACACATCGGAAGACCCCACATTCATTTGAACTGCCATTATAGTTTTATGCGGGAGAGGACCGCACTTATACCAGAGAATACAGAGTAATGACTCTTGTTTTACCAAGGACCACTTCAACGGACATTCAAAGGACACTTAAACGTCAAATTTTTTGATGTTTAAAAGAAACTGTCTGTTTATCATTAGTTGCCTAAATGGATAGGTTTGTTTATCATTGGTTAACCAGAATTGTGAAGAAAATCAGCCACACTACTACAGTTTTGCACATGGGTAAGTGTGCTCAAAATAAGAGTCCTTTCTCTGTATTCTCTGCTAGCATGTTTGCCACTACAGCACGTAGGCCAATTGCTCCTAACTTTCTGTATACTACGGAAGACCATTTGTACTCCCATTATAGTCGTATTTGGGAGAGGACCGCACCTATACCTGAGAATACAGAGAAAGGACTCTTGTTTTACTCACACTTACACATTTGCAAAATTGTAGTAGTGTGGCTGATTTTCTTCAGAACCAATGATAAACAAACCTATCCATATAGCCAACTAATGATAAACAAAGACATTTTGTTAAACGTCAGAAAATTTGACGTTTAGTGTCGCTTCTCTGTGTTCTCTGCCTATGCGGAATTTGACGTTTAGTGTCGCTTCTCTGTGTTCTCTGCCTATGCGATCACTTTCAAAGCTTTTAAATTTTCAATCGACATCAAATGGAAGCTAAAAGCTCTTGTTACCCATCTGTTACCCATCACTGATCTAAACCACGTATAATGAACACACTTGGAGTAGGAATGTGAATGAATTCCTATGAAGAATCTGCCCAATCCTATTGGAAACCCTTCAATCGTGGACAGCAGAGGCAGAAAGGTCTAGGATTGATTTGACACACAACAGTTTGTGGTCTTGTTTTGGTGGCTCTGGCAGATTGGGAGTATCGAACTTGTTCCTTAAGAATTCTGTACCGACAATACTCGTACCATTACACTGTTATTATGCAAGGTGTGCCCATAGGGTATTGAACACTCTCATAGAGCCACCCACAATGCGTGGACACACAACACACAAACAGCCCAAGAACTGAGCAATGGAGGCAACGTGGATTTGGCTACGCTACACGAATTGGGATTCATTAGCGTTTAAAAATCATAAATCACAGAGCTGCAAATGCTTCCGCATTCAGCACAGAGAATACAAGTATTCCAACGCTTCCATGGCAGCCAAAGAAAGCAACAAAGAATCAACACAGCGGTGGTCCTGTGCGATGAGGCGCATACCATCGGCGGAGAAACATTGCGAAAGATATGGAGGAAAAAAGAATTGGACAAAACACAAAGTACGAGCAACAACAGGCGTGCAACCATTTATCATGCGTCGCGAGTTGTCAATAATTCAAGGCAGCAAATGAGCATGCAATAAACACGACAGCTCATTTAAGGCCAGCAACGCGCCAAGTGGCCGAAGTGGCCGAAGTGCGGTGGTGTGCTGCTGAGATGCATGCAAACGAATTGTCAAATTGATGGGCTGCACTTGCGCAGCGACGTTCCCGCAGAGGACGCCTGCCAAATCATCCAACAACGAACGGCATGCAACCAAAGGCAGAGAAATGCGGGAAACACAACAAAAACCACAACAAAAAACAACACCAAAAAAACAAGCCCAAAAAACTGAAAGCAACAAAAGTGAAGAATGCCAAGAGACTCCATCGACACGCCGCACAAAGAACTGAAAGAATGAAATGAAATGCAGAGAAATTTAAATGAAAACGAAAAGGAAAATTCGTCATAGACACATCAGACGCATCCGACTTGAGTATGTGGCGCCGCTGTCAGTTTGCCATGCATTGCCGCATGCAACATGATCGTTTCAGCGCGAGAATTATGAGCAGCAACGGAGGCGACTGCAGCTGCAAGGAGACTTACACGAGTCATCAGCACTCCACTCAACAACAGGTCTATATTGAGCATTATATTGAACGAGAATGAACGATATTGCAGACCGATATCGCTCCAGCTAGATTAGTGATGAAGCGACTCCCCACTTTGAGCGACGGATTCACTTGATGTGTGGATACCACGAGGCATTGTGTGCTGGTGTAGTGGTCGTGTAGAGGTGCTTTAATGGCGCCAAGAACATTGCCCGCAAGAATGAGTGCGAAATTATTTGCGGATCTTCTGGCGCTTAACTGCTCACGTTCGTCAGATGTCGTGGCCGGGTGCGGGAACGGACCGGCAGTCTTAAGTAGATGCTCGTCAGAGTTGGAACTTGTGCCAGATGAGGCGTACGTCTGGGTGTACACTGCTGTGAAGCGTAATGTCAGACCATTACAAGGCCTGAGCGCATAAATCACGTCGCTTGGTGGTGGCGTCGTTGTTTATACTCGACTGAGCTGCCGCAATTGGATCGGCGATTGTTGCAAACGGCACAGGGGAGAGGGTTGAACTGCCCCAATTGGATCGGCGATTGTTGCATACGGCACAGGAAAAGGTTGAACTGCCTCAATTGGATCGGCGATTGTTGCATACAGAACAGGAAAGGGTTGAACTGCCTCAATTGGAGCGGCGATTGTTGCATACGGCAAAAGGAAAGGACTGAACTGCCTCAATTGGAGCGGCGATTGTTGCATACGGCAAAAGGAAAGGACTGAACTTAGGAGGGTGGCGAGAATAAGTGGATTTGGTAAATGAGATTTCGCTAAAGGCAGCCATGTAATATGAGTGTGTGTGTTTAGGTGTGTATGAAACAATGAGGGAGGTCTGTGTCGTTTGCTTGGTCAGACAGGTACCAAGGCAGGCAGTCTGTTAGTTACTGCGGCAGGGCGAACAAACCAGATGGCGCCAACCCCCGCTAGGATGCTTCGGATTGTGCGTGTTGTGTTGAAGATTACCACCAATTGTTGGATTGGCACACTGATGTTCGTTAACTTCTTGAAAGCTATTATGATGCGAGCGGAATGCCAGTAGGCTTGCTTCTACATTCTCGTCTGGTTGTGTGCACCTGGCACAGCAATATGCTCAGAGTCATTTATAATGGCAAATACCTCCCTGCCGATCAACAACACTTTATTGGCACCTTACCGCCCTCGGAGACCTACCAGAGACTCAGCTCAGTTTGTGCAATTTGTGTTTGCTTGGCACACATATTCCCAGGTGCTCCTAATTCAGCAACTCAGACAAATCCCAAAAGGACACTTTTGTGCCATCGACACACCACTCGAACAATTGCTGCGATGTGTACGGTTCATGAGAGTTGTTTGCCCAAATGTCAAATGAAATTGCAGTGGCACAAATTTCGACACATTGCAACTTCGTTGCAGCCGGAGACGGAGGGGTCGAGATAGAGCGATGGGCAGCATTATACACGTAATCTCAATATTAAAGCAGAGCGCATGTCGGACCCGAGGACACTGAACACATCGAACGCAAATAGCATATATTGCAGATGCCAGCCAGCCATCAATTTCAATTTGTTTGCCATAATGCTCGGCCGCACTGACTGCATGCCGCGCTGCCTTCAGGCCTGGTTTCAGCAAAATTGCAAGCTGAAGAACTTAAAAGCTGAACAAGAGGAGAAACGGGCCCAACAGAAAACAACATAAAAATGAAAAGTGCAGCAGGTCAGCGCGGCATGCAACACTCACACCACATGCCAGCGCACTGCCCAAGGGCTGCCAATGAGCCCGGCACACAGGATATGAGCGTTTGCCCGTGCCCACACGCCACCAACCCCGTTCGAGCGAACTCTCTGCCCAGCTCTGTTGATAAACCGAACAACTTTACTAGTTTTGGGTCAATTTTGTTTGTCATGCATGTCATGTACGCGTCTTGTGCGCTGCCAGAGTCATGGCAAATCAAAAGCGCTGGGAAATGCTGTTGTCGGTCGGGATTTGCCGCTGCTGCAACAATTTTCCACAGCCAGCTCACGTACTCGCATTTCGTTTAAGCGGGTATTTTGCGATGATGTGAAATGAAGTTCATGTGTAGTAAAGCAATGGCAAAGACAACAACAAAAACACACAACTTGAAAATCGTACAGGAAAAAAAAGCGAAAAGAAGTTTGGAGTCGTGAGGATTTCTTTCAGGCAAAATAAAAAACTTCAATTGTGCCCAAATCTTTGCCATACTCACAGATGGACAGCAATTAACTCAGCCGCTCCTTGGGTGCAATGGCAGCGCCTTAGTGAGGGAAATTGCAACCGACTGCGGAGCGTTTGCCGAGCTGCCCCTGCGGCGCATTCATGCAAACGGCACACTGAATAATGACAGACTACAACTGCATTCCGTTTACACTTTTGACTTTTGGTCGGAAGGTGCGGTGGTGGTTTAGGCACCTCTCTCACTCGGCGTGGATGATTTTCCCTAAAATCACACTTTGCAGATATGGCCGCAAGTGCTCAACCCGAAGCCGAGTGTGGGACTGGTGATGTGTGCCATTGTCACGAGGAGAAGCGCCATAAAGGCAGATCGAAGTGCCCCACAGACACACAAACCACCAACCTTACTTACCTGGTGCTATGCTATGTCAACTATCATGAAGAAAGTCATAGATCCCTCCTCCCTGGAGCCTCCAAAACGGAATTCACGTTTAAAGTAATATCTTTTGGGCTCTGAGAAGTTTGCAAATTGCGGTGAAATGGCGCTCAACTGTCTCCACTGCCTTCAATGCCTTCCTTCACTGCTTCCACTGCCTGCGGTACCTCCGGCTTCTTCTTTGCTCCTGTGCCTGGCAGGCGAAACTCTTTTGCTTTTAACGCGTTTTACTTTAAAATCTCTGTTTTAATTGTCGGCTTATCAAGTTTCGCGTCTTTTGTCTGCGTTCAGTCACAAGTCACAAATCACCACTCCTGCTTAGCACACTCCTCCAGGAGTACGCGTAACAGCGACATTTCCACTAAATTACTTCCAAGACAATGACAAAACTTTAAAACTTTTGCCTGTGATGAGCGGCGTGCGAGGCGAGAAGTTGACACTTGGCCAAAAGTTTCAAATGAAAGCTGAAGAAGCGCACAAGCGTCGTCGGATGCTGATGCGTACTCGTCGCGCCGCATGCTGCCCGACTGGCAGTTTACGCAGCTACTTCAGACAGCATCAACCGTAAAACCACCCCGACCATTAACTGAGAACTGGGGAAGAAAACTTCCTTATTCCTGGCATAGCAGATGCTGTCTAGGAGGGCACTGGGGGCGCGGTAAACGACAGCAGCATGTCGTCAGACTCAAATTACTAATGGAGGCCGTTCACAGAAAGGGTGCAGTAGTTGAATAAAGTAAATAGCATATAAAACAAAAAAAGGAGAAGTAGTTTAAGGGGTCTTCCCACTCCGTGCTAGGTAAGGACATTTTTCCACTCGTATATTTATGATTAGCATCACTTTCTCACTTCACAAAGAAGAGATAGAATCGGTTCATCACTTTTTATGTCAATGTCCAAGACTACAGTTGAAATGACTTCAATATTTAGGGTCGCGCTTCTTCACAAGCTTGAGAGAGATAACGAAGGTGGACTTATCGGACCTCCTTACTATCATCTGGAAATCGAAATGGTTTAATAGGGATGGCACTTCCAATGTAGACGGAAATCGCGAGTAAGGACGAGTATGCCTCCTCTTAGGATTTTTGAAGGCAATCACAATGGACATAGATGTCTCCGATTGGAAGTGCGGCGGATACCATATCCGCACATGCCTTCGCAAGCTAACATCACTTTCTGAGCCTCTTCGTTTGGGACCACTTGAATTGGTAAACAAATTGTCTGGTTTGGGACACAGAAGCAGATTAACGAGTTTACATATTCGGTAGAGGAACAGCCCCATCGAGTAGTCCTTGATAATTAAAGGAAATGAAAACGAAAGGAACCAACTGAACTTCACTGAAGTGCTATTAACATTTCTACTCATCAGAGTCCAGCCTTTTCGGACCAGCATAGTGTCAGGAAAGGAATCCTTTGTCGGCAACCAAGAACAGCCCTATCGAGTAGTCCTTGATAATTAAAGGAAAGGAAAACGAAAGGAACCAACTGAACTTCACTGAAGTGCCATTAACATTTCTACTCGTCAGAGTCCAGCCTTTTCGGACCAGTATAGTGTCAGGAAAGGAATCCTTTGTCGGCAACCAAGAACAGCCCCATCGAGTAGTCCTTGATAATTAAAGGAAATGAAAACGAAAGGAACCAACTGAACTTCACTGAAGTGCCATTAACATTTCTACTCGTCAGAGTCCAGCCATTTCCGAAAGGAAGCATTTGTCGGCAACCATTTGTCAGGAGAGGAATCCTTTGTCGGCAACTATTCTATTCATTCGTTAAAAAGTTGCAGTTCAATTTGATTTGATGTCATAATAGGTTAGATATAGAAAAAGATAACACTCCATTAGTCTAAGCACTGAATTAGTCTCAATATCTCTTTAAAGGTGAGGGTTGACTGCCCAAGGAACTGATGAGCCTGAATATACACAACGAACATCGATGAGGGAGCTTGAGAGCCGAAATGGAAAAGAGTACTGGCAAAGGAACATCCACGTTCATTCCATCTTAGGAAGCCTGGCCGCTAGACCCTTATGAGTTTATCGTCTTTACTTGCCACGCCCACATTTTAACTTGAGCTCTCTGCTTATGCATATCAGTTTCATCAATTAACTGGTAGCTTCAGAGCTGAAATGGAAAAGAGTACTGGCAAGGAAAACATCCTTGTTCACTTCATCTTAGGAAGCCTGGTAGTAATAAACGTTTAGTTGTTGGGCGCTAGACCCTTATAAGGTTCTCGTATTAACTTGCCACGCCCACATATTAGCTTGATCTCTCTGTCTATGCATATCAGTTTCATCAATTAATGTGTAGCTTGAGAGCTGAAATGGAAAAGAGTACTAGCAAAGGAACATCCACGTTCATTCCATTTTCGGAAGCCTGGTCGCTAGACCCTTATAAGGTTGTCGTATTAACTTGCCACGCCCACATTTTAACTTGAGCTCTCTGCTTATGCATATCAGTTTCATCAATTAATTGGTAGCTTGAGAGCTGAAATGGAAAAGAGTACTGGCAAAGGAACATCCACGTTCATTCCATCTTAGGAAGCCTGGCCGCTAGACCCTTATGAGTTTATCGTCTTTACTTGCCACGCCCACATTTTAACTTGAGCTCTCTGCTTATGCATATCAGTTTCATCAATTAACTGGTAGCTTCAGAGCTGAAATGGAAAAGAGTACTGGCAAGGAAAACATCCTTGTTCACTTCATCTTAGGAAGCCTGGTAGTAATAAACGTTTAGTTGTTGGGCGCTAGACCCTTATAAGGTTCTCGTATTAACTTGCCACGCCCACATATTAGCTTGATCTCTCTGTCTATGCATATCAGTTTCATCAATTAATGTGTAGCTTGAGAGCTGAAATGGAAAAGAGTACTAGCAAAGGAACATCCACGTTCATTCCATTTTCGGAAGCCTGGTCGCTAGACCCTTATAAGGTTGTCGTATTAACTTGCCACGCCCACATTTTAACTTGAGCTCTCTGCTTATGCATATCAGTTTCATCAATTAATTGGTAGCTTGAGAGCTGAAATGGAAAAGAGTACTGGCAAAGGAACATCCACGTTCATTCCATCTTAGGAAGCCTGGCCGCTAGACCCTTATGAGTTTATCGTCTTTACTTGCCACGCCCACATTTTAACTTGAGCTCTCTGCTTATGCATATAAGTTTTATCAATAGTAGCTTGGTAATTGGATATCCAACGACTGATATTCAAAAGGACTCAGCTTTGAAGAGCTTGATATGCAGCATTTTGAAGAAAGCTACGAAGCTAGGAATACGAAGGCAGCCTTCTAGGACAGTGGTGCCAATATATATAGATGTATATATATATAGATATAAAAGCTTGAATTTAGCTTATTAAAATAAGCAGCCAATAACCGACCGAGAAGCAACAACAACACCAACAATAATTGCAGTACAACTCCGAACAACACTGACACTAAAAAATCCGCCAATGAGTTAAGCACAAAAATGTGGCCTTTGCACTGGAAGAGCTGGTGAAGAGCGACGGGATTGTTACGGAGAAAACCAACGATATGAAGGCTGCGAATGTTCGCAACTAACAAAAATACGTATTGTTCGAGTCTGGCGGGTACTTTGGGGCGACTCTTCATCTCCCTTCACTCAAACAGCAAACGTCTCTTTGACTTACTCCACTTATGTCTGGGACGCTGCGTGGTGTTTTACTTTCTGGTGACAGTTTTGACCACTTTTTTCACACGCCAATTTAATTAATACGAATTAAATAGAAACTAAAAAAAACACAACAACATTTCTCACCTTAAAACCACATTTTTTATTTATAAAATTATATCTCTATATTAACGTTTGCTGCTGTTGTTGTTGTTGGTGTTGTTGTGGTGGAAAAATGCGCATTTTCCTTATAGAGTTGAGCCGCTTTGCACGCTTGCACGCTGGCAATGCAATTTTCACTTTTCATGGCGAATGAAAACGAAAGCATTTGACTGCTTGTTGTTGTTTTTTGGCTGTTGTTGTTGTTGTTGTTGCCGTCGTCCACTAATGAACTCAAAGCAAAAATGTCATATCATGTCCACGACTGCTGTCAAATAAGGCTAAATGTCATAAACACATGAAGAAAGAGAAACAAGTCCAAGCGAAACAGCCAACAACGAAACATCAACCAAGCTACAGCAAAAAGCCAGCAACAAATATAAGGAAAGATATCATGGCAGCGCTGCTGATTTGCAGCGAACACCAAAAAGCGCCGCACCAAGTTTGGACTCTGCTTCTTTCGTATGCGCAGGCATGGGGTGGGGCCGGGTGTCGGGGAGTTGACAATGTTGGCCAACAAAAGTCATGACACAAGCGATCTTTCTCTAAATACTCCGCCACTGCCACAAACCAAAAAGAAACATAAAACAAACAACAACACGAAAAAGTCAACATTAAATAAAGGCCGAAAAAAGGGGCGCCGCTCAAACGCGTTGGCATTTACAGCGCTTTTTGGCATTTGTTTGACCAGAGCACAAACGCCCTAAACACAAAATGTGGGACCTAAACGACAGGACCAAACATGCATGCAAGGGTGTGTGTGTGTTTGTGTATGGTGCCCTCAAGGAAAGTGGGGAAGCTGCTGCCTTTGAAGATTTTGCGAAGCGGCTCATTTTTACTTGAAGCAGTTCTCAAGAGATTCCAACATAGGTTTCGATTGAATTTCAAATTAGAGCCAGGAAAACAAGTTCCCCGACCAAAATTAGTACCAGGAAAGGAAGTCCTCCGACCGAAATTAGTACCAGGAAAGGAAGTCCTCCGACCGAAATTAGTACCAGGAAAACATGCACTCCGACCGAAATTAGTACCAGGAAAACATGCCCTCCGACCGAAACTAGTACCAGGAAAACAAGTCCCCCGACCGAAATTAGTACCAGGAAAACATGCCCTCCGACTGAAATTAGTACAAGGAAAACAAGTCGCCCGACTGAAATTAGTACCACGAAAGGAAGTCCTCCGACCGAAATTAGTACCAGGAAAGGAAGTCCTCCGAACGAAATTAGTACCAGGAAAGGAAGTCCCCCGAACGAAATTAGTACCAGGAAAACAAGTCCCCGCAACAAGTGTTCTCTTAACACTCGACAACTCATAAGAGAAATTGATGTGAATCGATGTGGAGTGTTACTTCGAAAAGACGTGCAAAAAGTGTGGAACACTGAGTTAGAATCGTCTCATTTGTGAGTCGTGACTAGTCTCATCTGTGACTCGTCTCATCTGTGATTCGTCTCATCTGTGACTCGTCTCATCTGTGATTCGTCTCATCTGTGACTCGTCTCATCTGTGACTCGTCTCATCTGTGATTCGTCTCATCTGTGATTCGTCTCATCTGTGACTCTTCTCATCTGTGACTCGTCTCATCTGTGACTCGTCTCATCTGTGACTCGTCTCATTGTTTTATCTCTGTCGAATACTTTAAATAAGCTGTTGTAGAGAAAGGAGATTTTTGCACGAGGTGGCATTCGATCAGGGATGAGAGGAATCAGCCGCTGCTTGTTGAAACTGGTCCCAGATACGCTGGGAACAGTACTGTTACTATCTTCATATTCTGTTGCTTCTTCAATCATTCTTGTATACCCAATTATCTGAACATATCTGACAGTATTTTATGTTTTCTATGGTTAAAGAGGCAACACCCATGTATATCCTATGGTATTTCCCCAGGTACACTTCCGTAATGTGGACAGTTGGGAAGCTGTTCTCTTTCAAGGTTTTGAGAAGCGGGCGATTTTTACTTGAAGCAGTTTTCAAGAGTTCAGTGAGTATTTTGAGTTTTGGAGAGCTAACCTTCAAACACACAGACAAACACAAATGCATCCACATTTCTTCGTAGGGGATGCAGAAGAGTGGCTCTCCGGATATCATCGAGATTGCCCCCAAAAATAAACAACCTCTTTTTCCATTTCCTTCAATGTCTTTGAATTGAATCAAATGGAATCTTTCGACCACTGTTTTCAGCATCTCCAGCCATGGACTCATATACGATTATTTATGTGACAAGCAGTGCTACCACATTTGCTACCATTCTTATATTTCCTAGAGGGCTGTCGACCGCGTCAGATCATGTCAGCACACTCATAGTGCTGTGTGAAGGCATTTTGTTCGGCTTTCGGGTATGTGCATTTGTCCTAAGGTGGCGACTTGAAGTAAACAGATTTGGTACGAGAGCGCCGGATTGCAGTTGGTTGACTGGTTGGCTTTGCTGGCATGTACCCGTAGTTGACACAGAGCTCTGGACAGTCAAATCATGTGCCACTTCTACTAATTGTGTACATTTGTTTGCATTTAATTGTAATTTTTTTCGAATTAATTTTGTTTGTTCAGGTCGGTCGCTTAGCTGGCTGCCTGGTTCGTTGATTGTGCATAAAATTAACTGTTTCGCTATGTACGAGTAGATGAAGTGACGTCGAGTACTGACGCGGATACGGACCCGGCTGTTCCTGAGTACGGCGGTGTCTATGGCGGGCGTTAAGTTTGGTTGCTTTCATAGTGTTGCAAACTACGAAAGTACCTCGAGCAAAGTAGCTCTAAGTGCAACTTTTTGGGGTTTATATAGCTCTCAAACTCAACTCGTATATCTGAGTCTATGTCAGTGTCGGTCTTCACATTTGTATCATCTGCTATATCTCTAAATCTAACTGTATTAGTAATGAGAGCTTCTTATAAATCTAATTCCGCTGGATGTCCCACATCAAGACAAGCCAAGACAAGCCAAAAACTGTCGGCAGCTGGTCAGTAAACTGAGTCAAATACTGCCAAATCCAGAATGTGACATCGTTAAGAGAATTTTAGGAGCTCGACTACTCTGTTCCTCAAACCGCATAAATAATTGTTTCTTCACCATCACTGCAGAGTTAGGACACGGTACCGTCGTTAGACAAGCATATGTCACGTTGACACCGACGGCTCCACTTTGGAAGGAATGTTCTAGCGGGGAAGAATCCTCAAAACCATAAATTAGTGATAAATTAGTCGTTGAAACTGGCAGACCACTGGGTTTTTCTGGCGCAAGTTTCATCCCTGGAATGGGTAAAAGGGGTTAATATCTCACCAAGACATATCCGCCTATTCTCTGGCAACCAAGCGGCTATCCGGGATTTGGAATTCCACATCAAAAACAGTGAACAACTTGACGATATTCCAGGGCGTCATGACATTTACCTTATATAGGCACCTGTTCACAGGGATAACCCAGGGAACGGCAGGGCAGATGAACTGGCAAGACAAGGTACCACCAAGGAACCCTCCCCAGAATTTCTCGGGTTTGGTACTCCACTTGCAATTGAGTAATAAATAGGACATGTGGTGGCCAATGGTGTGAATGCCACCTGGGCCTCCCTCTCTCCTTCTCTCCCTCTCTCCCTATGTCCCTCTCTCCCTCTCTCCCTCTCTCCCTCTCTCCCTCTCTCCCTCTCTCCCTCTCTCCCTCTCTCCCTCTCTCCCTCTCTCCCTCTCTCCCTCTATCCCTCTCTCTCTCCCCCTCCCTCTCTCCCTCTCTCCCTCTCTCCCTCTCTCCCTCTCTCCCTCTCTCCCTCTCTCCCTCTCTCCCTCTCTCCCTCTATCCCTCTCTCTCTCCCCCTCCCTCTCTCCCTCTCTCCCTCTCTCCCTCTCTCTCTCTCCCTCTCCCTCTCTCCCTCTCTCCATCTCTCCCTCTCTCCCTCTCTCCCTCTCTCCCTCTCTCTCTCTCCCTCTCCCTCTCTCCCTCTCTCCATCTCTCCCTCTCTCTCCCTCTCTCCCTCTCTCCCTCTCCCTCTCTCTCTCTCTCTCCCTCTCTCCCTCTCTCCCTCTCTCTCTCTCTCCCTCTCTCCCTCTGTCTCTCTCTCCCTCTGTCTCTCTCTCCCTCTGTATATCCCTCTCTCTCTTTCCCTCTCTCCCTCTCGCTCTCACTCTCTCTCTGTCACTCTCCTTATCCCTACCTCTCTCTATCTCTATCTCTCCCTCTCTCCCTCTACCTCTTTCTCCCTCGCTTATCTCCAATGAAACCGACACGAACATTTTATGTGCATTTCCTTCCTCCATTTCCCATTTTGTAGCATGTTATCTGTTACTTTAGAATCGCAAGGATCAATGCAGAATCCTTCGATAATTATTTACCACTAAATTGCAAGCGAACAAGTCACTTTGCACAGTGTCCATGAACATTATTTGTTGGAATTGATTCCCCATTTGCACGAACTGTGACATTTATTCATCACAAATAATCTCAAGCACACGACTTGGACGCACCGCCACACTCAGAACCCCTCCTTCGAGTACGCTTAACTGCCACACGCTGAGCAACAAATTGCGCCATTGGCAAATTCACACCCACGCACTACGTACACGCTCATGCATCCCCACAGCTCCGTCGCACATTTCAGTTGCGTTTCAGCTGATGTTGCTGGCTGGATTAGTGCTGCACAGGACACCCTTCGAATTGAGGAGACTGCTTCACAGTGCGTGTGTTTGCCGTTGCCTTGAAGAAGGAATCAATAATTCACTCAAGTGCGACTCTTGCAGATGACATTGTGCGGCCGTTCTGTGGGTTACACGCAGCAAGGATGCTGCTTGCTGTTTAGTGTCTACAGTAAATTGATATGGGATTTATTAGCTATGAACTGGTCGTGCGGCATGGCGAGTGTGTGTGCGGGCGAAACTCTTCAATTGAGTATTTTTATTAACAACACACTTTTAAGTGCACTTCCTGCATGAACTTAATTCAAAAGTGGTATTCAGTTCGTTAGGGAAGGAGACTAGACAGGCATTTCAAGCCCTTCTCTCTGCAAATTGAGTTACAGAGTATTTTGGGTGAGCTCTTTTTCGGTGGATTTGTTTAGTGGGGGTGGAGCAAGGATATTACAGAATAAACGAAAACATTTTGGATTGCCTTCGGGCAGGCAGAAACTCAACTGTGGTTGTCAATTCCAACGTAAGTTTCGATTGGATTTAATTGTTAGTACCAGGAAAACAAGTCCCCCGACCGAAATTAGTACCAGGAAAGGAAGTCCTCCTACCGAAATTAGTACCAGGAAAACAAGTCCCCGCAACAAGTGTTCTCTTAACACTCGACAACTCATAAGAGAAATTGATGTGAATCGATGTGGAGTGTTACTTGGAACAGACGTGCAAAAAGTGTGGAACACTGAGCTAGAATCGTCTCATTTGTGAGTCGTGACTAGTCTCATCTATGACTCGTCTCATCTGTGACTCGTCTCATCTGTGACTCGTCTCATCTGTGACTCGTCTCATCTGTGACTCGTCTTATCTGTGACTCGTTTCATCTGTGACTCGTCTCATCTGTGACTCGTCTCATCTGTGACTCGTCTCATCGTTTTATCTCTGTCGAATACTTTAAATAAGCTGTTGTAGAGAAAGGATAATTTTACACGAAGAGGCATTCGATCAGGGATAAGAGGAATCCAGCACTGTTTGTTGAAACTGGTCCCAGATATGCTGAGAACAGTACCTTCTATTATTTTATCTTCATTTTTTGTTTCTTCTACGCGTTCTTCAATCATTCTTGTATACTCTGAACATTTCTGTCAGTATTTTATGTATGCTGTGGTTAAAGGAGGCATCACCCATGTATATCCTATGGTGTTTCCCCAGGTACACTCCCGTAATATGGACAGTTGGGAACTTGACATAATATCGTTCAATCATAGGGATTTCTAGGAATTGAAAGCTCTATTAGAAATCAATGCTCGAACATTTGGGAACTCCCTGGATCCGACGGAAAAAATAGTTTGATTGGTGCATGAACTGCATCATTTCCATTGAAATGCTTTGTGAGAAATTTTCTACAGCACTTTCGCTAACTCTTGCAGCCACCTCTGGCATGAATTGTATCTTCATTGGCCAAATATTTGGACTGCGGCAGCTGCGTCTTCTTGGACGCACTTTTACGTTTTCACATGCATCCGTCCGCTTGGCATGAGGGGATTTGTTCGTACCTTTCTGTTTTTTTTGGTTTTTTCGATATTTTTCTTGCAATCTTTGAACGTTTCAACTTGAAATTGTTCACTTTTGTAGTTTGAGCATAAATCATGCACTTAAGCCGCAACACTTTTAGCTGCAACTGACGCTACTGGTGCCACTGCAACTGGAACTTTAACTGCGATTGCAGGCAAACGCAAGCGCTGTTCATTAACTTGGCAGAGGTTAAGGATTATTACACTCCATCTCCATCTGCATTTCCAACTGCAACTGCAGGCAGCCAACTAAGCAGCCAAAGGCGGGCAGGTGGGCCGGCGGGGAGGGACACACACATGTCGTGAAAGACTCGGAAATTGCTTTTGCAGCGCTGTGCAATCAAGCAAAATTTAATTTAACGAATTTTTTCTTGTTGCGAAATTGCTTTGAACGTTTTCACTGACGAAAAATGATGCAATTTAGTTTTATTAAAAATACAATATTAGCAATTTTATTAATTTATTGTGTTAAACGACGCAAAAGGCCACCAGTGAAAGCATGCAAGCGTCTTTCAGCTGAGCTAAACGGGGCCTATTTGCATAAGCAGGCAACGTGAGAGTGGGTGATGGAAATATCCCACTGGATTTTTGGGACAGTTTAGAAAATCGATGAAAGTCCGATGGAGCCGTAGACTAACAGACTTCCTTTTCAGAGCATAGCAAATGAATTGGACAACTGAGGAACTTGTGGTTCAAAAGTATGGCGTTGAAGCTAAGAAGCAGACGGCAATTCAGTTTTACTTAAGGGAATGGGAGACTGACAGAGCTGTCATCCTTGTATATTAGCGATATTCATCAAACTATCAGGATGGTTTCCTGCAACATGATGGGGGAGTCGTGCCTTTCCCGGCGCTGTCCTTGCGGTGACTATCACCATCCCAAGGAAGAGAACTTTTTTAGTCAGTGCTTGAACGGCGCCGCACCGTGTTATTTCAGTGGGCCATTAGGTGTGCTCAAGTGTGCTTTTGGCAAACTTGGGGGCCACTCCTACCTACCTACCTACCTAAGGGAATCTGCGATATGCTTATATTAAGGAAGCTGCTATAAAAATACCTAAGAATATCCGAAGTCCTCAGAAGCGCCTTTTCAATTCGTGCAAGAGATATTATTCGATCGAATACTAAGAGTACTGTGATTAGTAGTAGTAGATGAGTATTAAATAGTAGTGGATATTCGCCCACAAATAGCG
The DNA here is from genome assembly GCA_920105625.2 of Clusia tigrina. Taxonomy (NCBI): domain Eukaryota; kingdom Metazoa; phylum Arthropoda; class Insecta; order Diptera; family Clusiidae; genus Clusia; species Clusia tigrina. The sequence goes on along the minus strand of OV050032.1, from coordinate 5,915,038 downwards.
ATGAAGAGCCAATTTAATATTCCTGACTAAACATGAATTTATGCTATATAGAAAAGTCTCCACAAAAACCTTCAAAATGTTCATCTGTTTTTCGCATTTTCTGGGTTAATATTAAGCAGAAGAGGGCATGTTACAATGAAGGCGCCATTTTAATATGCATGAACGGTATATTCAAAGGACATTCAAAACCTTCACGATGGTTTGCTGTTGTAATTATTGTCTCAGTTAATATTACGTCTGCTTAAGGAGATTCCCAGACATGTTGCGATAAGTAAACCATTTAATATACATGCGTAAACATTGAATATATGGAAAGGACCTTCACAAACGTCAGGTATTGATGCCCATAAGTCTGGAAATATTTAGAAGAAGTGGGAGTTAGAGGGAAGTTACAACTTTTCAAACTTCTTTGACTCTTTTATGAATCTCCGAAGTCTGTCCACGGATAAGGAATGTACGTTGTCCGCTCCCAAAATATCTGACCCCAAATCGCAAAGGTAGAACAAGCGCAGAGAAAATGCTCTGTGCCGTCCTGTTCTTCCTCCACACAGGAGACGCCGTATCGACTCTTTATGATGCCCATGGTCGCCATATGAAGGTCCCATGGAGTATGCCCTTTGGAGTATGCCCCGTGATTAGCCAAACAAATGATTGAAGATCTTTCCTCCTCATTCTGGCAAAGCCAAGACAAGCGCAGAGAAAATGCTCTGTGCCGTTCTGTTCTTCCTCCAGACATGAGTCACAGTTCGTATTCTCGATGATGCCTATGGTCGCTATATGAAGGTCCCAAGGAGTATGCCCCTCGGAGTATGCCCCTCGGAGTATGCCCCGTGACTACCCAAACCAATGATCGAAGATCTTTCCTTCTTGATGTTAGAAGGAAATCTGCGAGTCTCTTGTTTGGGCACTTGGTTGTTTTGCAGGCAACTGAACTGCACCAATCGGTGCTTGTGAATATTATGCACATGTCTCTTGATTCAATCCATACCTCCTGCTAAGATCATACCGATAAATGGCTCTAGTCCCGCACCCGCAGTACCCGTAGATCCGCAGTTTGCCAATTCATCAACTAATTCTTTCCCCCACCCAAGTAAGTCCAAATAAATTCCACCTTCCGATGGAGTTAAGTCTTGACTTGCATTCTTGGACCATGAGTTCGTAAGTGGCTAGGAACTTGCTCACACAAATCTGGAGAAGAAGTGCCAATCATAATAGGGACAAAGAAAAGGTTGAAAAACCTGTAGCGCTATTTATAGTGAAGACCCACCTCTCCCCTTCCTTGTTTAGGCATAAAATATATGATGAACATACTCACTTGCCAGGCAGGACATTACCATCGTTCTATGGCAAAAACCCAACTAAGTGCTATAAAATCAAATTAAACGGGGTCTTGCGTCCAAGTTGAGGCCACAGGAATATGATTCTCTGCCCGTTTGCGTTATGAATTGTGATGTCGTACAACAGTTTCCTGCCAAATGGAAATGTGTTGCCAAGAGATTGAATCTGAAACTTACAAGAAGGCCAAGCACACGAAGAGCCAGCAAACAGGAAGTAAGTAGTCATATCAATAGATGGCAAATACCAAGGCAGAGGAAGTGAAGGAAGGGGAGGGAGGCAAAAAGGATGCTGCAGTTTTGTCTGTCAGCCAAATAAACCAATAAAGTACTCGTAGCACTGGCACCGTGTGCGCTGACGTTTGGCAGTGGAACATGTGCAAGCGCTGCAAGACGCCGTTCCACCCGAACTGAGTTGAGCTGGGCTGGGGAGGCTGTGGCAGCCTTGATGTTGGTCTCTTATCAACCAAATGTGTGGAATTGCATGTTTTCCTCTGTTTGACGTTGCACGTTGCACTCTTTTAATGGAGTATGGCAAATATTTTGGAAACATTGTGAACGACATCAAAATAAGCAATCAAAAGTTTTGTTTTGGCACTGCTACTTTAGTATGGGACTTTCCTGTCGTTGTTGTGGTTGTTGTGGTTGTTGTTGTTGCTATTGCTCATGCTCCACTTTGCAGGTTGCAGTTTGGTTTTGCGTTGTCTTCTTTAGTTGTCAACTTTAAAAAGTTTCTGTGAAGAGTTTGGGAATGAGGGTTGTTTTATACTGAACATCCGTGAACATTTTCCTAAGCTGGGATTTTGTGTGTTTGGTTGTAGTGCTGTTGTTGGAGCAAAGTTTGCTGCTTCCTTACATTGAACTATCATTCTTTAATGGGCCTCACATCAATCTCTATTCAGGCAGCATTTTTAAAGTGCACAACTCGAACGTTTTAACACGATTGAAACAGTTGCCAGTGAACGGAAAGGCTCACTAGCGAAGTTCGAGGGAGACAACCTTTCAATGCAAATCTTTACAATGAAAGAATCGGGTATAGTTATATTCACATAGGGTAAGTACTACACCTGACCATTCTCGGATGTTTCTATAGTTTCTCGTATTGTATGGTGTCAATGCAATGTCCCTTTTGGTCACACTAAAATAAAACAAAATAAGAAGCAACAACAAAGCAACCAGAAATTGAAGTCTGTGTTGTCGTATATAATTAATAAATCGATCCCATGAATGACAGGCCAGACAAGAGTTGTGAACATTCAACGAATCCCAACATGAAGATAAACAAAAGTCACATGGGGATATTGCGGCGTAATGCTCGTATTCTGCTCCTGTCAGTGTGCACTGTCTGCAGTGGAAGTACCAAGGACAGTAGGAAAGCATCACATGCACTGACGTTGACTAAAGCTGATTGAATAGTATCAGACACATTGAGACTGTGGCCTGGTGCACAACGAACACACATCGCCACTATGCGTCTGTAGTCCTGCTGAGAGATTGAAATGCTTGATAAACTTGCATGCTGGCCATGAAGCAGAGGGCGGTGGGGCAAGGGACTATGAAGGGACTATAAACAGAGGATGCCGGGCGAGTAGTGACGCACTGACCACACTCTATAACACACAGTGAGTGCAGAAAGTTGGTGGTAGAAGTCATACAATAAAGGCTGCTACACTCCATACGCTCTGTGAACCCCTCACATCCTTGCCATCAACATCGCTGGCCCGTTGCTGCTCTAATGATTTTTATGATTATTTGCGAAATGTAGAACAGTTATTTTAGTATAATGTCAGGATATTACTGACAGTAGAATAATAACAGAACATGAAGGCAATCATGTGTGTGTGTGTGTGTGTGTGTGTTGTTTGACTGAGTGTTCTGTTTGGCTGAGTGAGTGTGTGTGTGTGTGTTCAGTTACGAGTTCATTGCAGCTGGGGTTGTTTACTGTACCATATTCGCTTCACTGCAGTCAATTTTCCAAAGAGCTCTGCTGCTCTTTTCGCCAGTTGTGGTTTATGTATTTTCCACCGCACGGCTTGGCAGGCTGTCGTCCTTGTGAAAGAAGACTCCATTTTCTCTGCAGTGTACAAATTTATTTTATTTCCTGTGAACCTTTCATTTGCCTTGGTGGGTAATTTCTGTAATCACGGAACCGCAGGGATGTGACAAAACGAGTGGCGACAGTGCCAGGTTACAGGTTCATGCCGGACTTTAAGGGCCACATTGAAGGTGCACAAACTTCACAGACCTCTCCTGTAATTTGTTGCTCCTGTCACTCCTGCCAGCTAGTGCAGTGGTCAACGGAGCATTTAATTAAATTTGCATGGAGCATCCTTTCAAATTGATTGTTGGCAATTGTTAAGTTGAGCACAGATAGTCAAATACTCCGTACACGAACAGTTGAAGTCCTGTTGGCCAATTCAGTGTGGACTTACGCATTATTCGACGCATTTTAATCGCATAAAAAGGACACATATGGAAATGTGCGGATTAAGTTTGCTGCTGGGAATGAACAGAACACAATGCTGGGCAAAGGAGCTCATAAGTACGAGTAGTCCAAGATTTGTCTCGTTTACGGTGGTCGGTTGAACATAGCATAGATAATGTGTAGCAAAGGTGACGCAACATTGTCGCTCAGGATCTAAAATGAATCCTCGGACACCATTCAAATTATTGTATGACTTATGAGACACGTCGCAGTACATATTGTGTCGAAGGCAGGGGAAGGCAGTTCTTCGGCACAAAGAATTGACTAGAACCTATGATGAACCAAGCAAGAGCATGAGCCAATTCTGATACTGCAGTCGGAGATATCGGTTAATGAGTTACACATGCAAATTCAGTAAAGAATTATCGTTATCTTCTTATGCTAGCGTAAAAACCATTTGAAAGTCTTTTGAGCCTCAAACCCATGTGGCTATAGTGGTGTCATCCATTTGAAATTGCTTCCAGAGTACCAAATACCCCCATAAAATGATGTAATACTGATCAAAGTCAACACCGAAATAGCGATCTAAGAAATTACTTGTAAACTGTGCACTGCGTAGTCTCACCTCATCTCAGCTCACTTTTCGGTTGCTGATTCATCTTACATTGACGGAAAAAACTCATAATTAGCCTTGATTGCCGATGTTCATTTCTCCCTCCTCTCCGTACGTGTCTTCAACTCAAAAGGTGCATATGTGAAATTCGAAGATCGAGATACCAAACCACCTGCAAGATAAGCCTCGCCTGTACGCCCGCGTACATCAAAGGCACGTCAATTTAGACAGCTGGAAATTGATATTTCTCAATACGCGCAGACTTGCATGCAAACAAAAAGAAATAGAATTGTCAATTTGACAATGACGTCCCACCAGGCAAAACATCACATCGTGAGCGAGCGCCAGCGAGGGCGAACATAGTGTTGCAAGATAACTGAACGCTGCCCCCCACCCTTTCCAACCAGAATGTTCCAGCAATAGCTTCAATCGCACAACTCACGTGCAGACAGCAGAATTTTGCTTTTGGTGGATTTTGTTAAAAGTTGGCAACCAAACGACAGACGCCAAAAACTTTTCCAGCGGCATGCCATGCAGCCGAGTCGAGGAAGTTCAACAGTAGCGGGCGTAGCTGTGACAACCAACAGTAAACAAACGTCGGCTGTTTATGCTTGAATCGCACACCAAGAGTGGCAAAAGAAACTTTAATAAATAATCACAAATTGTAGGTCGGTACTTAGCAACACAAGAGGCACCCTACAAGCCAGGTGAAGAAAGGGTGATTTTCAATGGTAAACGTGTTCACCCTTTGAATAGTAAAACACATTCTCCCTTTGATTAGTAAAACGCATTCTCCCTGTTCAATATCATTCATATTCACTAAGAGTCAGGAGATAAGTCCCGTTCTAGACTACTTTTCCAAGGAAGAGTGCGATTTGCCAGTGAAAATCATTCGTCAAATGAGACACAAAACTATGTTCGCTGAATTCCTTAAGTGAAGTGTGTGAGAAACTGGGTTTGTTGCTACCTTGGAAATCACATCTCACTGTTGAGAAGAAGAGTCCAATGAACGCTTTTCAAGTGAGTAATGGTGGGTGAGTCCAAAACCCAGTAGAATGTCTTTTGGAAAGTCTCTGGCACATAACCCCAAAGGACATATTCTCAAATAGAAAACATTTTCTTTGCAACTTCATGGAACTATTTCAAATGGTTTTGAATGCCAACTGCTCCGTTGGGGCTATGTGTGTTGGTTATATCCTGCTACCTACTACTCCTGGATACCCTAATCAGTCTTTCTGGGTCGCTTACAAACTCTTACGACCTTTAAAAAGTACCAATTTGTTGATAAGAAAGTTTTTAGTAGTCTGTCGAAACATTATTCCACAATAAGATTCGTTCTCTTGTCACAGTTACTCAGTCAGAGACGACGGGAAACTGATCTCCGATGTATACCCCATTTCCTATAATTCTGAAAAATCAACAGTCAGTGAGAGACCCTACTCCTAGGATGAATTGGTCCTTAATGGGGCTATTTGAACATCATGTCCCCCTACCATAGAAAAGTCCCATTACTATGGATAAGTCCCCCACCATAGAAAAGTCCCCCTACCTTAGATAAGTCCCCTTACCATAGATAAGTCCTCCTACCATAGAAAAGTTCTCCTACCATAGATAAGTCCACCTACTGTAGATAAGTCCCCCTACTATAGATAAGTCCCCCCCCCTCAACCATAGAAAAGTCCCCCTACCATAGATAAGTCCCCCTAACATAGAAAAGTCCCCCTACCAGAGAAAAGTCCCCCTACTATAGATAAGACCCCTTACCATAGATAAGTCCTCCTACCATAGAAAAGTTCTCCTACCATAGATAAGTCCACCTACTATAGATAAGTCCCCCTAACATAGATAAGTCCTCCTACCTTAGAAAAGTCCCCCTGCCATAGATAAGTCCTCCTACCATAGAAAAGTTCTCCTACCATAGATAAGTCCCCCTAACATAGAAAAGTCCCCCTACCATAGAAAAGTCCCCCTACTATAGATAAGTCCCCCTAACATAGATAAGTCCTCCTACCTTAGAAAAGTCCCCCTGCCATAGATAAGTCCTCCTACCATAGAAAAGTTCTCCTACCATAGATGAGTCCCCCAACCATAGAAAAGTCCCCCTACGATAGATAAGTCCCCCTACCATAGATAAGTCCCCCTACTATAGAAAAGTCCCTCTATTATTGATAAGTCCCCCTACCATGGATAAGTCCCCCTACCATAGATGTAAGCATTTTAACCACTGCATTGGTGCTCGTACTTCCCTAGACCGGATCTCTGGTGTACTGCAGCAGTGTGGCCATAAAGTCCTGTGGATTTTTGCCGCAACTCTCCAGTGGAAAATACTTTCATTCGCACAAGGCCAAAGAGCTTAAGAGCACGTCCAACTGAAAGCAACAGTGGCTCTTTTCTAGACGGCAGAATAAACATAACAAGCCACAAACTAATCAGCTCATACGTTCCAAGTGTAGGGCAATTGAAATGCGATTTGATTGCCCAGTAATTGAAAATTGTGTCTTACATTGATGATGACTGACTCAAAGGAGCCAAAAGGGTATAAAAGCGAATTGTTGGCAGTTCGCTGGAAAAATTCCCAGACACTTTTGACATCCTCGCTGAAAGGTAGAATTAGAATCAATTTCCGAAATGCTGTGAAACATTTTCAACTGCCTGCCAAAAAGTTCAACAATTACTCTGTCCCTGTCACTGATCCTCGATGGCACGCTGTGTGTGGCTGTCAACCGAATCGGTCACTGCTCCAAATACGAGCAGATTCCAATTGGAAGCCACTGCAAAATTGAGGTCCATAATTCATGTTCGTATGGAATTATGCCCATAAAGGACAACATGTGCGCCACAAGCGGAAGAAGCTCTATTACAGAACAAAAACAGGCATTTAGAAAAGAGCAAGGATAATAAGGACAACATTGCTTGCCAAATGTACGCTCATGCGGAAATCAAATGGATGCAAAAATCTAGAACGAAAAAACGAACACATTACAACAGTTCACTCCCAGTTTACGCCACACAACAAAGCGGCGTTGTAGTGAGTTACTACATTGGGGGGCCAGCGGCCATGGGAATGGGGCGGGACGCCAACACATGTCGTAGAGGAAAACACGAAAAAAGGACACACATAACTACGAGTACAATAATTGCGCAACACTGTTGAGCATAATTCACAAAAAGCGGCCCGACATGCGAACCGGACAGACACTCAGAGCACGGGGCAAGTGCGGGGAGCCCCTTGGAAAATGTTAGCAGTGGTAGTGGAAGTAGTGAGGTTCATCACAAATAGGAATAATAGAAAAACCCCATTGATAAATAAGAACAAAACTTGTTATGCAATATTTTAGAGTCCTTTAGCAGCACTTTGAACTCTTTTCAATGCCAAATGACGAGCAGTGAAGCACAGTCATAGACGGTGGAGTAATAGTTGATGGGACGAACAAACTTCCAGCATCGGACACACAGCGCGAGGTCCAATTCGGTGAAATGAATATCAGAGATAAGCAATTTATTGAAGAACTCGTGATCATTTTATAACATCTCTACAATATGGGAAAACATATTCGTACATATTCAGACTGACGGGATAAAAGCAAACGACTGACTTGTTGTCTCAGTAGCTAAAATATGACTAGAGTGATCAGGTCCAAGTTCTCACGTCAAAACACTTATATTCCTCGACTTGGCAGAATGACTCCTTCGGGCATTCACTGGTTAAGAACATATTTCATTTAAGTTTAAAGTCCACAGGAACCAAAACTATAAAACTGTCAGATTGGTTCAACACTTTTTCATCGGGGGAGTCGTACTGCCTCAGGCGCTGCCTCAGGCGCTGCCTCAGGCGCTGCCTCAGGCGCTGCCTCAGGCGCTGCCTAAGGCGCTGCCTCAGGCGCTGCCTCAGGCGCTGCCACAGGCGCTGCCTCAGGCGCTGCCTAAGGCGCTGCCTCAGGCGCTGCCTAAGGCGCTGCCTCAGGCGCTGCCTCAGGCGCTGCCACAGGCGCTGCCTCAGGTGCTGCCTCAGGCGCTGCCTCAGGCGCTGCCTCAGGCGCTGCCTCAGGCGGTAACTATACTCGGCTTGGGTGGTCAGAGCATGTGCAGCGCCCCTTCCTTGGTATCACAATTGGCCTTTATTTGTGCCTAAGTGTGCTGCTCGCTGCCACTCCAACCTAAACCTAATCTAAACAGTAAACGCAGTTAGTATTATGCAAAGAGCCTCGGGTTTCAGCAAGACTCCATCGGGATTCTAGGGTTAAGGACACATATTATTTAAGTTCAACTGCTAAACAGAGGACGATGGTGTTAGTAACCTTTTGCGCCAGGTGTAGGACGACTCATTAGTTTCTATAAAGTCAAATGAATAAAAAAGTCCAATGCAAATGTCTGCAAGGACCCTTGAGTGTTTTTGCTCTGACTGCGAACAATGCCAAAACGTCTGTTGTGCACATGGGAAGGTCCTGCGCGATTTTTGTCGCATTACCCATTTCGAGCATATTGGCTGTTTCAAATGTTTTTGGCCATTACTGTGCTCGTTTGTCGCCGTGCTCTGTTGGCCCGCTTAATGTGCTGCGAGCACGAGTTGCGGTAACAGCGGAAATGATACTCATACGACGCGAGTGCTGCATTATGGTGCACCACAGACACATTGCACATTGAATTACGGCACTGCGCGAAATGTGACCAGTGTTAGAAGCAGGGCTAGAGTCAGGGGCAGGATATCGTAGGCTGGGGCAGCGGCCGCAACTATGCTAATTACAGTAAATGAAAACGATTTGTTGCTGTGTTAGAAATTTGCGGTCACTGCCAAACTGTGGCATTGGCGTTGTGTGCGATGGAAGGGTTCGAAAGGTTAGAGGAGGCACGCAAAGGAGTTGGGTGTTGGGTGTGTCTGTGAATTCTGTGCAACTTGCATTAGTGTTGCGCTTTGGAAAATACACCGATTTTGCTGTGTCGGCAAATTAATTAAATTCCAATGCAGGAGGGACATAAATCTTGTGATACCGTGATATGGCAGCATACCAAAGGGACATCCACCCGCACTGTAATGCGCTGAGCTCACTTAATATGGTTTATTAAACACAACAGAATATAACACAGCAGAGCACAGCTCAGAACAGCTCAGAACAGTTCAGAACAGCACAGCACAGCACAGCTCCATGGGAGTCAGTGCAGAACGTCAATTTTAAAGAGCGGTAAATCAAATTTGTGCTGAGCTGTGCTCTGCTCTGCTCGGCTCTGGTGTGGTGTGCTGCTGCAGCTACTGATGCCACAGTGTGTGCTGCCCAACAACAGTAGACTCCGCTCGGGTGGAGCAGAAAATTCAATTTTCCACCTATAACAGCAGACAGGACAATATGCGAGTACCCATAATAGACATAAAAGACAGCTCTGCGGCAGAGGGTCTGGAACATCAGACCAATATGGCTCGTAAGCAAAATTTGCATAACAGAAATTATATTGATTCCGAACAATAATGCCTGTGAGTTGGAGAGTGGGAGTGGGAGTGAGAGTGGGAGTGGCAGTGACAGTGGGAGTGAGAGTGGAAGTATATGTGTGTGATTGTGTGGTGGAGTTGCAAGGATGCTGCTTTTGCACTGCTTGTGTGTGGAACAAATTGCTGTAAGGACATTTATTGCGATGCGGCACAAAAGCCAGCAATATTTTTAACATTAATGCATATTCGCAAAAGGATGGTTTACTGAAAAGCTCTCAGTGTAATTTTCGACAAAAAGGGCGCAACAATTTAATCAACGGAACTGCCTCATAGCAGGGATTGTGTAGTGGCGCAGTAAAAGTTTGTATTCGCATTAAGGGGTCATCTTCCCCATCTCTGACTGAATATGCGATGGGAACATTTTCTGTATTCTTCAAGTACGCTATGCAGTCCCTAGATAGATAGATAGAGAGATATATTTAAGGGTGTTATACACTGCGACCTGAAAGATCTATTGTGATGCTCCGATTTATTTGAAAGATGAGCATAGTCTCATCTATAAATCTTCTGTCAGGTTAATTTTCGACAGGAATTCATATATTTTGGAGGAATCAAGTTGAGGGATCTTGCTCATATCTAAGATCTCCAAAACACCTGAGTCTATTGTGTGCCAATGGTCCGCAGTCTGTGATCAGGTGCAATCCCTAAGTTGCTTCATATAATTAACACAATTTTGCCATCTAAGGTTCTGACCATGTCCCTTTAGATGGTTGATAAGCATTTTCCACAACTCACTCTGCCACAATGGTTGGTATTGAGGCAGTCAGAGTTATTGAGCTTCAACATACCAAATAAAAAGCGTGTTTCAGCTAAAATTTTCGACATGGAATTTCTATGACCTGCGACTTTTAAGATCCCCTCATTCCTATCCCCTCATTCCTATCCCAGCATTGCTAGAGGCGTTGTTATATTCTACTTTAGTCTGCAAACCATCTTAAAATACTCAGTACTCTGGTTTTCTTCAAAACACAAAACATTGTCAAGAGAATTAGATTTCCGATTAGTTCGATCACTGAATTGTGTCCTGTAATTCTAAACACTTATGTGAAAACTATGCATCGTTCCATCTTGAATGTGGATAAGTGTTCTTTTCTTATAGATTCGGTATTCATTTCCAGCTTATTAAGAAGTCGAACCTCCAGAATTGTTTGTTGGCTATTTCCCTTAATTGTCTTCTCTTTTTCCTCGTTCAATCTCTCTTAGGAAAACTTCCATCAGCTACTTAAGTTCTGATTTATTATTTGTCTTGTTAAGTAAAGTGTCATTATGGAGTGTGATTGCCTCCTTCTTCTTCCTCTGGCTAATGGAATTTTACTTGATCTGACCTTGGATATTCTTGATTATTTTCAAATATTTCTTTGTTCCTGAGATTCTTTTCCAAAGCATCCCGAAAATGAGATTATAGAAGCTGGTTTTACAATGACAACAACCAAACTAAACAAAAGAATGCAGAGGCTTGGAATTAAATCTATGACAACAACCAAACTGATCAAAGGAATGCAGAGACGTGGAACTAAATCTATAATCAGTGAATCAATATTTATAATACTTCAAATATCTGGTTAGACCAGACCTTTAACAGATACTATTCAAATCGGTATTTATAAACTTTCCGACTCTTGTTTGTTTTTAAATAAAGACGCTATCTTAACTTATCGACCCTTTCCGGACTTTGTTCGAGAGCTGAGAAGAAATTTGAAATTTTGAATACGGAGTGGGGTGCCCTACCTCTGTAGGGTGAGGTACCTCTGTAGCGTGCCCTACCTCTGTAGGTGGAGCTACCTCTGTAGGTGGAGCTACCTCTGTAGGGTGCGCTACCTCTGTAGGTGGAGCTACCTTTATAGGTTGAGCTACCTCTGTAGGGTGAGCTACCTTTATAGGGTGAGCTACCTCTGTAGGGTGCGCTACCTCTGTGATTAAATTTCCAAGCAGGATACTCACACACTCCAACTGCAGGATACTCACAAATTTAGTTAATGCTTCCCACATGACTATTTTGGGCTATGACCCACTCTTCCATATGTTGCAGACTTAACTTGCTACAGCTGAGAATTCCTTCTATAGATTGGCGGGAACCTCGAGAATCTGTAAATATGATCTACATTGTCCGCGTTTCAAAGTGATCTTTAAAAGACAATCTATTTTCGTAGCTCTTTTCAGCCAGTTGATAGGTCAAGTAACGTCGGAACAAATTTCGATCAGTTTGGTGTGCGTCTCTTCTCGCTGCTCGCCTCACCTACTTTCACACATAATTATTCTCGCCCATGGAGTGAGAGTTCATTCTTTTAATGATTCTTCTATTTTTGTTATTCTCGTGCAAAATGAAAGTCACATTTCAAAATGTGGTTCGTTTCGCGCAGATCTTTGAATGGGGAAGCAATAAAGAAATTAGAGCACGAAAACAAAAACAACAACAAAGACAATAATAACAACACTAACAACAACAACAACAGCAACAATAACAACAGTAACAACACTAACAACACTGACACTAACAACACTAACTGCAGAACTGACACTTTTATTGTTAGTGTTGAAGATTTGCTAGAAAACCAGTCGCTGCTCGTATTCGAGCGTTCCAACGACGTTCTAAACAGTAAAAATTACGCGTTTATGCGTCGAAAGGCCTGAAAATAGGCTTCATGAGAAGGTGCTTTATGGGCCGCGGTAGAATTGCGTTTGGTGTTTATTGGTCTCAGAGGTTGACAGCAGGTTATTTTATTACGAGCGGTTTCTGCCGCCGTTGCTGAGTAGGATTTTCAACTTTCAGCGAGTGAGTGACGCATGCGCTGCTCCGACTGTGATTTCTCATTTCGGTGTCGAGGCTCGCATTGATTCTGGTTTCTGTTTTTTTGCCCATGGCCAGTCAGTCACACAATTCAATTTAATTAGGCTGGTTGTGTTCAAGGTTAGGCAACTGAACAGTAGAAATAAATAAAATAAAATTTAATTAAAGGAAAAAACAAAAATACAAAACAAAACTAAATATACAACAACAAAAAAATGGTACGAACAATTTAGTCAAGGCAGATAGATGGTTGCTTATTCCATTCAAAAGATTTGGGTTGTATCATAACCAGCCTCTCGTGGGACTTTGCGCAAGGATCAGTGAGATCTGGAGGAGATCATTTAAAATGGGGTGATATTTGAGAGCGTGAGAGCCTGGGGTAGAATTACCGAACATGTGATGGCATTATCTATCCCTACTTCTCTATCTCTCGGCCTCTTTTTTATATATACGAGGGCGGATTGATATTGAAGCTACCTAAGTAGGAAAAAAACATTTATTTCTCAACATAGTCTCCTTTTACTTCGACACACTTAGTAAGACGATATTCCAACTTTTTTATACCATCTGAATAATGCGATTTCGGGAACCCCTCAAAATACGCGTTAGTTTCGGTAATCACTTCTTCGTTTGAGATGGATCTTTTTCCTGCGAGCCATTTTTTCAAGTTTGGAAACAGGAAAAAGTCACTAGGAGCTAAATCTGGACTATAAGGTGGATGATTAACCAATTCGAAGTGTATTTCACGTAATTTTAGCATCTTATCTAATGCTGTCTTGAAGAAAGAGCATTTTTTTCTTCTTTAAATGTGGTCGTTTTTCCTTGATTGCATCAATCAATTGATCCAATAATGCACGATAATACTTTCCTGTGATTGTGGATTCTTTTTCAAGATAATCGATGAGCAATATTCCGTGTGCATCCCAAAATACAGTGGCCATAACCTTGCCAGCCGATTTCACTGCCTTCGCCATCTTCGGAGCACTTCCACCAGCTTCCACCCATTGTTTCGATTGATTTTTGGTTTCAGGTATGTAGTAGTGGACCCACGTTTCATCAACAGCTATTAATCGACGCCAAAAATCAACAGGATTACGCTTAATCAGGTCCAAACACTGCTGTGAAGTGGTCTGTCGAACTCGTTTTTGTTCGACACTGAGCAAACGCGGCACCCATCTTGCCGATAGCTTTTTCATATGCAAATGTTCATGCAAAATGTTGAATACACGTTCATATGATATGTTTACCATTTCAACAATCTCACGCAACTTGACTCGGCGATCATTCATAACGATGTGGAAGATTTTCTTGATATTTTCTTCAGTAACCACCTCTTTTGGCCTTCCTGTTGATGGTATTGTGGCAGTGCTTGCTCGGCCGCGTTTAAATTCAGCAATCCAATATTTTACCATGCAATCTGACGGAGCAGACTCACCGTAATGTTTATCGAGGTTTTCTTTTGTCTCTTTCGCCGTTTTCCCTTTCAAATAATAGTGTTTAATCACTGCACGAAATTCGCTTTTTTCCATTTTTCAAGAAACACAAAAGTTGCTTACTTCAAACGACTGGAACAAATAAACTAATCGATGAATTTGGGTGAAATTTTAACAGCTGACGTTTGACAGATCGCAATTTCTAAAAAAAAAGCATTTGTGTTTGTGCTGCCATCTAGCGCTAGGTAGCTTGAATATCAATCCGCCCTCGTAGCACTTGCGTTGAAAATTGCTTTAACAAAGTAAGCCTTTTGCTGAAGATTTATACGGACATCTGAGCTGGGCATCTCTAACATAGCCATTATGTTCTATAAAATGTTCTATGATGATTAGTCTTTAACTTGAAGAGTTATACGGGGATATCTGAGCTGGGCATCTCTAACATAGCCATTATGTTCTATAAAATGTTCTATGATGATTAGTCTTTAACTTGAAGAGTTATACGGACATCTGAGCTGGGCATCTCTAACATAGCCATTATGATCTGTAAAATGTTCTATGATGATTAGTCTTTAACTTGAAGAGTTATACGGACATCTGAGCTGGGTATCTCTAACATAGCCATTATGTTCTGTAAAATGTTCTATGATGATTAGTCTTTAACTTGAAGAGTTATACGGGGATGTCGGAGCTGGGTATCTCTAACATAGCCATTATGTTCTATAAAATGTTCTATGATGATTAGTCTTTAACTTGAAGAGTTATACGGACATCTGAGCTGGGCATCTCTAACATAAGCATTATGATCTGTAAAATGTTCTATGATGATTAGTCTTTAACTTGAAGAGTTATACGGACATCTGAGCTGGGTATCTCTAACATAGCCATTATGTTCTGTAAAATGTTCTATGATGATTAGTCTTTAACTTGAAGAGTTATACGGGGATGTCGGAGCTGGGTATCTCTAACATAGCCATTATGTTCTATAAAATGTTCTATGATGATTAGTCTTTAACTTGAAGAGTTATACGGGGATATCTGAGCTGGGCATCTCTAACATAGCCATTATGTTCTATAAAATGTTCTATGATGATTAGTCTTTAACTTGAAGAGTTATACGGACATCTGAGCTGGGCATCTCTAACATAGTCATTATGTTCTATAAAATGTTCTATGATGATTAGTCTTTAACTTGAAGAGTTATACGGGGATATCTGAGGTGGGCATCTCTAACATAGCCATTATGTTCTATAAAATGTTCTATGATGATTAGTCTTTAACTTAAAGAGTTATACGGGGATGTCGGAGCTGGGTATCTCTACCATAGCCATTATGTTCTATAAAATGTTCTATGATGATTAGTCTTTAACTTGAAGAGTTATACGGGGATATCTGAGCTGGTTGCCTGCAATATAAATATCATGGGGCAGAAGCCTCGTGAAACTGGATGTTCTGGGGCTATTGCTTAGTGGTTCCAACTGTTCTTTCCAACGCAATGCGATAGGTTTCGAAAATTCGTGTTTATGTACGGAATAACTCTGAGTTTATTCTCTTTAGAGTGGCATAAAGAACACGCTAAAAGCGCCACAACAATTCTTTACGGCATTGCAGCGTAGTGTTCTTTAAAAAGTGTTCTTTAAAAAATGAAAAGTTTTGCTGTTTTAAACTAATCCACTGAATTTCTGGCTAATAGCAAATAATTTTATTAAATGAACCATAAACAAAAAGAAGGTGTGAATGTTTAATTGAATCACTGACATGAATGGTCGCGCGTCTCTGCTCAGCAAAATGGGATCTACTATCAATACCCTCAGTGATAGGCCACTAACAAATGAAAGCAACAAAGGCTGCAACTGCAACACCAACAACGGCTCCAACAACAACAAAACTCATAACAACAATGACAGCCATAAAGCCTCGAGGGCCCACCACACAAATTGATTTACTGCATTTGTGGCATCTTCAACAGTTCATCAATGGCAGGGCAGCGCGAAATGACAATGGAGACAGCAACTGTGACTGCAACTGCGACTGCAACAGCGACTGCGACTGCGACTGCGACTGCGACTGCGACTGTGAGTGTGACTGTGACTGTGACACTACTGACAATTAAGTTGCATGCAGCACAGTGATGTAATGCAATTGTGTGCACTGAAGTGCGTGCGTGCCTGCATGCCAGTGTTCTGCCATTGACCGCCGCCCACCCCCGCCGCACATTAAGTGAAATATGTGCTTCTGACACTCATGACTGCGTCGTCGATGCAACGCAAGGTGGGCAGCAATATTTGCCTGATCGCTTATATACCCAGCAGAAAATGTGATCGACCAAGGCTTTGAGAATTTGGCATATTTTTTTTGGTGTTTTTGGGTTGTTTTTCTTTCTAAATTTCGAGATTTTTCAGGGGGTGATTTGGAACTTATGCTTCCCGACAGTGTTTTTTGTGGTACATTTCGTTTTGTCTTCGCCGATTTTTGAAGGATGAGTTCGGAAATCTTCTTTCGACATATTTTTCCTCGATTTCGGGTTATTTGTTGTTTCGTCCCAAGGATGATTTTTGAAATTTTCTGTTGAAACTTTTGTCTTTGGGTTTTTTTCCCATTTTGAGGGGTTTATAGGTATATAGGTAGGAGCTCACTTAGGCCATCATTGACCCCTTGTGATACCACATGAGACATCAGAGCCCATCCCTTTTTACTTGAGATATCTTCCAAAGAGTCCAGAAAGTAGTCGGTTAGAAAAGTGCGCCTCCTTCCGGACAACGCTGGACACGTTTATAACACGTGTACAATGGACTCTTCCTCCTCCTCGTCCAAGTAACTCCTACAGAAGTCGTTAGAGGCATTCCCCAGCCTCCTTCCGGACTACGTTGGACACGTTTATAACACGTGTACAATGGACTCTTCCTCCTCCTCGTCCAAGCAACTCCTGCAGAAGTCGTTAGAGGCAGTCCCCAGCCTCCTTCCGGACTACGTTGGACACGTTTATAATAGGTGTACCATGAACTCTTCCTCCTCCTCGTCCATGCAACTCCTGCAGAAGTCGTTAGAGGCAATCCCCAGCCTACACCCGTGAGTGCCCAGAGTCCAGTGTCCCATTAGGACACTGATCACAGTACTTTTACCTTGTCTATTTAGAGCCACTAGTTCCTTTCAGCGCTTAACAATAATCTCTGGCCCGGCTTGTCTAACTATTTTGCATTTGAGGGGGTGATTGTATGCATTTTTTTCCATTGACATCTTTTTCTGGGTTGTTGGTATGTTTTTCCATATTTAGTTAGGACTCAACTCTTGCATTCCAGGAGAGTGTGCTGCAATGATGTTTGGGTGTGTCTCAGAGTCTTTTAAGTCAACCCATGACGACGTAGTCAACCGGTGAAACCAGCCAAATGGGGGGTGGAACAAAACTCAGATTTTCATAGCTGGGTGGGTGTTCTCTTATGTCGTCCGTGTGTGGTGTTATTGAAGTGTGTTTGCATGTGTGTGTGTGTGTGCGTGTGTGTGTGTGTTCACTGGTATGAGTGCAAGTGTCAAATTTGCATATGTAAGCAGTGCATATGCAAATTTTCTGTGTGCATGTTTGGCTGTTTTTTGCTGGTTGTTGGTCTGTTTATTTCCATGTAGTTGGAGTTGGAGCGGTTGTTGTTATTGCTGCCGTTGCGCCACACATTCGATTGTTGTACAGAATTTCAATTCAATTTATTTACTTTGTTCTCCACTGTCGCAAATTAATTGCAAATGACGCAATGTTTTTATTTTTAAAAAACTTTTACACACATTTTCCAAATTCTCGTTTTTATTACCGCTTCGGTTTTTGTTCTTGTTTGTGTCAATTGAATGCAGCAGATAATGAAATACGTTAATGCAATAATGCAATGAAAAGCTGAATATTTGCGTTGTTTATTTCATGATAATGACCCGCAAATGCTGTTATTAAGCTACGTCCCTCGTGCCGCACCATTCAGTCGCCTCATCATGCCGCACTAACCCCACAAATTCAAGCAATATTTTGATTGCCGTCAGCAAAGCGCTTGGGAAATGACGTTAATTGGTTTACACGCACGCACAAATTTTGACAAGCCCGACACCTGACACGGCTCTTTAGAGCAGGTGTCAAAGCGGCACTTTTGCAACGCGCTGAAATGAACCGTGAAGCCACTCAATTGGCCACGCGACAGGGGATCAGATGACAAGAAGGTGTGAAGCGGGGTCTCATGGATAGTGAGAGGCAGTAGAGAAAAAGCTGCTACGATGATGCAGTTGTTAGAGGAGAGTGGGTTGCACATCCTTTGGAAATGTACGCAATTGTACGCTTTGGTTTCCAACTCATTCGGTGCATAGCAATGAAATTCTAACTCGAATGGTATGGATTCTTCACACAGGTGTTGTGTGCGACTATTTAAGGGTGTATAAATAAGTCCTTAAAGAGATAACTTGAAAAACATGAGAGAACACTTGAATAAAGAAATGGAAGTAAGTCAAGGATTGCCGTTATTTCTTATTAAAAATATCCCTGAAGTGAAGTAAGTTGCAGTCAAGTAAATCTAAAAGAAAGGAGAAAATAATGCCAGAAGAAGTTTCAACCGAATAAATCTGAAGAAGAGTGAAATATGAGCAGGTTGGAATGACGGAGTGAAAAGTGGCAATAATTTCTAAATCAAATGTCAACTGAGCGAAAAAGTGGGAACAAACCAGAGACAAAACATATTCCAATATAAATTCCAACGGAATAAAACTCGAGAACAGTGCCATAAGTCCAAAGGTACCAGGAAAAGTAAGACGATTAGAAGAAGAAGATTACCAATTGCACATTCTAACATGATAAATCTCAAGAATAGTGAAATAAATCGAAAGATCAACAGAGAATAATAACAGAAAATATCTTCAACCGATTAAAGCTCAAGAACAGCAACCGAATTATAACAGAGAGTCAGAAATGAAAGTAATTCCAACATTAATCTTCAAACGAATAAATCTGAGGAACAGTGGAATAAGGATGGGAAGAGGATAGTAATTCTCTACATTCTTCAAAATAGTGAAATAAGATGCAAAAACATCTCAGAATAATAAGGAAATTAGAGAAATTCTAACATAATAAATCCCAAGAATAGTGAAATAAATCGAAAGATCAACAGAGAATAAAAGAGAAAATAGCTCCTGAAGAAATATAAATCGATTAACGCTCAAGAACAGCAACCGAATTATAGCAAAGAGTTAGAAATGAAAGTAATTTAAACATTAATCTTCAATCGAATAAATCTCAGGAACAGTGGAATAAGTCGTGAAGAGAGTTCTCTTCATCAATTTCTAAATAGTGAAATAAGATGCAAAAACAACTGAGAATAACAAGGAAATTAGAGAAATTCTAACATAGTAAATCTGAAGAATAGTGAAATAAGAACCAATGATAACATAGAGTAAAATATGAAGGAAAGTTCCAAAATAACTCTCAAGGAGAACCACAAAGTTTCGAAGAGAACATAAAATAACAAGGAAAGGGAAAGTAAGAACCAGTGACGAAAAAGACGAAAGAGATACTGAAACAGTTGCCAAGTTCACAAATTCATAATGGAAAAGCTGCCAGATGGATTGAAAAGAGAGACAGTTTGAGGGTGTCTCCCTTTTCAATCCATCTGGCAGCTTTTCCATTGTGAAGAAGGGAATAAAATAATAGAAAATTGCGAAAACTAGTTTAAAGAAAAGTTGGTCAACTCTAAAATATGTGTGGAAACTTCTATGGAGTTACTTTAGTACTCGCATGTATCCGACATATGGGAGTGCATCTAAAAACTTAATGATAATAACCATTCTATGGGTTCCAGGACATACATGCATAGAAGGGAACGAGATTGCCGACGAACTAGAAAGGAAGGGGGCTGCAACTCCCTTTATTGGTCCAGAACCCTTCTGTGGTGTAGGCAAGGGCAAGCTGTTCAATCAGCTTAGGATTGATGAGGGACACCATAGGCACAAACACTGGGCTAACACACCAGACCTAAGGGTATCAACGAGTCTAGTAGGAACATACCACCAAAAGAGATTCGAATCACTCATCAACCTCTCTAAGAATAATCTTAGGATGATGACAGGCCTACTCACAGGACACTGTAAACTGAACTCACATATGGTGAGGATGGTGGTCACCTCGGAAGGCTCCTGCAGACTCTGTATGGAGGAAGAGGAGACGTATTTGCATGTGCTGACACAATGTCCGGCTCAGGAAATGCTTGGGATTCTTCCAAGGCTCTGCCAGTGGTGTGAAACCTCTGGAACCAAAACTTGTCATCTCGTTTATCCCGAGGATAGGACTCAAAGATGTACTTTGATCCTCTGATGGGGGCACAATAGATCGAAAGGTCCCGCCCTACACAATAATATCAATCCGCCATTTTTCAAATAAGTTCCATTAGAGCCATTGCAGAGCTATTGCTGCCAATATACTAAGAAATCAGCTGCTGCTCAGGAATAAAATAATAGAAAATTGCGAAAACTTGTTTAAAGAAAAGTTGGAAAACTCTAAAATATGTGTGGAAACTTCTGTGGAGTTATTTTACTGTTCGTATCTAACCGACATTCTTCATAAAAGTTCCATTAGAGCCATTGCAGAGCTACTGCATACATACTAAGAAATCAGGTCCTGTTCAGCTGCGCCACATAATTAGCCAAGAGTGGCCTTCACCAATAATTCTACCGCTATGATCACCGAGTCTTAGCGAATTACCATGCGTCGCATTTGCCATAAAGCAAAAACTCAAAGTAAACTCGCTTTACGGCTTATGGAGGGAGCGCTTCGACTTATCGATCTCCATTGTACGGCTTGGTATTTACCCATAAATTACAGGCCTCTGTGTGTGGGAAACGTTGCCGAATTTCGTATTCATATGGAAATTAGCGGTCAGCTGGCAACTCATACAAAACTTGCTCAATAAATTAGCCTCCCATCGGTATGCAGCTGTTGTCAACAGTCCGGCGAGTGGTCAGCGCTTTATGTCAAAGGTTTCGAGAACAATGCGAGACAAATTTGACTGAGAGCTGGAGTCGGATTAGCGAGCGCTTCAAACTTTTCCACTGTGATGGTGGAATGTTTCCGTATAAGATCCTACTTAAGTACGCGTACACACTTCTGGAATTCTATTCAACATCACAACTCAACGCTACACTCGCCTTGGCTTCATTCTTGCCTTTGCTTAGTTATTGATTAGCTTCGTGGTTGATGTTTTGTTAATTGTACGATTTCAGCCAAATTCAACAAAGTGCTTTGTGTGCGTACACAACACAAGCATAAACGCAAACACACGCTCATTTATTCATAATTAGCCATAATTAGCAGTTCGGGCCGAGACTGGTTGGCCATAAAGCCAAAACTCTGAATTTATTAACGTATTTAAAAACAAATGAATACGCAAGAACCCAGGAAAAAACAAACAAAAAAATACCGAAGGCAAAAACAAAAACAAAACACTAAAAAAATAGAAAAAATCACGCAATTTGTGGTGCTGAGAACAGCGTTGCCTAATGGAGAGTTGGCCGAAAAGTCCACCTGACTACGGGCATTACTGAGGACAGACCATTCACATTCAATTCAACGGAAATTCAAGTTTCGAAGGAAGCAGCAGCATCTTTAAACCAAGCAAGGACGAAGTGCTACTGAGGCTTAGCAGAGTGGGGCCGAAGTATCCTTACAGCGAGTCACAACTCAATGGTCAGAGGAAAGTTGAAATGTTCCACTCAGGGAGTACGAGTACTCCTCACAGTGTAGATGTGTATTATCAAGAAATGAATGTGGATTGAAAATTAAATGCAAAGGAAAGCTTCAGTGGAGTCCTGGTGCGACAAAACTTTGCCCATGCTGACATATAAAACACTCTCTATTGACACATAAAATACTCTGTTGTGTATGTCCTGTTATAAATGGTAACATAATGTGGCGATACTAGTGTTGTGGTAATTTATGACACTTGCTGGTGTGCGAATTAACAGGGTCTAACTTGGCCTGAAGGATTATTTCTTGTAGCTTTTGTGACAATTATGCAACAGAAACATATTTAAGCTCAATGAGCACGGCATCCCTTCCACAAGGGTTTCAGATTGGGACGAAAATTGTATGGAACATTTTTACGAAAATTAGTCAACTATCTTGGAAATGAATACCGAAGTGTGTGAAGGGGTAGTCAAGGAAACCACTCTACGATAAATTTGTTTTAAGGTAAGTTGTGTAACAACTGAGTTTGGCTTCATTTTGAAGTTACTTACTTTGCTCTTCCTATTACAGCAGCTTTCATCACCATCATCAGCATCAACTGGCTATACGAAACTGCACAGCCGAGAAGGTTGTGCCTACACTAAACTGCTTAGTCGAGAAAGTTGTGCCTATACTAAACTGCACAGTCGAGAAGGAGGCAGCCTGATCACTGACTCACGTAGGACACTCGTAGAATGAGAAAGCATCCACAACTCTGTCATGTAAAGCTAGATTCAAAGTGTCCGCGAGTATCATATTGAACTACTTCTCGAATGTTGTAGCTGAAATAGGTATGAAATGTCTATTCATGTTTAGTCAAGTAATGCCATTGCCGTCACGGTTGTCGTACACTCGTAATCGACGGTCATTGTACCATACCTGGTTATATGGACTTTCGTATATTTTTCTGTTTATAAAGGACTCTTCTGTTAAGCTTCAGGTCTATTTGATAGGTCCATATTCATACTCATTGACATGACTTATAACAGTTTGTTTATTCCATATATCATCAAGACAAAATTGCGTCCCTTCACTGCACCAAAAAGCGCCAATTTGCAGATTCTCTTCGGTTCGTCCGCCATAAACAATGGAACGAGTAATGTGGCTTCGTGGCCATTGGGTATACGGCAGGCATGCTCTCAAGCTAGGAGTAGTCTCTCATGAATACTGCAGTAGCTGTGGGTATATATGAAGAGGAGGAGATTGTGGAACATGTTCTCTGTAGTAACCGGCTCTAGCTAGAAGCAGAGCGGGCTCTTTACGCTTTCAGCTCTCTTACGGCAGTGTCCGGCGCGAAGGTCAAGCAAATTCTGCGCTTTATTAGGGCTTGAAAATGGTTTGACGAGTTAAAGGGGAGGTGCAGTGGTACGTGGTGGTATTGCAAGGGTCACATACTGATCTGAGTGAGTTAGTTTGTACAGTTACTGCCATGCAAACCTAACCTAATGTGGCTTCCTTTCTGAGGGCAATTGAATTCTGTAAAAATTTTGCCAAATTTTGCAACAATAAAGCTCCAACTATTTGGCAGCCCATCGTGCAGGCTATCTTGGGCTATCAATAGGTCAACATTTGATGTGGTTTCTAAAACTATTTTGCAGCCTCAGTATCGCCACGCAATTAGTGGTCAAACCCTCTGTGGTCTAGTGGTAAGCATGCTAGACTCACACCCCGAGGATCGCAGGTTCAAATCCTGCCACGGGCTTGGTCTCCAAAATGCTTCTTTCTATAAAATGCTTTTCTCTTCGAGTCGAAAGCCTCTGTAGCTAGTACTCATTCCCCCAACACCTTGCACTCATAATTAATTATGGTGTAAGGAATAATATAATAATAATAATAGTTATCAATTGTTTATTTACTTATTCCAATTGTTGTCTATTCACAGTCAAAGCCACCACCGCATCCCAGCCGGCAAACTTCAACCTTCGACAGTTCCGCAAATCACAGTTGAGCGCTATTTCGGCTTGAACCGAGTACACACTTTGAAACAATGAGCGGAGCGGAGCAATGGACAACACAAGACACCCAGAGGCAGAGGCAGCCCAAGAAACACGCTTGAGAACCGCGGGCCCACATGGAGCATGCAGACAGAAGCCAACCAACCAGATGACGGAAATAACTGAAATGTGGGCTCTTGCGTCCGCGGTTTTATTTACAGTTGCTGGCGTCTGCTTCACGTGTTAAGTGTGCGTGCGAGAGTGTGCGTGTGTGTGTGTAGATGGGTTTCACCAATTGACAATTGTTTGACATCTCTGCCGACACTCATTCAGCCAGTCAACCAGCGAACCAGTCAGTCGCTCACTCACTTCGCCGTTGACGCTGAGGCCTGCAGCATGTAATGCTAATTAACATGACTTTTAGCATGACCTTTTCTGCGTTTTTTCTTCTTGTTTTTGGTTTTTTTTTATACACTTTTGTTTTTGAGAATCCAGTTTGTGCCACGCTTTGGTGATGCACTTGGAAGAATTGTTACGAGGCTATTGCTGAGCCATCTAGAAAAGAGACCAACAGATGTGCTCATGAACTTGCCAGCATACATGTAGAGAGAGGGGTAGCAAAGTATGGCAGAGACGGGTAGCAAACTATGGCAGAGAGGGGTACCAACCTATTGCGGAGAGGAGTGGCAAACTATTGCAGAGAGGGGTAGCAAACTATTGCAGGGAGGGGTAGCAAACTATGATAGAGAGGGGTAGCAAACTATGATAGAGAGGGGTAGCAAACTATGGTAGAGAGGGGTAGCAAACTATTGCAGGGAGGGGTAGCAAACTATTGCAGGGAGGGGTAGCAAACTATTGCAGGGAGGGGTAGCAAACTATGATAGAGAGGGGTAGCAAACTATGATAGAGACGGGTAGCAAACTATGGCAGAGAGGGGCAGCAAACTATTGCAATGGCTCTATGATTAAAACAATGAGCTGCCTCAATGTGGATTGCACTTAACAGCAGGCAGCATGGTTCTGACTGATATTGTTGCACAAGCGGAGAGGAATGATAAATGGCGCTTTCCGGCGCGAGACCGCTTGCAACAAAGCACCACAAAGCAAAACAACGTTCGCTAATTTGTCATGATGCAGCGGAAGACTTCCCTGCCAGTATGCCGTTTGCCATTTTGCCCTTCTGTGCAAAATCAGTGAGGCAAGCGAATTTTTCAACTCTCCTCGTATTTATGGTTGTTATTTCTTATCTACAAAATTTGTTGTTTCATACCGAAACTTTGCTCGGTGGCTGGCATGTCGCACAAACAGCCAAAAAGGGCGCAACTGGAGCGTGCATGTGGAAGACTGTCTGCATGTGTGTTGGTCGCTTTATGTGGGCTTGTTGTTGGTGCTAAAACAACTGCAGTTCTCGTGCAATAACTTTTCAAAGTCATCAATAACCGCCAAAGTACAATAGCGCACATTGTGTTTATCTACGAGCTATGCGGAGGGGTTGGCTGCTCCTCTATGCCATGCAGTCTGTGCCATGCAGTGCAGTGGAGTTCAATGCAGTGGAGTTCAATGCAGTGCAGTGCAGTGCAGTGTTAAGGATCGTCCACCACCCACCGCCGAACGCCCAACTACAATACACTTCAGTAGCTCAGTGCATAAAAAGCCAGTCTTTTGTGTGTCTAGTCTCTACGACGCCCTTGATAGCATAAATTGTGCGCCAGAGCTGCAATCAGGCGCATGCAAAATGCACGAAAACACACTTTTGTGTGCAAGGGAGTGTATGTTTGTGTGAGTGTGCGAGTGCCCGGGAACCACGAAAAAAGGAACTCCATTTGTAATGCAGTCAGCAAGTTCGTCTGTGATGTGTTTGTCTCCGCTTTCGGAAGATTTCAGTTTTTGGTAGTAAATCAAACCGTCAGCCAGGCAAGTTCACTCGTAAGCACCTTCCTGCATATGCTATGGTCACCGAGGAGAGGGGGTGGCAACTGCACTACCGCACAATGCAGTCAGCTTGCTAGTTCGCTGCTACTTGCGGTTACAGTCGTTATCTGTGTGACTGCCATCAATTGAAATTAAGTTTTCGAATTAGTTTCGTGTCGGAATTGCGTGGGTTGATGATGGCAGGTGTTGGGGGTGTGTGAGTAAGCGAAAAATAAGCTGGCTTTGTACTTGGTGTTCAAGACACCTTGTACCATGAACATCTTGGACTTCTCCACTGCAAATTCTCCAGTTTGGATCATGATTATATGCAATTTGTGTGGAAATAAGAATATATATAAATTTTCTTCTGCGTCAAACTCAGAAAAGTCTGTTCGGGTAATCTGAATATAGGATGAACGAGTAAAGAAGTGTGGAGTCGGGTTAGAGCGACTTCGAAATGGCCTTTACCTTTCCCTGGGCGTGGCAGTTCAACATGAGAATGCTTTCTTTATGAACCATCATAAGGAGCATAAATCATCATGCTCCTTATCATCATAAGGAGCATAAATATTCATAAGGAGGTACGGTAATTTTCGGTAGGGTACCTTGAATTGCTTATAATGGAGGTAGGACCCATTTCTAGCGTATAGCTTTGTAACGTCAATATACGTACTGATAGAAAATTTCGCCCAAAAATAGGATAGGTCGTAAGTTGTAAAAATGTGTCATTAGTAGGCGTGTCTCTAAGGGATGGTACTTCCAATGTTTATGGAAATCAAGGGTAAGGACGAGTAAGCCTCCTCTTGGCATTTTTGAAGGCAGTCACAATGGACATAGATGTCTCCGAGTGCATAGACACGCCTTTCCAACCTAACCTAACCTAAGGCGTGTCTTTAAAAATAACACGCCCACTTTTTGTGTGGTGTTTAAAGTTAGTACCCGCAACCTTCCTATGAACTTTTTATTGATAAACCTTTAATAGGAACCTAGTAATGATATTTTGGTTAATTGTGGGCGTGGCATTAGTATTATGATCCCCATTTTTGGCTCCCACGCTATTATGAACCCAATGTACTTTACGGCTAATTACTTTTATGCCCACAGCAACAATACGGCTAATTTTAATTTTAGACCCGAAAGTTCCTTATATAAAAAGTGGGCGTGTCATTTTTCTGATCAACCTCATTTCCTGCAGTTAGTTGCATAAAGTCAAAATGTTGCTTCTCGTAAATTTCCGTACATAATTATGGCAGCTAATGTATACCGCCCACATTTTGCATGGTAGGACCCACCCACATCTACATAACTACCAAATTGCGTTATAGCTAAGTTATATAATAAATATATATAAATATATGTATATATAAATGAGTTATGTAGTTATATATATGGAAGGTACGCGTGGTCTTTGTCCAAATCGGCTCCTATAGCAATCTGGTTCTGTATCTTTGTCCAGACTATATAAAGGGTTTTTCAAAAGAAACGCTACAAAAGTAAATCGATAGTGACAGCAAACGACGCCATATTTTTTCCCGCTCTTTTGACATTTCTCTTCAGTAAGGTTTGCCATTTCATCATGCAAAGATATACGAGCCAACAACGAGTCGAAATTATTAAAATTTACTACCGAAATTCGGAGTCAGTCGCCTCAACTTTAAGAGCGCTACATCAAATTTATGGTCGTCATAATTGTCCTAGCAGATCAACAATTGGGCGTCTAGTTTTGTAGCGCTCTTATTGAAAAACCCTATATTTGCAAAGTTTCATGAAGATGGAAGATGGCTCTAACGGTGTAGAACAAAGTGACCACACACGGACAGATGGACGGATAAAATGCTGATAGTATCTGTATATCTAAGTCCATACCTACAACGCCTACTTCTTGAAGTTGCTACCCCTCTCAAAAGCACAAACTTAGAACAACCTTTTTACCTATTTTAAAGGAAAAGGTCGTAAAATGTGGCCACACACGGACAGATGGACGGATAAAATGCTGATAGTATCTGTATATCTAAGTCCATACCTACAACGCCTACTTCTTGAAGTTGCTACCCCTCTCAAAAGCACAAACTTAGTACAACCTTTTTACCTATTTTAAAGGAAAAGGTCGTAAAAAGTGGCCACACACGGACAGATGGACGGACAAAATGTTATTGGCCTCAGCCATCACGCCTTCTTTTGGCCACTGCCAACTTTTTTTTAAGTCAACATGGGCTTCTAGCGCGTTGATTCTTCCATCAATGGATATATCCAAGGCACACCAACTTATAAAAAATGTTGCCTACACCAACTTATACAAAATGTTTTCAAATATATATTTCGATTTCAACTGGGTTTAAACTGGGTTTATCCTATGCCACCTCTAATAAGGTGGGTTCATTCTGGCTATCAATGCCTCATTTACCGGCTCTGTTTACTGCCACAAGTTCAGTCAATTTCGAGAATTAAGGGACAGGAATTGTGTTTCACCCCCCATTCTCCTTCACAATCAGGCTTTATATGTGCTTAAGTGTGCTTTTGCATAGAATACTGCCACTCCTACCCATTCTCCTAAGACACAACCGCGTTCCTGCCACTGGGCTGCAAGTCACAGCTCTGCGTACATGTGTAGGTGGGAGAGTGTCTCTGAATACAACAAATTGCTGGGCACTTACCTGGAATATCATATAACCGGAATCGTACATCCAAAAGTCCTCCGGCGTGTGGCCCGGTTTGGTCAGTTGTATTGCCAAACAGTGCTGCAATATCAGCCTGCAGCGCTGAGGACCGCCTGGCGACTTGGTGCCCATGTTGTAGTCGCTGACAATTCGCTTTTTGTATTTGAGTTAATAAATTTCGTAATTGCACACCACTTTAAATAATCGCTATAAATTTTTATTGAATGCTTTTTCGCGTTGGTTAACTTTGTTGTTCCTTTTTTAAATGAACTTGAAATGATTTGCGCGATTTCAAGGATTTGCGATATAATAAATTCGCATTTGAATCCAACTCGTTTTGCCGTCGAATTTCGGTTTTGGTAGAGCGGCGCACATGGGCGAAAACAGGCAGGCGGACAGTCAGCTACTAAGTACGAGTGCCCGAACACACGAGTCGACGAGGTTCACGAATTGACGAATTAACGAATTTACGAGCGTACGAGCGCGAGCGCATGCGTACGAGGCTGGCTCCGAGCGCGCACAAAAGCTCCGACACAACACGTTGACAGACGATGGCGAACTAGCGCCGCCGATGTGCGGTTCCTTTTGCCAAAGTCAACTCGCTCGCAGTCAGCAGCTGCGTCGTTGTCGTTGTCATTGTTACGATCTGCCTGAAACGAGACGAACAGACACAAATGAGAGAAAGATGAATGAATGAATGAGTGGAGGAAATGCGAAAGAGTTTACAATTTGAACTTAAGAAAAATTGAGTAAGAATGCTCGCTATAAAAAGTCTGTTTTATAGCCAGCCAAGCCAGACCAGGCCGGGCCGGGCCGGGCCGGGCGGAGAGTGGCGGCGTTGCCGTTCGCGTGCGCTTCTGGCAAGAATTCGCAAAGTGTAGCAGCAACACGGTCTCTGCTCTGTCTTTAAGAATCTGTTTTTGTTTCATGTGCATATTTGAATTTTGTATACTCTTTCTTTGGCTTCTTCAGTGCACTTCGCCGCGGCGCAGGCTCGTCACTTTTGCTGGAGATGTGGCAACCTGCTGAGTTGTTGTTGCTTATACGCCGTGGCGGGCAATTTTATAGATTTCATTGCGACTGCCGAAAAGTTATTCGCAACGGTAGTTCTGCAGCACTACATAATTTCGCTATAAAAAGGAAAGAATTGTTACCAAACGATTTCACCATGTTGGGTATCCATTTGACGAACAAACGCTTCCCATGACGACGTTGTCTTTCTTGGCTCTATTTTGGCAATGGGTTCAAAAATCTGCTCGCAACTTGAATTAATTTCGGTTTGGCAGTAAATTAATTTTTTTTCACTTCCAGAGCTAATTACCGGAAACCATAATTTTTATGGCTTTTGCTTTAATTTGATTTGCTTTTAGTATTCTAAGAAATCTGTTTTAAGTTATTAATTTTTTGTGCCACTTGAGGGTGCAGTGGGGCTAACTATGAGCCAAAGGTGATGTAGAGAGGGGCAGCCACATGGTCTGATCAAGGTTTCCACAGCTACGGGTGGTCTGAAAGCGAAACACACTTTGAAGCTGCCCTAGAAAATCGTTCAGAACATCGTCAAATACTGAGCGAGCGAAATCAAAGTCTAATGTGTCCAACCTCAAGGATGGTCTGTGTGCTGAGAGCTCGTTGGGTTGTGGTGTGTCTACAGCAGACTGAAATGTGTGAATACCTATGCAGCGAACACACTTCTACACACATTTTGGTGGACTCAAACCTAAAATGAAGAAGTGACTATTATTATTATTATTATTATATCTTACACCATAATTAATTATGAGTGCAAGGTGTCGGGGGAATGAGCACTGGCTACAGAGGCTTTCGACTCAAAGAGAAAAGTTTTTCATAGAAAAAAGCATTTTGGAGACCAAGAATGAGCACTAGCTACAGAGGCTTTCGACTCAAAGAGAAAAGAATTTCATAGAAAAAAGCATTTTGGAGATCAAGCCCGTGGCAGGATGATTGAAATGAATCCAAGAGTTTGTCGCTCCTCTGAACTTGCCTCAAAGGCAAAGGTTGTAGCTAAACTTCTATCGGCTATTCAGTCGATGAAACACGTAATGACTGCGCTGCAGTTCTACCTGCTGCATTTAAACCGGTGTTTGATTGTGTAGTCACTTCAGCCACCCTCTGTGGTTTAGTGGTAAGCATGCGACCCTCGGAATGTAAGTCTAGCATGCTTACCACTAGACCACAGAGGGCGGCTGAAGTGACTATAAAATCAAGCACTGGTAGGTGGAACTGCAGCCGTAGACTAAAGAAATAAGAGTCACAATCGGAAATATCCCTCCTTTTTCGACATAGAAGAGATCGGTCGGGAGTAGTAACTAGAGTGACGCTGCGATATGAAATTGAGAGCTATTAGCAGAGCCACCATACAAAAAGTTTGTTGTTCGAGAATGTAACTCTTATTTCTAAGAAATATGCAGCGCAATCATTGCATATTTCGTCGAGTGAACAGGCGATGGAAAGTTTACCTACAACTTTTGCCTTTGAGGCAAGTTCAGAGGAGCGACAAACTCTTGGATTGATGTCAATCAACACGAGGCTTCCATCTTCTTTAGAATCAACTGCATACTGACCAGCTTGATAGATC